>CM053787.1:71616607-72216607 GCA_028749045.1 Cupressus sempervirens
GAATAGGAACATCAGTTGGCAGATGGATTGGTTTCCTTTGCTAGTTTGATTGACTCACTCTCCAATAATTCGAAAATAATTTACGAGACTAGACTCCCTTTTTCTATCTTTGTATTTAGTCTAGTCCAGTTGATTTCAGCTTCTTACTTTTTAGATCAACTTTTCAAAAGTTGTATAATTAGGGATTGGGTTGATTTTTATTCTATGTCATCGCAAAGGTCAGAAGTAGCATTGCTAGTAAAGTTCTGAAATTTGGGCATGCCCTTTACAAGATTATCTGTATTAGCCACCCACAATACAAGCTTGTTAGATTTTTGGGTTTGAACCAAACAGGTTCAAAATAACAAATTTGGAATATCATATATTTTTGGGTTTGAAACAAATAATTCTAAACGAAATTCTAAAAATTGTAACCTAGACTTCAAGTCCCAAAACTCCAAATCCAAAATTCCAAATTCCAATTCCTAAATCATATTCCAAGAACTAAATGAGCCCTTAGCTTCTAACTTGATTTGTAACTCTTACATACCTTCAATCTTGATCCTTCTATAAGGAGTGGTATAGAGTCTAGAAAATATCATTTTGGGTTGCACAAGTCCATGAGAAACCTTTTAGTGTCTCATATGTTTAGTATTCAAATTTTAGTTTGATCAATCGATGATTAGGTTGCTTGAGGTGAGGCTCGAATGGTTACATGTTCGAACTATTGGGTGTTTGTTTCTAATTCATAAATTCTTGTATTTGTCAATGTACATCTAGTTTCTCTCATGGAAAATCCATTTCACAAATTGTCCTTAGCATGACAACATTATTCCATGTGTATGCTTGGAGCCTATACCAGTTCCTTAATTACATGGTAATTTAATCCTCTTTGGTGTTAAATTTATTCTTGATATTTTTCCTATGTATAACCATTGCCTCTTGGAAAACAACCACACCCCAACTTCAAAGCACAACAATATTCGTATCACTATTAATTTTTAGGAATTTTGAGAAACTCTGAATCCCTTTATTGCATTGTCGCTTATAGTAAATCCACAAGCTAAATTTCCTAAAGTCAGAAATGACCATCAAAGTTGAACTATCCAATATATTTCACTAGAGATCCTAATGTAAATCAAACTAGTTTTACTTCTAACAAACTCCAAAATTGAATGCTTCAATCTAAATACTAATGTTTATTTATGTCAATGTTAAGAAATTTCTCCCAATTGCTATTAATTAGAACTCATAAAGAATTATCATCCTCCTAATCAGTTCCTAGCCACTCAAAATTTGAGTGGAAAGATATAGTCAAATTTCTAATTAGTACATGCTAAGAAGATGGTCCTTGAGGTGGCCACCTACAGGAGTTGCTCAATCATAATGGGAATACCCCTTGTGTGGTGGGCAAAGTGCTTCCATATTTTAGTCTTGTTGACCACACTCTACCTCGTGCCTACCATCGAGGTTACAGTTCTTCTTTTTGCCACTCTAAGACTCCTCAATCCTAAGCTCCCCATCTCTCTCCTAGTAGTGAAAATGATTGATGGCATTGTCACTCAGCCTTTGTGTTGCGACAGAGCTCTAGTTGGTCCCTTGGTCCTACTCCTATTGTTGTTGGTTGGTCCACCCTTGATGTTGGTTTTGCATAGCCTAAGGCAACTTCTTCCCTGTGGTATTTTCCTTGCCTAGCCTAGACAATTTTTCCTCCCAAGAATGACAAGGAAAAAAAAAAAAGGAAAATTCCATTGAAGATGGGTGGTCTCTACCTGACTAGCTCATTAACCCTATTGGGTGGTCTCTTCTGATGATCTCCATGATCCTCCTCCCTTAGTTGCCACCACTCTTGTAGCCTGTGGTTTCTTTTACTATTATTATTTTTATGAATAATTTTTAAGTTGTCTGCACTTTCTGTCATGTTTACTCTTGTGAGGTGATCTTGTATCCTCTGGCCCCTTATTTATGATTTGTGAATATGTAACTTTAATATTTAACTAATAGAGAAAGAACTATTCATCAAAACAAGTACTATTTATCTTTCTAATTTAAACATCATCTAATTGTTTGAATTTTAAAATTCTACAAAATGGAGCTTTTCTAAAAGTGCATTATTTAATGGAGAAAATAGTAGTAAAAAAAATGCCAAATGCTTCCTTTCTTCTAAGACGAGTATTCATCTTAAGAAATTATGCATAAATTGTTATTCTACTTCATCGTAAGCTTCATAAAATTTACCCTTTAGTTCATTGAGACTAAATACCTATATTCAAAAATAGAAATGTATTTCATTGTTTCTTCCATTAAAGTAGATATTTGATGATATATATATATATACATATACATACAAACACATATGTGTTTGTTATGTATGCATTTGTGTGTGTGTGTGTGTGTGTGTGTGTGTGTGTGTGTGTGTGTGTGTGTGTGTGTGTGTGTGTGTGTGTGTGTATTAAATAAATAAGAATGAAGAGATCTTTGTTGTTTCATGAATAATTTTGATCACTCGACTCATGTTCGTAGACCACCATTTGATAATATGGTTGCATATTTATTTTAGATCTATAAGTTGTATTATGGCAAGATCTTGCATGTTGGCTAAGTTATGCATTATTATTTTCTAGTAAATATTAGTTATAGATTTGTTTGATAAATGGTAGTAGCAAATTAATATGTTGGATTTGTTAATTTGAATTTAGGTTTTGTCAAGTGGGAAAAATGAAAATGAAAATTTTATTTAATTGTAATTCCACCTATTGAAGTGGTTTTAACAAACCCTCATTTTAGACCAAAATGGAAATTTCAAACTCATATTCCAATTATTATTTGATGAATCCAAACTAGAGATTAAGTTCCTACCAATTCAGGTTCAATTCTAGCAAACAAGCAGACCTTAGGGCCCATTTGGTTGTAGGAACTAGATAGGAATTGACAAATGTAATTCTTGAAAAAATTAATCCACTATTTGGGTGCACAAAATTTGGATTGGAATTAGAAAATTTTAGAATTTTGTATCCCCGTTTATCCTCAAATTCAAAATTTGGTCTTCCATCTAAATAGGTGGAATTGCTCCAATTCCCATTCTAATTCTAATTTGATAAAAATGGGCATTGGATATTAATTGAAAAAATAAATAAATTGAGCTCTTCTTTACTTAATTTGATCACATTTTCCTCTTCAATGAAATCTACTTGATCGATTCGTAATGGTTGATTCTTCTAATAAAATGGAAGAACCTTTTGCTACTTCTAGTAGTGTGTTCATAAATCATCACTAACCAGACGTCAAAGATATGATAACTAGAGGTCTCTCCGCTACCATAATTGATATGTGACTGACATCCATTTTTGGTACAATCTGGATGTCTTGAGAATTATGTCATTATTGTTAATTCAAAAAAGAAAGGGCTCAAGGATTCAAACCTACCAGAGTCTTCTTTTGTAGAAGATGACCTTGGTGCACATGAAGCATTTGACATGCTTGGGCACCGAAATATTGACTTTCTAACTCTTATCCCAAGCTAGGTTCTATATCTTCTAATTTACATTTTATCATTGACATTTTTTGATTTCCTATATTACATAATTTTCAATATCAAGGGACTAAATTAAACAAAATGTAGGATGATAAACCATGTAAGTTGGCAGATGGATTGATTTCTTCTGCTATTTTGATCAACTCACTATCCAATAATTCCAAAATAATTTACGAGAGTGTAATCCCTTTTTCTATCTTTCCGGTTAAACTAATCTAGTTGATTTCAACTTCTTATTTTTTAGATCAACTTTCCAAAAATTGTATAATTAGGGATTGAATTGACTTTTATTCTATGCCATCGTAAAGCTCATAAGTAGCATCGCTAGTATAGTTCTAAAATTTGGGCATGCCCTTCCCAGGATTCTCTCTATTAGCCACCCACACTACAAACTTGTCATATTTTTTGGGTTTGAATCAAACAGGTCTGAAATAGAAAATTTGGAATATTAAATATTTTTGTGTTTGAACCAAATGTTCCCAAGCTAAATTCTAAAAATTGTAATCTAGACTTCAAGTCCTAGAACTCTAAATCCAAAATTCCAAATTCCAATTCCTAAATCATATTCCAACAAAAAAATGAGCCCTTAGCTTCTAACTTGATTTGTAACTCTTACATACCTTCAATCTTGATCCTTCTATAAGGAGTGGTGCAAAGCCTAGAAACTATCATTTTGGGTTGCATGAGTCCTCGAGAACCTTTTAGTGTCTCATATGTATAGTATTCAAATTTTAGTTCAATCAGTTGATGATTAGGCTGCTTGAGGTGAGGCTTGAATGGTTACCTATTTGAACTATTGGGTGTTTTTTCCTAATTCATAAATTCTTTTATTTTTCTATATACATCTAGTTTCTCTCATGGAAAATCCATTTCATGCATTTTCCTTAGCATGAAAACATTCTTCCATGTGTATACTTAGAGCCTATACTAGTTCCTTAATTACAAGGTAATTTAATCCTCTTTTATGTTAAATGTATTCTCGATATTCTTACTATGTGTAACCATTGTGTCCTGGGAAATAACCACACCCCATCTTCAAAGCACAACAATATCAGTATCACTATAAATTTTCAATCAAGTTGAGAAATTTTGAATCCCTTTAACGTAGTGTCTCTTATAGTAAATCCACAAGCTAAATTTCCCAAAGCTAGAAACAACCATCAAAGTCAAACTATCCAATACATTTCACTAGAGATCCTAATGTAAATCAAACTAGTGTTACTTCTAACAAACTCCAAAGTTGAATGCTTCAAGATCAATACCAATGTTTATTTATATCAATGTTAAGAAATTTCTACCAATTGCTATTAATCATAACTCTTAAAGAATTATCATCTTCCCAATTAGTTCCTAGCCACTCAAAATTTGAGTGGAAAGATGTAGTCAAAGTGGTAGTTAGTATAGGATAACAAGATGGCCCTTGAGGTGGCTCACCTACAGCAGTTGCTCAATCATTATGTGAACACCCCTTGTATGATGGCCATAGTGTTGTCGTATTTTGGTCCTGTTGACCGTACTCCACCCTGTGCCCACTATTGGGGCCGCAATTCTTTGGCCTGCCACTCCCAAAATCCTTGATCATAGGCTCCCCATCGTTGTCCTAACGATGAAAATGAGGGATGGCATTAGCACTCGGTCTTTATGTCACGACATATCTCTAGCTGGTCCCTAGGTCCTAATCCTATTATTTTTGGTTGGTCCACCCCTGGTGTTGGTTTTGCATAGCCTGAGGCCACTTCTTCCAAATGGTCTTTTCTTCACCTAGCCCAAACAATTTTGCTTCCCAAGAATGACTTGGAAAAAGGAAAATAAGAAAATTTTGCTAAAGATGGGTGGTCTCTACTTGACTAGCTCATTAACCCTTCTAGTGTATGGGCTTCTAATGATCACCGTGATCCTCCTCCCTTCGTTGGCACTGCTCTTGCAGGCTAAGGTTGTTTTTACTATTATTATTTTTATGAATAGTTTGTAAGTTATTTGGCCTTATTGTCGTGTGTACTTTTGCAAGGTGATCTTGTGTCCTTTGGCCCCTTTTTTTGTGAATATGTAACTTTAATATTTAATTAATAGAGAAGGGACTATTCATCAAAATAAGTGCTAGTTTTCTTTCTTATTTAAATATCACATTATTGTTTTAATTTAAAGAGTATGCAAAATTTATGACTAGCTCATCAACCCTGATGGGTTGTCTCTTCTGATGATCACCATAATCCTCCTCCCTTGGCTACCACCACTCTTGCAACTTGCGATTTCTTTTACTATTATTATTTTTATGAATAATTTGTAAGTTGTCTGCACTTGCTATCATATTTACTCTTGTGAGGTGATCTTGTATCCTCTGGCCGCTTTCTCCTATTCAAGGGAGGTGTTATTGAACATAATGAGTAATGTGTAAGGCCTCTTTTTCCTTTACAAGCAAAACAACTTTTGCACAAAACGGCTCTTGGAAGCACTAACAAGTTGTTCCCATTATGAGTTGTTCATTATAGATCTGAGGGTTTTGGGTTTTTTATTATGATGGGATGTTGGCAGATTTTTGGCATGTGAAATTGTTAGTCAAAAGGATTTTTTGGATGTTTCATTTAAATGAGGGTTTTAGGGGGAAGCTTGCAGAAATGACCTTTTGGACAAGAATAGACCTTGCCCTTAGATCCAAGTCATTCTTTCCATAAATTTTGATATATAGTATGCTCTAGTTGGCCATGTTGAGAGGAAATAAAAGATTTTTTAGTTTTAGCCCATGATGGCCATCAAATTTAATCTCGTTAGAATTTTCATTAGACAAAAATCCTAGTGAAAATGTTAAAAAGTCTATCTTAGTAAAAAGACCATAAGTTTCTCTGAGGATATCAGATTTTGGAATTCTTACAATCGTTAGAAAGCTAAGAGAGAGCACTACGAATTGGTTTAGTTTTGAATCTATGATTTTAACATTTTGTCAAGTTTTAAGAGAACAAAAGTCAGATGTTGTTTATTTTGAGCATAAATTAGGGCATAACTTGGGCATATGAAGTCATATTTTGGACTAACTCTTGAAGAGCTCTACACATTGGTTTAGATTTGGGGTAGGTTTGGCATGATTTATTTGGCGATATATTGATCTGAATGGTTTATGATATATATTGATAATGGTATCATTATGAGTTTATGACATTGTCTATTTTGGAGATTTGAATTTGATGTCATTGTATACTCAATTCATATTTCAAATTGGTCTTGTGATGATATGGTTATCAGTATTTGATTTAGATATGTATGATGAATTGTTGGGTCTATACTTATAGGTTGCATTTATGGCTTGGTTATGAGTTGTCTTTTACCATCGGTCTTTCATTATTGATGCATATTCAGATTGGTGGATTGGATTTGGGTTGTCTATGCCCTTAGTCACATGATTTACTAATTTTTCTTCATGCAAAAGGGATGAGATTTTGTTACTAGGTATAGTCATGGTGTAGGATTGTGGTTGACTATTTTATGCTAAAAATTTAGACACATTGAGAGTTAGTTGCTCAGATTATGAATGTGATCATGGTGCATGGATTTTGGCATGACATGATTGGATATACAGGTATATTCAATGGTTTGGACTTCTAATTTTGGTTATGGTGGTATGTCTTCTTGGTTGAGGATCATGGTTATTTGGTTCATTTTAAGGAGCTCATGTTGTGAACTTTGAGTTCTTTGATGGTTTGATGCATTGGTTGATTCTCATGGTTAGAGGATGGTTTTTCATCATTTTTTCATGGATAGCTTCAATACATGGTTTAGTGGGAGCTTGTGATAGTGCAGGATTAGTTCCTGGTTTGGTTTGTATCTTCTCGGTTTGAAAATCTTGGTTTTCAATTGGTACTGATGATTTGGTTGTGTGAGTGTAGACCTGGAGGATCTTCATGTAGTAGATGGATTTTATGATGCCATGGGTGACTAGGTACCACATTTGAGTGAGACTTTTTGGCATTGATATATTTATTAAGTGTTTGCAAATGTTGGAGGTTTATCTTAGATCTTGTTACTATAGAAGCATCTTTGACATTTGCATGGTGCACTTGTTTTCTTCATGGTGTGTGAAGATGGTTCTTCATGGTATGTGGAGATGATTTTATTCATGGTGTATGGAGATGATTTTATTCATGGTGTATGGAGATGGTTTCATCTTAAGGACTCATGGGGTTCTTGGTAAAGGTGTGGTTTATACTTTCATTTGGTGTGTGGTTTCATTATTATGTCATGGTATACTCTTGCTACACATTTAGAGTTTTGACATGTTATGCTATGTTCATATGGAGAATGATGTCGCTTTAGTTGAGATGATTTAGATCATGTTGTCATGTTTATGTTCCTAAGGCCATGGTTGGAACTTTGACATTGATCTTGGTTTAGTTTCTTAGTATTGAGTACATTAATCATTTGCTAGATACTCCATGATATTGCTATGTTGCATTTGGAGTTGGGATGGATTGATTGGTTATAGGTGCTCATGGATACTTAGAGATGGAGGTGATGCTAATTTCTTTTGGATTACAGAAGTATTTGTTGGGACAATTAATGGTTTCAATAGGAGGTTTGAGGGGCATTTACTTGATATGGACTTGAGAGGAGATTGTTCTTAGCTGAGTCTTGGTTGGAGACTTGGATATCTTGATGAGCATTCTCATTCCCCACTCTTGGTCTACTCAACAATTTACTACTTAAGAGGTATAGCCCATTATTTATCTCAAGTGCATTATGTTTATGCTTATTTTTCATGGATATGGATTTTGAGCTATGGTACATGAGTTAGTTTTGGAGAGTTTATTCGAAAGATGGTTTAGCATTAGTTATCTCCTTGTGCATATGTTGTTGTTATGTTGGTTGAGTTTGGGAGATGGTTTTATTTTGGGCATATTCCTTGGATTAGGAATGGCTATTCCTTGGTTTAGGAATGATTTATGGATTTTATCTTCTTATGAGAGGCTTACATCCATGATTCTTTATATGGTATGGTTTGGGTGTTGTTGTGGCTTCTTGATTGGGGTTTTATGGAGGAGATCTTACTTGCACAGTTTACATCTAGAGGTGTTAGAAAGACATGATACAGGTTATGATTTGTATGGTTTCTCTTTGGTCTTGGTTATCTTCCTTGATGTTCAGTTTCACTTATATTGGATTTGAGATTGGTTAGATATTATGATCACTAGTTTGTGTTCATGTATGTCATGTTAGAGATGACATGGCTATTCATTTATCTCTTTCCTTTGTTCGTTGTGGAGAACTTGGGAGAGCATTAGAGACTTGTTGTCAGAGTTGTTCTTGTGGGTTATTGGTTTATGTATTATGGATGTCCTTGATACTACATGGATTCACTTCTATTAGATGTTGTGAGTGAATTGGTTATAGATTTGACATTATCCTTTGTAGTGGGAGCTTCATGGTATATATGTGATAGGTATTTTTCTTGAGGCTTGTGATTGCAGGTTACATATTGGATATGTTGATGATGTGATATTCATATGGTATACCTTTAGAGGTATGGATAGTTGGATGGGTTGGCCCTTCTTGTGGTTGTTATTTCAAAAATAGATATTTGACAACTATAGATACATGAGATTACCTTTTTATTAGGTGTTTGATCTTAACATTACAGTTGGTACAAGATTTTGTGATCTTTTAATGTGATAGGTTGGGTAACTTTTTCTTTAGATGACTTTTATGTATGTCCAGTGGCAGTAGCATAATAAGAGGTGACATCATTTATGTTCAAGAGGCTAGATACTTTGATTTTATTGTGGGTACCTAGATGGAGCACATGGTGTACCTTGATCCATGATGGTGGATGTAATAGGAAGGATTGTTCCCTTGTTCATTTATGTGGCTATGGATTGACTCTATGCAATGTATACAACAAGTGGGAGATTGTTGAGATTATGTGTGTTGCACACATTGCATAATATTGTTATATTGTATTATTTTATTTTATTATGTAATGTTGCACCTAGGAGCACCTAGATGGACGTGCAACATGTAAAGATTCCCATGGGATATACTTGATGAGTTGTATTGTAACATTGTGATAACATTTGATGTAATTATTTAATATTGGGAAAAATAATTAAAAGCCCAATATTAAATGTGGGGTCAGTGGGTTAGGTAGCACATGGTTTATGTAATACCACTTGGTGGTTTTGTGGGACTTGCTATTATATAAGAAGCCACAAGGGTAGTTGTAGAGACAAGACAAAAAGGTGAAAAAGGAAAGTTGAGCAAGACAAGGCTTGACAGGTTAGCCAAGGGAACATATGTGAAGGTTGGAAACATGGCATGAGATGTGTGGATTCATGCTTGTTCACATGGATTGCTTGGTTGTGGCTATGGCTTTGAAGGCTTCCATGGTTGTATTGTAATGGTATTTATTTGAATAATACATGGTGATGGATACTTTTGGAGGCTGATTTTTCCCTCAATGAGGGTTTCCCAGGGTATATCTTGTGTCACATTTTTGTTGGAACGTTGTCTATTCCCTTGCATGTGGATTTTAACAGCTTATATTTCAGATCTATTATGGGTTGTGTGAAAATAGTTATATTCTTTCTTGCAAGTTTCCTTACATATACAATAGAGAGAAAGAGAGTAGGGGATATGAGGAGAGAGAGGAGATAGGATAGAGAGAGGAGGTAGAAAGAGAGAGGGGATATGATGGAGAAAAAGGAATTAAGGGATTAGGGTATAGGGAGAGGGAGAGAGGATAAGATGGAGAAAGTGGGAGAGAGCATGAATAGTGTCTAGAAAGGGAGATATCAATTGATGGAGAGAGAGAGAGAGGGGGGGGGGATAGGAAGAAGGAGAAGGGATAGTATGGAGTGTGTGTGTGTGTGTGTGTGAGAGAGAGAGAGAGGGGGGGGGTAGGAAGAGAGAGGGGATATTATGGAGAGAAAGGGAGTGGGGAATATAAAGAGGGAGAGAGGATAGGATGGAGATAGTGGGAGAGAACATTATAGGATGGAGATAGAAGGGGGTAGGAAGAGAGAGGGGATATGATGGAGATACATAGAGTTGGGGATAGGAAGAGAGAGAGAGGGTAGGAGAGCCGGAAGGGGGGAGAGAGAGAGAGAGTAGGGGATATAATGGATAGAAAGAGAGTAGGGGATAGGAAGAGAGAGAGGGGATATGATGGAGAGAAAGAGAGTAGGGAATAGGAGAAGAGATAGTATGAGAGAGAACTAGATGTGTGTGTGTGTGTGTGTGTGTGTGTGTGAGAGAGAGAGAGAGAGAGAGAGAGAGAGAGAGAGAGAGAGAGAAGTGGGTAGGAAGAGAGGGGATATGAAGAGGGAGAGAGGATAGGATGGGGAGAATGGGAGAGAGCATGATTAATGTCCAGAAAGGGAGATATCGATATATATATATATATATAGAGAGAGAGAGAGTAGAGGATGAGAAGAAGAAGAGGGGATAGTATGGAGAGAGAGAGAGAGAGAGAAGGGGATAGGAAGGAGAGGGAATAGTATATGGACAAAGAGAGAGAGATACTAGGGGATAAGATGGAGAGAAAGAGAGTAGGGGATAGGAAGAGAGAGAGGGAATACGATAGAGGGAAAGAGAATAGGGAATAGGAGAAGAGATAGGGGATAGGATAGAGAGATAGTGTGAGAGAGAACTAGATAGGATAGATAGATAAGGGGGTAGGAAGAGAGAGGGGATATGAAGGAGAGAAAGGGAGTAGGAGATATAAATAGGGAGAGATGATGCAATGGAGAGAGTGAGAGAGAGAATTATTGATCTCCAAAAAGGGAGATATCATTTAATAGAGAGAGAGGGGGGTATATGATAGAGAGAAAGGGAGTAGGGGATATGAAGAGGGGGAGAGGATGAGATGGAGAGAGTGGGAGAGATCATGATTGATGTCTAAAAAGGGAGGCATCAATTGATGGAAAGAGAGAGAAGGGAGAGAGAGAGAGAGAGAGAGAGAGAGAGAGAGAGAGAGAGAGAGAGAGAGAGAGAGAGAGAGTCCTTAGTTTTACTGGATATCAGAGTATCATCCAAATAAATAATCACAAACTTACCCAATAATCACTTGAGAACTTCATTCATCAAGCTCATGAAAGTACTTGGTGTATTATTCAAACCAAAAGGAATTACCAACCAATCATTCAATCAATCTTTTGTCTTGAAAGCAGTCTTCCATTCATTGCCTTCTTTGATTCTAATCTAATGATAACTACTCTTCAAATCAATCTTGGTAAAATAATTTTCTCCACTAGAAAAATTCATTATGTCATCTATCCTTGTCATGGGAAACCTATATTTTATTATGATCTTGTTAATATCTCTAGAATCAGTACACATTCTTCATTCCCCATTCTTCTTAGGTGCCAATACAGTAGGTACAACACATGGACTAAAGCTTTCTCTGATCAAAATTTTTTGCAACAACTCTTGCACTTTTTTGTTAATATCTTCATTCTTTGTAGGTGTCAATCTATATGGTGCTTTATTTGAAAAACTATCTCTAGGAATTAGATCCATACAATGACTTATGCTCCTTATCAGTGTTAAACCATTGTGTACATCATTTGCAACAATCTTCTAGTACTCATTCAACAAGTTTTCTATTTCTGGTGGCACTCGACTAACACTATTAGCATATGCTATTACTCAACCTCTACTATCTTGTGTTCCTCAATCATCACTATTTTATGTCACTCATCCATTACTACCATAACTCGGTCCTTTAAGAATAATAGCAAAACAAACTTGGTACTTTTTCATTTCCTTCTCAAATTGTTTCCCATTAACCATGCAAATTCTAATAGTAGTACAATTTACTTCATCATGAACTTCAATTGAAAAGGCAACAATATTTTCTTTTCTCGATTCACCCAAAGAGTATACTGATTCAATCTACCATCATACATTGCCTGTCTATCACACTACCAAGGTCTACCCAATAGAATATGACAACAATCCATAGACATGTAATATCACACAAGACTTCATCAAAATAGTTTCCAATCTTGAATTTCACTACACATTTCTCACTTACCAACAATTTATGCTCATCCTTGACCCATAAAACATGAGAGGGTTTACAGTGTCTCAACCTCTACAATTTCAACCTTGTAACTAGCTCTTATGATGCCAAATTCTTTGAACCATCACTTCCAAAAGTTACTTTGCAACATTTTCTTGTCATCTTACATCTAGTCTTGAAAAGACTTCTCCTTAGGATAGGTTCCTCATCCACTATCTTATTACACAAAGCTCTCCTTACCATCAGGTTTTCTCCAACCTTGGGTCCATAAGGTGAACCCTCAAGATCTCCTTGAATTACAACATTTCTATTACCTTGTTCATTTTCACTAGAGTAACTACACTAAAAGGATCTATGCCCTTCTTTATCACATTTGAAGAAATTGCCACAAAAGCCACCTCTATAATAATAATTATCTCTTCCTTGGTAAGAACTACAACCTTTCCACTCAATCTTGCCTTTCTAATTATTTTTCCATTCAGATTTTCCCTTATCTTGCATAGAATTGTCAAATTTTCCACCTTATCCATAAGATCTACCTTTGCCTCTCTCAAATCTACCACCTTTATCTCTTTGTATTTTCTCATACTTCTTTGTCAAGATTTCCTCAACCTTCAAGGCATATTGATATGCTTCTTCCACATTCTCCAATTTCACAAAACTTATTTTATCTTGAATTTCAGATCTCGATCCATTTAGATACCTTACAACTTTCTCAATATCATCATCCACATGTCCATATATGATGTCCAATCTATAGAATTCCTCAATGTACTCCTTCATATTCATGTCCTTTTTTCTTAAATTTTTCATTTTCCTCAACAAGCTAACTTGATAATTAGTAGGAAGGAACTTCTTCATTTTGTTCACCATTTTCAACTAGGTTCTAATCTTTTCATTTCCTCTTCTTTGTCTATTAGTTTTAAAATGCTACCACCATAGTGAGGCATGACCTTTCAACCTAGAGACTGCAATCTTCATCTTCGTACTATCAGGAGTGCCTTCGAACTTGAAGAATGCCTCCATATCATAGATCCAATCCAACAAAACATTGGTATCCAATTTTCCATCATAAGGAACAACTTCCACAGTAGGCTTTGAATGTGGCCTAGAAAACACTCTTAATAATATGTCCTCATATTGATCTTCCACAAGGTCTGGACTATGGTTTGGTGACATTGCCTCATCATCACTCACATCATCCAAATGTGCTCCTCTTCTTTGGGTGTCTCCACAACATATAATATGGCTATAATTTGTCTCAACGTGCCCATAATAGCGGCGTCAACATTTCCTCTACCTCAAACCATCTTGACAAACAAGTTCCTGCAAGATCATAACCCTCTACAAGTTATAGGTCAAATTCACAAATCTTCCACTCTACTACCAAATCCAACTTAGGGTTCTACATGATCCAATTCCTCAAGGATGAACCTCAAGCTCTGATACCACCTGACACAAGGAGGGATTGAACAGTTAGGGCTAGAGGCACACCTAACTATTCAATCACCTTGCTGAGTAAACACAATGGAAGAAAAAAAACAAAGAATAGCACCAAGGAGGGAGGGAGGGAGGGAGGGAGGGAGATAGAGAGAGAGAGAGAGAGAGAGAGAGAGAGAGAGAGAGAGAGAGAGAGAGAGAGAGAGAGAGAGAGAGAGAACAAGAATACTTTATTAATTCATCAAATTTTATGCATACTTGCCTAGCTGTAAGGCCTTTTGGGTTGTGACCAACAAGATTTATGAAATCCTAGACTTAGAATTTTTAAAGATCCCTAATTTAGACTTCTAGCTTCCCAACTTCTCTTGCTCTATCATCATACCTAACATAGCCTAAACACTCCTATTATACTTGCCAAAAATGGCTTATAGAAGATTCTAGATCATTATGTAATAGAAGTCCGAGCTCAAAATGGTATGCACACATCCCAAGAAAAGATCCTCACATTAAATTCATAGCCCAAATTAAATACACAAGTTGTCTCAAACTAAGAAGCAATCACAGACAAACTCAGTCAAAGAAGGAATTGGGTATCATAAAACATTAGGTTCACTCAACACATGAAGGAACAGTGGCCATCAAAGAACTCTATCAATGCTAGGAAACTTGGCTAACATTGAACAACTCAGCCAACACTGAATCAACTCGGCTAGCACTCAATAACTTGGCAACAACTACAACTTGGCAACCAATAGAATTTGACATGAAGAGGCAAAATTACCAAAGATGAGTAGGATAGCAAGGCAACCCAAGATACCCTTGCATCAATAGGCACTATTTAAGACTCTTTCATCTATGTCTATCATTATCTCGCTCGGGCTCATAAACCATTCATCTCATTTTTCTTTTCTTTGATCAGTTGGAACTAACTCTCATCTAAGGCTAGGGGGCACGAACTATCTAATCTTATCATGGGTCTCCTTATTGCATTGGTGTTTCTTTGGAATCTCACTCAACAATATTTTTCAACACTTTCCCATGACATCAAGTGTTCCTTGAGACTTATCAAATACTTTGACTATATCTTAGGATATTATGATATTTCTCACAAGCATACTTGAGTCCTAAAGATATAGTCATGTGACTTCCACACACACACTTAACATTAAACATTGGTTGAGACTTTATTGACTTATTTTAATTTGTACATTGCCTATGACAATTTCTTTGTTGAGTGTTCCCTCCCTAATAGTCTCTTGAGGATGTCATGGACTAGAAGACTAGGGGCATGGGGCATGTTTTCTTTTTTGTTTTGTTTGTGAGTATATTTTGCGCATCTTAGGTGTCTCAAGTGTCTTGTTTGTCCCACTTGACACTTAGGATCTACAATGTATTATCCTTGTATGTTCTCGCAAGTGCATGCTTATGGCCATCTCAACATGTTGTGTCTTGGTGGAAGCATAATCTTGCTACACTAAACCTAGGGAATCTAATTGCACTATTCATCTCGACCTATATGTCTTTGATGCATAGGTTGGATTCCAACATACCTATCCAATATAGATCATATTCATATCCTCGTAGTTATATTAGTGATGATTGTATGATCTTCTGATGTCCCTAATAAGGCTCGACGATAAAAATTAGCACCTACAAATATAACCCTTGCAACTACAGCTTTTTGCATATTAACTTGCATTTTTAGGGTTCATTTTAGATTAGCTTTGCATTTTTGAATTTTGAGAGAGTCTTATTTATCTTTCATAGATGTGTCGGCTAACTGTGTTCATTCTTCTCTCACTTCTTCTCATTCATATCTTGACATCTGCTATTGGCTTTCATTCACCTATTCTCTATCATGTCATCAAATGGGTTAATCTTATCATCTCATTTATGTGCCCTTTTGAAAATTTTACCTAATTTAAATGTCCTGGATCTATTTTTGAGTTCAAAATTTAAATCTAGGTTTATCTTGCTAGTCAAAGTCACATTTTAGAATTCTTCCTTCTTCTATGCAATTGGCCTGACTTTCTAAGGTTTAATGTTGTTGGGACATGCATCAATTCTCCACATCTTCTTCATTTATTCTCTCTTTTTCTCTTCTATTTCATTTTATTTCACCTTTCCTCTTTCTTTGACCTAATTCTAATGCTTTCTCTTTCTTGGTTAAAATTAGTTGCATTAGGGCATATCTTCACTACTTGGTGGTCATTCTCTTGGCCTTAATTGCTTATCTATCATCATGGACTTTGATTTATCTTGATTTGATCATATCTAGCTCATTTCCACATCTCCTCTATCTCATTTCAATTTTGATCCTGAGGGGATATGAATATTCTATCATTATTGGAATTGATTTTCTATGGCTATCTTTTTCTTAGGAGCGTATGCTTGACCTTTCCATTTTCACTTGTTCTATCTACTTTCTTTTCCTACTTGGGTTGACATATTAGTGCTCGTCTCAAGTATTGATGTTGTCTATCCCTCTCCTAATGTTCAGTATTGTCGCTAACAGTTTGTGCATTCAAGATTTTCTATCTCTCTCTACACTTCATTCTTTGGACTTAGATCTCTCTATCTGTTGCTTGTTTATTATCTTCATTTTTTGACTTAATGTGTTCCTTGATTGATCACACATTAGTCAATGAGGGGCAAATGTAACCACCCAAAAATGGTCATCTAGACTATAAGCCCCTTTCTAGAAATTTTGCTCAATTTATCCATTGGTTATCTTTGATCAAATCCTCAAAAATCTATTTATTTGATTATAACCTATGGTTTGACCACTTTATTCTAAGTCTCTTATTTAATTAAAAGAACATGCTCCCTTTAAATTAAATAAAAAGCCTCACTTCCCACTTCTCCTAACTATGCACACATAAAGCATTTTTCCTATTTTAAAAATAAGAGGAAAAGACATTTTTGTCTACACATGAATGCATAACTTTCTATGTGAGTAATCTTTTATTTTTAAAATAACTTTAATTCTCCTCCATGCATTTATTTTCTTCTCAAAAGTCAACTATTAATTGTGATTGGTGGTGATGCTTGTGCACATGGATCACTCAAGATGCATTCTCCTCCCTTGATTATGCTTCTTTTTCCTCTTAATCTCTATCGTTCATTTATCTTTAAAATGGAGAGCTCTCTCCTCATTCTCTAAATCTTAGAATCTCATGTTAACATTATGTTGCAGGTTTTCTTGGTGGCTTTGGAGCTTTGAAGGACTTGGAGCACTCTTGCATTTGCATTTCATATTTTCTTTCTCATTCTTGCATTATGGCATTTTAGTTTAGATTTCCTTTTGTGCTCTAGAATAGCTCACCTAGTTTAAATAGGGGTTTTATAATCTTTCATACTTGTTATATTGCATCTTGCATCTCATTTAGTTTAGCTTTCGTCTTGCATTGCATACCCATTTGAGGATTCTTGGATATTGGCACTCATTGCCTCTACTATTTGAATATCTCGTTCTATGGTGCACCTTGCAAGGGTTGCATAGCTTTGGTTCATTTGAAAGCCACAATTTCACTTCTTGTACCTTTGCACATCATAGATAGAGAGTTATAAGCCACCTCTTGAGACTCCCTCTTCCATGGATTCTCTCAAGAATGAGGGTTTATAGAAATGTTCCATACATTTGGTATACACAAGTAAAATATTAAATGATATCCTGGTAAAAAACTAAAAAACTTAATTGATAAAATGTAAGATTGGTTAAAGAAGGGCATAATTAAGCTCATTATTTATTTTTTGGGTTAGAATTAAGAAATATCATTAAGTTTTACATTTAATTATGTATTGCAAATCTTAAATAAGATAAGTTTAAATTTTTTACTATTATAATTACCTCGTCAAAACATATATTATATTTTAAAATTTAGATTGAATCAACATGCTCATACATCTCTTTGAGGTTGGGTGCATCATCATCCTAATATCTAAGAGCGTATAAAACTAGAGTGGTGATAGAGACTATATATGTATCTTGTACCACTTCATATTGCAACCCTCCTTACTATCTCATTCACTGTCCTCCCCTACTATATCTTGGGTTCGTCCCACTAATTTCATTTTTACGACATAATCATAAGTTACAATATCTCTTGCAACTCAAACATTCTATCCAAATCAATGGAGTTTGATAAGGAGATTGAGTAGCATGCAATGATATGTCATTGGAAAAAAGATCCTACTAGTGGAATCCGCTATCTAGTTCTTCAAATGAACATTTAACAAATCAGCTATGGGGTTATTTGAGCTTCCTTCATGTGTTTCCCCTTGTTGTTGGCCTCTCCTTTTGTACATCTATCACAAAAATAGTATTTCATTTATTGTATTATTCAATGAATACCAACTTATAATATGATCATTTCCATATCACATTCTCACTTATTCATCAAGCCTTTTTGAGGCAGTTTACAAAGTCAATTAACAAAATCATCCCTAACCATTTAAAAATATCCTAAGGTTGGGCCCCTGAATCTTAGTGATGATACAAATTACTACTATAAAATATTTGTATAATCAGTTGTTACATACTAACAAAAAATGTGACTTGATGCATAAGTATACGTCTCTTTTTTTATTTAGATATTTTTAAACACCTCAACAAAAAAAATGCTAATATGACAATAATATTTGATAATGATATCATGAAATCATAGTTATAAGCATGAAAATTGATGCAACAAATTGAAATTGATTTAAAATTTGCAAATAAGATTTTGAATGCTAATATGACAATAATATTTGATAATGAAATCATAAAACCACAGTTATAAGCAAGAAAATTAATGCAACAAATTGAGATAGATTTGAAATTCACAAATAAGATTTTGAATGCTAATATGACAATAATATTTGACAATGAAATCATGAAACCACAGTTATAAGCAAAAAAATTGAAGCAACAAATTGAGATTGATTTGAAAATTTCAAATAAAAATGCTAATATGACAATAATATTTTGTAATGAAATCATGAAACCATAATTATAAGAAAGAAAGTTGATGCAACAAATTGAGATTGACTTGAAATTTGCAAATAAGATTTTCAATGCTAATATGACAATAATATTTGGTGATGAAATCATGAAACCATAATTATAAGCAAGAAAAATGATGCAACAAATTGAGATAGATTTGAAATTTGCAAATAATATTTTAAATGCTAATATGACAATAATATTTGGTAATGAAATTATGAAACCATAATTATAAGCAAGAAAATTGATGCAACAAATTGAAAATGAGGCCTCAACTCCGGAGTCTTCTTGATGTTGTATATCTTCCTTTTTCTTTGACCTCTATATGTAATAATAATAATAATAAAATTGAAATTGATTTGAAATTTAGAAATATGATTTTGAAAAAGTTGAAATTAGATTGTTAATGTTTATTAAATTTTCAATATGTTTTACCCAAATACAAAGGAAATGGTTTTAAGAATGGGCCCAATCATCCCATTCCTCATCTTCCATCCCCTATCTTCCATATGTAACCATAATGGGGGGCATCCCCCATACGTAGCCATAATGGATAGGTAGGATACGTGGGGTAGCCATAATGGATAGGTAGGATACGTGGGGTAGCCATAATGGGGGGCATGCTCCATACGTAGCCATCCCTACCTTCCCCCTCTTCCACCATCCCTCTTCCATCCTCCCCGTACCTTACCCCTCATCCATCATCCATACATTCACCATCATCCATCCTCCCCATACCATACCCCTCATCCGTCATCCCCTGCCAAGGATTGGCCACAAGTATGAAAGGGATTTTGTGAAACCCGTGCATTGATCAAGTCTTTATAACTAAAATGGTAGTCGCTGAAATAAGTAATGTTGGGAGAACAAGTGACTTGCAATATACAAAGAGCTCATAATACTAGGTATATTGGATTTCCTTGAAACCATAGTGGCAGGGGATCAAGTGCTATAAAACCATTGATATCCGCCCACTAAATCAAGTGCTACAAAACCACAGATATATTTAATTTATAATTAGTTATAAGAACAATATTATTACTATGTAAAATCATTTTTTGAAAATTGATTTTTAAATTAATATTATTAAATAAATATGACATGGTAATATAATTCTATTTTTATTACAAAATACTTATTCATTTTATTATTATTTAAAATATTAATAAATAATATAGTTTATATATTTTATTTGAAGTCTATTTTTTTATCATATGCATTTGAAATATGATTTAATTTTTATTTTAAAATTTTTTATTTATAATTTTACATTTTAAAAAATAATTTGTTAATAAAACATGTATAAAAATAGTTAGCAAAAATTTTAATTGTTTTGTTTAATTATCATATTGTTGCATAAACTTAATGAATTCTTGTTCAAACATTAATTTCTAATCTCAAATATTATTTAAAACTTTCAAATTTTATAACAAATTTAATCAATATTTAGATTTAACTCATTTAATTTAAGTTTCCCTTTCATTATAAAAAATAGTAGTAGCATGATTTCTTTCTATAAGTATGGTATTAATTGTTTTATATGGTGGAGTTGGCTTTTTTTTTACATAAACAATTCTAATAATTTCATCTTTTAAGTGCAATGGGTACACCCCAAGAGATATTGAAGATCAATTAGGGGAAAAAGGTAAATGTATTTTTTCATACAATAACATAACTTCAAAATTAAACACAACCCTACACTTAATCATAACATAAATCTAAACTATTATATCAATCTAACCATGATAAACACTCTAATTGTAGACATATAACTAACCATTATATACTACTAACCCCTTGCCCTAAGCATAATTGTAACTATAAGCCTTATTAACAACTCTAACCCTTAATGCGATCAGATTTCCACAATCCATCTTAGTTATGTTAATCAGTTTCTAGATTAGATTGTGTGGAGATTTTTGTCATCTAATCCAGAAACTGATTAACATAACTCTAACCCTATCATAATCCTAACTGTAAGAATTTTCCTAAGGGAAAAATTCACCTAGGAACTAAGAACTCAAACACAAGCACACAGTAGATCAAAAATGGATATGATCAATTAATTAGAGTATGTCCAAATACATTGCTCTTTTTAGAATGTGATCTTCAAACACACTAGGAGTGCTTATATATAAAGGCCTCTCAGGAAGCACCTAGAATGTCTCTAGAAACAACCAGAAGGTAATTCTAGATGAATGGATAAGAATGAGAAAGTGTCATATGTGTGTAGAAGATTCCTGTGTTGTAGACAACATGTGCTTAAAAGAGGTGCGGACCCTTGTGATGTCAACATGACAACTCACAAGAGTGCACATACTCCTAGGTGTCTCACAAATAAAAAAATGCAAAATAATTAAATAATGCATTAACCTAAGTAAACTTAAGTAAGTGTAATAAGTAAATACTTATTTACACCAACACTAACCTTGACCATGGCATTAGGGACTAGTATAGGGCAAGTAATACTATATCATATGAGTTTTGAACTAAAAAACTATATACCACAATAGTTCAAAAATGATAAACACATAAAATTTAAATAGATAAAAAATATTGATATAAATTTATATTTTATAAAAAAATTGTTGAATATACAAGACAGTTTTTTAACTAACAATAATCATTTCATATAAATAAACAAATGATAGACACCCAAGAGTACCTATTAGTAAAAAATTAACCACTGAAGGGGAAAAAAAATAATTGTCTTGCATGCTTATTATCAATCTTGAATTGTTCACGTGGAAGTGAATGAATGCAAATTTGCTTTTAGATTTAGATTTGTTTTGCAACTTTAAGCACTAAAATAAGGACAAGTGTTTAAAGTGTATATATTGATAACTTTGTGAGAATATTAAAAGAAACTATTTAGATTTCCAAGGAAATTATTTTTTCTTAGAACTTAGTCTATTTTGTCATTCTAAAATGTGTATATTTTAGATAATTGTAAAATGCGTTTTAGGAATATAATTAAGAGAATTTAAACATACCTTGTTTTGTGATATTTGTTGTAGATTTGAATTGATGTATTTGGCTACCTTGAAAAAGGAATTTCCATTTAATATTTTGGTCAAGATCAGATATATTCTTTTTGGTAATCTTACATCCCAAAAAAGATGTGTTTGTTTTCCTGTTATTTGTATGACAATTTGATTCGGTGATCACTTGTTTCTCAATTCCAGATTCTACGGGCTTAGCTTCATATTGTGGTCCTATCATGGATCATCATCTTAAATGCGTAAAATTTAATATTACATTTGGTAGGAGTTATTTTTCATCTTCTCCGGTGTTGATTTCCTATGTTATTCTTCATATGATGCTTGGTAATTAGTTTGGTGAAGTACTATATTTAAGAGTTAGCTTATGCACTCTTGGATATAGACGTGTGGACTATGTGTGGACCTATATCTAAGGCTACACAAGACTTTATAATTATTATGTATTTGGTCATTAATACATTAAGGGTTAGTCCTATATTATATAACATGTTTCCTTATTGGAGATTGTGAACTCAAGGCCACCTTGTGTGTCATGATGGGTATATATGTAATGTTATTGAGTCTTAGAAAGTATCAATCAATGGTATGCTTAGTAGAGCAAAAGGATAACTTAAAAGTTGTGGTTTTAGTCTGTAATATGGAATGCATTGGTCATAACCAACAAGGGGAATGTATTAGTTCATTGGATGTAATTCAAGATATGTTGTTAATAAAATGAGTACTTTTGTTGTGTTGTTATTACTGGGGGCTTGATAATCTCCTTTGGGGATACAATTGTCTTGTAGTACATCATATGACATTAGAGTATGGTTTGATCTAGCTAGACTTATTAGAGTGAAGGTTGATCTAATAATGGTCGATCTAATTATGGTTGAGCTTGGTGGACTTGTCAAGACTCAGACTTCTTAGTTGTGGCTCACAATTGCAGAGGGCTCATTCGAGTTGTATTGGTATCCTATTATAGACCTATTGATTCTTGTTGGTGGATAGATTGCCAAAGTTTGAGGCAATTGCACCTTGTTGTGATTTTGTATGCCACATACAAGGATGAATCCTAGGAGGTTGGAACATATGTTTGAAGAATTTAAGGAAGAGATGAGTAATGAGATCCAAAATGGCATGAATGGCTTGAGAAGGAATTCTAAAATAAAAGATGAATATGTTGAAGTTGTTGAAGATCTCAAAGAACTTGAAGTAGAGATCCATGTAGAAGAAGAAATATTGTTGAGAGCTATAAAAACAAGTTGATAAGATTTATAGAATGAAGGTATCAAACTATTCTAGTTCTTTAGAGCTTTAGGAATTAATAGATTGGATTAATGAACTTGAGGATTACTTTGAGCTTGAAAATATTGTAGATCCATAGAGATTTAGCTTAGCACAAACTAAATTGAAAGTTCATGTTGCCTTGTGGTGGAAGAATTATAGAAGGATAGAGAAGATAATGATGAACCCAAGATTAGTAGATGAAAACCCATGGTTTCTATTATGAAGGCTAAATTCATTCCTAGAGATTATGAACTTGAATTGTTTAAGAAGTTGCAGAATTTGAAGGAAAAGGATATGTTTGTGAAAAATTAAACTAAAGAATTTTACAAGATACAAATCAAATCTAAACATTATGAATCTTCCAAGGAAAAGGTTGGAAGGTATGTTAATATTTTGAAATTCAACGTTTAGGATGAATTGAGTATGTTCACACTTATTTTAGTTAAAGATGTTTATCAATATGCATTGAAGGCAGAAAAAAAGTTAGGAAGGAATGAAGGTAAGCAATTGACAAAAGTAGATAAGGGTAAGAAAGTAGTTTTTGATAAGAAATATGCATTCAAAGGTACTTGGTTTAAATGTAGTAAAGATGGACATTGAGCTATTGGATGTCCTAGTATGAAGATTGACAATCAAAGCTTGGTAGTACAGGAATATCAAAAAGTGAAAACTTGTGATGTTGATCTGGCTTAACCTAAAGTTGGAAAATCTCTTTTAATGAGAAGAGTCATGTTGGCTAAGCATTATGTGGAACCAGATAAAAGAAGGAACTTATTCTGAACTATTTGTAAGTTTGGAGATAAGTGTTACAAAATTAATATGGATGGAGGTAGTATTGATAGTCTTGTTTTTGAAGAAATGGTTAGGTAACTTAGATTGAAAATATTGAAGCATCCTACTCCTTTTGGTATTAGCTGGTTTCAAAATGATTATTGTGTGTAGGTTAGAGAAAAATGCTTGGTTAATTTTGGTATTAGACCTTTTAGCAATGAAGTATTATGTGATATAGTAGACATGAAAGCTTATCATGTTTTACTTGGAAGACCTTGGTGATTTGATAGATGAGCTACACACGATTGCAGAAAGAGTACTATTAAAATTAAGAAAAATGGAAGAAAGTTTCTTTTGATCCCTTTAAAGGATGAGGAAAGAGGAAAAGAAAAGAATATGAGTGTTTTCAAGACTTTTAGTTTGAGAGTAGTAGAACTTGTGGATAAGGTTGGTACTAATGAAGGACAGTTTGAATTGAAGAAATTTCTTGATCTTTCGATTAAGAGTAGAGGTAAAGAAAATAAGTCCTCTAATCAAATGAAAGCATGCAACATGTATGATCCATTTGATCCTTGATGTAGTAACAGTAGCAGATCTGAGATATTTGATGGAATATTTGATTGCAACAATAAGTTTGGACAATCAACTATATTGATTGATGAAGAGGATTTATGGGTTAAGAATGAGCAAGGAATTTATGTTTTGAATTCTCTCAGAAGTTCATAAGTCCTTATGGAGCATCTTTTATCACCTTGGGTGTCTAATGCAGGAGCATCCTTAAGTTGTTGGCAATCTTGCATCCCCAAAAAGATATTTTCTTATTTCTTAGTTATCTCTTTGATAATTTGATTCGACAAAACCTTTTTTGTCTCGTCCAAATTCTGTGGGCTTACCTTCATATTATGGACCTATCATGAATCATCATCCTAAGTGCATAGAATTTAATACAACATTTGGTAGGATTTATTCTTCATCTTCTTGGGTGTTGATTTCCTATGTTGTTCTTCATGCAATGTCTGGTATTTAATTTGGTGAGATTCTATATTAAAGAGTTGGCTTACATACTCTTGGATCTAGATAGGTGGATAACATGTGGACCAATATCTAAGGCCACATAAGGTTTTATAATGTATTATGTATTTGGTCATTTTCGTTGAGAGTCAGTCATATATTGTATAACGTGATTCCTTATTGGAGATTATGAACTCAAAGTCGACCTATGTGTCCTGGTGGCTATATATGTAATGTTATTAAGTCTTAGAAAGTATCAATCAATGGTATGCCTAGTAGAGAAAGAGGATAGATCTAGAGTTGCAAGTTTGGTTTGTAATCTGGAATGTATTGACCATAACTAGGAAGGCCTTACAACCAAACATGTATTTGGTTCATTGGATGTAATTCAAGATCTTTTGTCAATATGAGTTTATTTCAATTGTATCGTGTTTACTTCTAATGTGTTGTTATTTTTGGGGGCTTGGTCATCTCCTTTGGGATACACCTGCCTTGTACTACATCATAAATTTTGTTATATGCACTAGGGTTGAGTTTCTAGTTAATCAAAAATATGTTATGTGCATATCGACTTAAGGGAACACATTAGATCAAGAAAGAAGATATGATCTTAGATCAATATATAGTCACCCTCCTCCCCTCCCCTCCCTTGCCATACACACAGAAAAATATATTCTTAGGAATGTTTGTGCAAAGCTAGATTCCTTTAATAATATATATATTGAAGTTTGAAAATTTTGAAAAATACTAAAAAGAAGAATCAAGAATGAGTAAATAGATAAATTGAATACATTTGAGTACAATGTAAATAATAAATCACATAGATTTATATACAATGTCAATTAATGGAGTCCCCATGGTCAAGATCCATCAAAGGAACACTATCAATGATATATATGTAGTTGTTGCAATCTCATCCTCATCAATCTACGATGGCTCGTCTGGATCTACATCCCATCATGTTGTTGCAATCTCCTTGTACATATGTGTCTTATGCTCTAGAGGGTACACAAGGCACTATGTATAGCCACTAGCTTATCTTCTCTCTTAGAGGAAAGTTTTTTTCTCTGAATAGAGTGGATGAAGCTATAAATAAAGACTAGTTCCTCTTTGCAATTGAAGAATTAGAAACTTGAGATGAAGAGAATTGGCTAGTATGGTAATATTTAACCTCTGTTATCCATAACATTTCCATCACAAAATAAGATGCTCATGTGTCATAGCTTTGATTTTCAAACTTTGTTGCATCCGAATAATTTGTAAGAGTGGTGAATTGCATCCACTTGGTGCAAGTAGTCAATTGTATCACTATAGTGCATCTTTCCAATGTAACTAGAGAACCCTACCTACACCTCATCATCATAAAGTGGTGTAACTCTACCTCGACTAGCCATGTGTTCAACTTGTCTCATTTGTGTTGAATGATTGGTTGAATGTGCTCATTGTAGAATGCTAAAGTGGGATCCTTTTACACAACTTTCCTCATCTAGTCAAGCATAGAATCAATGTAATCATACACCTTTCTAAGGTTAGGTGCATCCTCATCTCCATATCTAGTAGCCTAGAAAACTAGAGTGATGATAGAGACCATGTGTCTTGCATCACTTCAAAATGTGTCACTCTTCACTATCTCCTTCACTATATCCCCCTACTTTGTCTTGTCCCCATTCCACTAATTTCATTATTGCATCATAATCAAGAATTACAACATATATTGCAACTCAAGCATTTCTCCAAAATAATGAAATATGGTGTATATCTGGTCTTAACTAGTTTCAAGAACCATATTGAGCTCTTGAAGATTCCATGTGAGGTGTGGTGCTTCCACATATACATATGCATATCTCTTGCATCAATAACCACTCTTCCAATTTAGTCAATCTTATCAGTGACCTTAATTGCATTGTTTATGGCATGCACACAACATGAAGTCCACCAAATATGTCTATGGTTGCCTCACTAAGCTTCCATACAAGTTTTCATACATGTTGTATATATCACTACATGGACAACTTTTTGTAGCCCAACCTCCTCAATAGCCTCCCTAAGGACCTAAGATTGAAAACTAGCATCTTTGTAATTCTTTGCACAATCAATCACTCTCAGAAAGTATAGGCCCTCTATGCATGTAACCATGATGTTGGTGAGTGTTAAGTGGATGATGTATGCCCATACATCTATAATAATGCTCCTTCTAGAGTCTATCTAATGTTCCTTCATATGCTCCATCAAAACATTGATCTTGGCATACTAGTTATCCAAGATCGTGATCCTTAATTCACGCTCACTTGGTGGCACAAATTATGTTTCCCCCTTCACCACCATCCACATCTTCTTATACCAAGGAAATAATGGTATGTTAGTGGAAAAAAATAATATACTAGTGGAATCCTCTATCCAATCCTTCAAATAATCATTTAACAAATCAACTATGAGGCTATTTAAACTTCTTGTGCATGTATTTCCCCTTATTGTTGGCCTCTCATGTTGGACACTAAATGGATGAAGGTTTTGAGGGTAACCATGACATCATTCCTATACTCTTATGCATGGAATGAGTAGAAGTATTTGGATGCCTTTGTGACTATTGAATTGTTTGTATATACCGCCTAGCAAAAAAAAGTAGTAGGTACTACAATTGTACTATCCTTAGTAAGACCCCAAAGCATGTTTATTTCAAATTTGTACTTGGCATTTTTAGAATCCAAAACAAATTACATCCCTTCACAGCATGTCCTAGCAAAAAGTGTAAGTGTGCATTAACTCTAGTGGTGCTCCTAGACCATCCTGCATCATAAATATTGCATTGTCATTTTATTGTGTCACCACTTGTGGTCATTGGGGTTGTTGCTCTTGTTGAAAATTGTTTAAGAGGAGACTTCGGATCAAAGGGACCCCTAGCAAATAGTGTCAAAAGTTGAGAGACACAATCTATAGAACATGGTCCACAAGCAACAAGATATTTTTCATGCTCCACTAAATAATTTGATAGACCTACACCTTGAAATTGGACTACAATTTCATCAACACTAATATTATGACTATAAGAGCTCATTTTAACAGTACCTTTCACAAAATTAAAAAGAATGAACCTACTTATTTATTTAAAGAAACTAAAATAGATTATTATTAAACTAGTTTCATCCTATGCTCCAATTTGGAAACAACAAAATAAATTATTAACAAACTAGTTTCAACTTAGACCCTAATTTAGAAACAACAAAATAAATTATTAGAAATCTAGTTTCAACATAGGCTCTAATTTAGAAACAAAACAAAAAAATTATAACAAACTAGTTGCAGATTAGATCCTAATTTAGAAACAACAAATTAAGTTATTAACAAACTTGTTTCAGTCTAGGCCTTAATTAGAAACAATGAAAATGAAATCACAAAAAATAAACAATAAAAATGAAAACACTTTCAAGTTTCAATAAGAATTCAGAAATTAGAAACATCATTCAACAAGAGCTCTGGTTGAGCTAGAGTCCCTACCTTCTGTGAGGAATAGAAAGTAAATAAAATGGATAAAAGTTTTCATTTGAAAAATTTAATTATTGATCTTCTTAAGCAAAAAAGTAGAAAATCGCATTCATGAGTGTCTAGATTTTGCCAATAAGATAAGAAATAAATTTATTTTGTTAAATTATGAAAATCTCAATATATGTTCAAACTATATAAATGAAAACAAAATGGAAATAAGATTGAACCATTAAAATGAGCAATATCATTTTTTAAATGCTATAATTATTCTCTAAACTTATAGATGAAAAAAAACCATGTTATTATTTTTCACTTTATGAATTCAAAATTTTACTTTATTGATTTTTAAATAATAAGATACATTAGAACATTATTTTTTTTTTCAAAAGTTATATAAGAGAAAAATATTAATAGAAAAAATTATTCATTAATAATTAGATTTTAAACTAATATCCCATGAATGAATCTTTATATGAAAAGCTTAATTTATATTTTTTTCTTATTTATATTTGAATATTAATTATTTTGTTAATAATCTTCAAATTAATCAATCTTGTCATACATAAAACAATGTCGAGAAATTTTATTTAATAACAATAAATTTAGCTTTGGTTATGTCCCTAATTGCTAAGGGTGTCACTTTAAAGTGAATGAAGATATTGACAAGGAAAGCATTAAATTAAATTTAATAGTTGATAATTATTTCGTGGACCCTCCTTTCAATATGTGCAAGTGCCAAAAAGTGTTATAATCAATAAAATGACAAATATAAACTACCTGTTGATGATGTAATAAATGCATGGTTATCTACTACTAATAATATATGCATCGCCTTTAAATTTTCTCTATTTTTTTACCAATAAAAATAGACATAAACCCTAGGAATTTGTCCAAGCACCAATCAAAAAATCAAAATTAGTACACAATAATTGATTTTTAAAATCAGACCTTACAAAAGTTTGAAAAATAACATAGTTGTTTCTGACAAAAATTAATAGCAATTGGGATAGGGGAGCTAATAGGAACATTAGTTGCCTTCCTTATATATAAGGGAGGGACTAACAATAACTTCAAAAGAATTTGAAATTTAAATTATGAAATAAATATATTAAAAAAAAAACACCTCAAGTTTGATGAGTCTCTTCAAGGAAGTTGTAGAATCTTCCTCTTTTTCTTCTTTCTCCTCTTCTATTTGCAATAATTTCTTGCACTCTTTTTAGCTCTTCTCTTTTAAAAGTAGCAAACAAGTTGAAATCCAATTGTGAGAAGACAATGAAGTTTGGAGGGGTTTATGCATGCTTCGAGGGCACCTCCATTTTAGTGTTTAAATAGAATCCTATTATAAAAGTTAAAACATCAAAGAACTTTTTCAAAAATCATGTTTACTTCGCATTGTTGTTGGCTAGGTAGGGGGCATCTAGACATCCTCAAGATGGTTGAGGGGCATTTGGGTGTCACTCATGTTAGCTAACTGGGAGGGGGGTGAATCAGTTATAACCATCCTATAGGTCCTTAAAACACTTTTTACCAACTTAACAATTTAAACTTCCCAATCACAAGCTCAATAAACAAATCAAACTTCACAATAATCTTTAACTCAAACTTTGTGGTAAAATTGTTTACTTCATCTACCAAGTATCAGAGTAAACTTCATGTATATACCTAGTTGCAACATGAAATAAACATGCAACAAAATCAATATTCACACTTTTTGACACAAGTATTTAATGTGGAAACCCTATAAAGGAAAAAAACACCTGGGACCAACAACCCAAAATTTTCACTCTTATGAAGTGAGCTCTATCAAGAGCCAACCTTGTTAAAGGTTACATGCACATTGGTAATGTGACCTAGTGATAGGATTTACATCAAAGACCATCTAGACCTTATCACGCCTCAATATGAGTGGTCTACTCTAAAGGACTTACAAATATTCAAAGAAATGTCACCATACAAATGGATTTACAAATAAGACAGTTAAGTCCACTCAGTTAAGAGATTTTCTACTTCAATGATTAGCGAGTAACTATAAGATGATATGTTTGAAATAAAAACTACCTTTGCTTGATTAGATCTCCATTTTGCTCATTATTTGTCCTCTATTTATTGTCTACCTTCCTTCTAACTAATCCACTCACATACACATCAACCTTGCACTTTACTTGCTAGATCTCACAAGGCTATTCTACTCATTTCCACCTTTTATTTTCTAATAACTTGATCAACAATATTGAACAATTTGTTCATCCCTTAAAGAGACAACTTATTATTGCTTCATCAGATTCTCCAAATTTTTGTTGCTTAATCACAATCATCTGATCTTCATCCAACCCAAATTCATTGAATATAGACACTCGGGTAACACGCCTTCACCTTGAACTTTGCACTTCAGTCGAATAATTAAATCTCCTTCATCAAATCTTCTTTGAATTTATCCAATCGTAGATCTTGTAACAAACTTCATCCTTATTTTCAAAACTTCTTGATCAATGCATATTTTCATCAAATGTTGGCCTCAAATCCATTCTCCTTAAAATTGTTCTTCTTTCCCTTGCTCGGTTAACACTTGTTGAAATATCTTAATGGAAAGAATGCTTCTGAGAGGGGGGGTGAATCAAAAGTACTAGCTTTTAACCTATTTTTCACAAATCCTTAATAACATAATATTGAAATGTACATGCATGCATATCAACATAAAGCATTTATGAAAAACACATGTGCATCACCACATAACACTTGAAATTTTGGTAACCCAGAAACCCTCCAGGAATAAGAAGGTAAAACTGGGGTGGGGATGATACCCACAAAATCATTGCAGTAATAATGTTTAACCACTTCTGATGGTCTGCCCTGTTAAAGGCTTTACATTATATCAATAGTGACCTAGTTAAAAAATTTACAAACACTTTACATGAAGTGTTACCCTATTAAAGGATTTAATCACCTATTTAAAGGATCTACAAAATAGTTGTTAAGCTAACCTATCACCATAGGGTTTCCTTTCTAATACAATTGCTAGAGAGTATTAGGTGTAATAAACCTGATAGCTTACAATCCTTTGATTGCTGAATACATGCACTTGATCTGCTTTCTCTGATCTTGATCCTTTGAGATCTGATATTCTTCACTCTGAAAATAGTTTCCCTTACACACCTTTGTCCATTCTCATATACAATGAGATCTAGTCTTCCTTATAAAGACATTCAAAGACTTAGGGTTAGATGTGGATCTACGATCCATATTGAATCTCTATTTCCCGCTCATTCCTTGCACTTTTATTATTGGTTGCATGCCTTCTCCATTTTTCTTATTGGCTGCATGTAGATTGCATAGGAAATACAAAAGATTCAATCTAATTATTTTAATCCTTCGACATTCGTCATATGTCAGCCATGAAAACAGTTTACATCTGAATTAGTGAAGTTACAAACTCATATGTGTATTCTGTGTTACTCGGCACTTACTGATTCCACATGCTTGACACATGTAACAAACTAGCTTACTTGGCTTCTGTTGCATTTCTGTATTGCTCGACATCGTCTGTGACTTGGCACTCAAATATCACTCAGCACTTGTATCATGCTCGACACCTAAAGTCACTCCGCACTTGATCTTCACTCAGCACCTGATCTTCACTCGGCACCTGAAGGTTGCTCGACACCTGAAGACTGCTCGGCTCTAATGTAGAAAATGGTTAAGTGTGTTGGTACTCTAATGTCAAAACCATTCTGAGACTAACAATCTCCCCCTTTGACATGAGTGACAAAAACACTTAACTGACCTTATGAGTATATTCACTAATCTTCTCGGTATATATAGAGGTGTTAAAACCTTGATCAAAATTTTGTAACTTACAATATATACCTCAAAATTATTATAACCCCCCCTGAGTTGATTGTGCCATTAACTGCGCTATCTTGGTGACCAAAATTTTATGTTGTATATCATGCTCCCCTTTTATCTTGTCTCCCCCTATTAACTTATCTCTTTGTCTCCCTCATTCATCTTGTCTTCCCATTCATCTTGTCTCCCCCTTTTTGACACTTATGTCAAAGGATTTTGAGGGTTAAGACCATATTTCGCCAAAAATGTGTTGCTTACCTCCATAATCATCCTGAGCACTGCATCCCAATTATGCAAAGCAATTTCCAATGACTTGTGCTGGATGGCAGTCTCTGCAGCAAGGTGAATAAGTCCTTCTGAAGTAGAAAGATTAGGATCTTTCTTGAGAACACTTCAGCATAGACTTCTTCTTTATGGAGTACTTCTAAATTTGGGGTAATGGAGGATTGGAGCTATATCAATTTTGCCTTGATGGTAGCCTCTTCTGCTGTTAATACAACTATTTCTTTTTGAGTGTGAAGGTTTGAGCAAAATGCTTCTCACTTTGGATTGGATCATTGGGTAGCTACATGCTTGAAATATTCAAATTCCTCTCCATGCTCATTATCTTTTGGATTGTCTCCTATGTGAAGTATGAAAAGTCACACAACTTTTTGTCCAATGAGAATATATTCTCAAGTACCTTTTTCACTTTGTCTATGACCTTTGCCAATTCAATCTGTGAAAGTGCTATTTCACTAGATATTTTCTCATTAACTTTCCCTTGAAATTTTCTTTCAGACCATTCCATAAGTTTTGCATTTGTCTCTTGGTTTGCATTTGTCACCTAGTCAACAATATCTGTCAATTGTTCCATTATATGCTTTGACTCATCTGGTTACTGAATACTGAAGGCATCCATAAATATGTCTTTAATTTCATGTAAAGTTTGCTTGTGTTTATACTCCTTCCTAAGTATCTCTTGCCTCTTTCTTCTATTTAATGTTTCCTGCACCTCATTGATTTGATCAATGCTTATTGTTTTTGAGTCATAACTCGGTATGACTATCTCCTCATCTAGTTCAAGGTCTCCATAGTGAAGTACCCTTGCAACTTTTGTAGGACTTGATCCTGGTGCTGATATTTGCAGTGGCTGTTGTGAAGGAGTCCCCGAGGTAGGCAAATTTATCAATGTTTGTATTGCCTCCTGCTCTTTAGGGGTTTCCTTTGTTTTCTCCTCCTGCTATCTACCTTGATCAATTATAGTAATTTTAGGAAGTGCACCTTGTGTTTGTGCTGTAGGATCAGATGTAATAGTTTGTCCTGTTTGTTTTACTTCTTTGTCTGCTACTGCACTCGACTTTTGTACTGTGGTGTCAACTATGCCTAATGAAACAACTGTTGGCATTTGAAGTTGACCATTAGTAGCTGTAGAGATGAAGGAAGGTGGTTCTTGTGGATTCACCTTATCTCTAACTGTGTTTTCTACTAGTTATTGTAATTCATCCATACTGACCAATACTGGATCTGCACATAATTTTGCTTGTTATGTGGATTGGTCAAGGATTCTTTTGAGATCCTCTACAGTTAATGGATTGATGTTCTGAGCAAAAGTGTCAGGAACATCTTGTACTATTACAGTTTCTGTAGGTGTGATGGGTACATGAGGAGGGCTAGTAGGTGGAAATCTTGTGTCTTGCACACTCTGGTCTTGTTGCTGCTCTTGCTCAGCTGTTGCCGTTTCATCTTGCTTTTGTGTCTCCTCCTCTATTTCTTTATTTTCTTCTTCCTTCTTTTCTTCTTCTTGTTTCTTTTCTTCTTCCTTCTTTTCTTTTTTTCCTTGCTCTACTTTTGTCTTCTCTTCTCTCCTTTTTCTTCTTTCTTCTAGTGGAGCAGTAGCTTCTTCCTTGTATTCTTCTTCAAGAAAATCTTCAATCTTTTTGTACAAGTTCTTCCATGATTTTGTTGTTCTTTGCACAATTTCTTCCATTTTGTTTTGGAGAATGAAGAATGCCCTGTACTTAGGTGTAAACCTAGTATTATGCCTTTTGACTGCTTTCTCCATTTGCTCCTTAGTCAAATCAGGCAGTATGCTTGCTAGGGTTGATTCTCTCATCTCCTTCTCCATTTTCAAACAAAAATGCCATCTATCTTCTACAATTTTAGACAGTTCATTTGGCAATTGTCCATCTAGTTCAAGAGGAGTATACTTGAACTGTGCCATCATTCCATAAACTGATTCTTCTATTTTATTTTGTTCATCTTTAGTGAATTTATTGAAATCAACTTTATTTATGTTGCTTAAGTCTTCATTTCCAATCTTTTTACATAATGTATCAACTGAAAAATGGCTTACCTTTTCAGATTGATCTTCTTCATCTGTATCAGGTTGAGCCACATATTTTCTTCTTTTCCTTGGATCTTCCTGTGTCTTCTTGACTGTTTTCTTCTTTGTGGCTTCCTCTTTAGCTTTTTGTGTGGAGGCCCTTGTTGCAACTCTAGTTGTTGGCTTTTGTGGTGATAGCATGGCAATTTTCTTTGGTTTGGGCTAAGTTGGAGGTTGTTTTGTTGCCTTTCTCTTCTTTGGCTCGACTTGGGTTGGTGCTTCCTTGGCTTCTTCTTCCTCGGCACCTTCCTCCTTGTCTTCACCTAGGCCTTGAGTTAATTCCATTGGGCCTTGCTCTTGTTCATCCTCATCCTCATCATTGTCATCATCATCTTCTTCTTCTGCTTCAGCCTCTATTCCTTCACCAAATTTCTTCTTAATTTTCTTCATCAATTTATCTTTCTTCTTCAATGTGGAGGCAGTTTTTAACTCCATATTTATCTTTGACCTTACCACATCATAAGTGCTAAAGTGTGGGGCACTCTTATCTGTCTCTTCTGCCAATAATGTAGTTATTGCTGCAGATGCTTCATCTATGTTGATCTCACAACCAAATGGCCTTAGCCATCTCACCCTTGGAACTGCTGCTTGGATATAGGTGAAGTCAATATCAACTAAGAAGCATATATCATTAATATGTTTTTCCACTAAGGAAACTGGTATTCTCACCCTTTGGTTCAAGGATTTCTTAAAATCCTCAAAATAGCTTGTCATCAAGGTATCAAAATTGTCTCCCATTTGTTCTATATATTCATTAATTTGAGATATGATAGTTCTTTCATTTCTCCATGCAACTTTTCCAAAAGAGGGAAATTCATTCTGAACATAAAAGAATGCACAAACCAGAATTGCTCCAAATTTGCATTGAGCACCCTTTGTCCTTCTTATGGCTGCTAGATTTTCATTAGTTTGTTGTAGTTGCAATTTTGCAAGATCATAAGTATGATCCTTTTTCACCAGTTTGTAGCCTACATCTACTGCAATACATGGCACACTGTTGAGTCTACTGGATTGGTAGAATTTGTGGGCAATAACTCTAACAACAAACTCAACTAGAGGATCTTGAATGGTGTGAATTGTCATTCCTCTTTTGTTCCTGAAATGTCCCTTTTTTGATTTTACATGATATTTCAAGCCTCAAATCAGATCTTTAAAATCAAACAACTAATATCTCAAAGATCCACCAAATTTCTCAAGAAATCCCAAATCGGGTATGCTGAAAATAGTGCCAAAAGCTTCACAACTTCACAGATTATTAATAAATCTGAAAATGGACATTTTTATAGAAATTTCAGTAGCATAACAGCCTACAAATTGACATTTCCAGATCCGTATAGCCTTTACACAACATCTCAAAAATGTAGGACAAAAACTATGCTCATCGGGCTCCCGAAATAGCACAAAATATGCTCGGAAACACCACAAAAACACTAATAATCTATCTCAGAAGTTTAATCACATCCCAATACATATATTCAGCTCTATTTTAACATTTTAAAGTCTGATATACAGCAACAACCCAATCTGATATGAAATACTCAACTGAAAAACACCAAACTTATACAAAAAACACACCCAAAAACCCACAAATTTGCACTGTTCAGCACAAAGGCAAACTCTGTATGAGCATGCACATGGAATGGCTTCAAACTCCTGTCCTTAGCCTTCCTGAAAACCTACAAACTCCCGTTCTTGGGTCTCCTTCTCCACAGGTTTGGCAGCCTCTGAAGAACAACAAAGAAACGAGCAAAAATCAAGTTCTGGAATGAGCCCAAAATGCCTCCAAACCCCTTAAAAGAGGGCATAACCCTAACTCACGTCCAAGAGGGGTTAATAAAATATAATTTAATAATACTTTTTATTTATTAGTCCATTGGTTTCCAAATATTAGCCCCTTTTTTCCGAAACTTCACCTTTTTGGAGCCTGCCAGCCTTAGCAAAGTTTATTATTTTTTTAATTATTTAAAAAGGGGACATGACAAGTCCTCCCCTCCCAAATATTGCTTGTCCTCAAACAATGAAGGTTGGAATTTTCAAGAATATGTGCTCCTTCCCAAGTTGCATCCTCTAGTGGTAATCCTTTCCATTTGACCAAATGCTCTATGACGCTCCTGTTTCTCAATCTTTTCTCTCTTGTATCCAAAATCTCTTCTGGTATCAAAACTAATTTCCCTTCATCATCAAGAGGTGGTAATTCTGTAGATACTATGGTTTGCTGGCCTAGAACCTTCTTTAGGCAAGATACATGGAAAATATTATGTATTTTGCTGTTTGGTGGGAGCTCCAATTCATAAGCTACCTCTCCTACCTTCTTGATGATTTTATAAGGCCCATAGAACCTTGGCTTGAGTTTCTCTGCCCCACTCCTCTTCAAGGTGCTTTGCTTATATGGCTGCAACCTAACAAATACCAAATCTCCCACCTGAAAAGATCTTTCAATCCTTTTCCTGTCAGCATATATTTTTTGTTGGTTCTGTGCATGTTTTAGGTTATCCTTGAGGGACCTTATTATGTCTTGGCTTTGCTTGATGAAATCACTTGCTGCGGGTACTCTGCTATCAGAAAGTATTAGATCAACAAAGGAAAGGGCATCATAACCATAAAGAGCACGAAAAGGAGGCATAACAATAGACATGTGATGAGATGTATTGTAACAATACTCCCCTAGGTGTAACCATTTCACCCAAGCATGTTGTTGATTTGAAACATAGTTCCTCAAATATCCCTCTATCCATTTATTAACTATCTCTGTTTTTCCATCTGTTTGAGGGTGATAGCTAGTACTGGGAGTGAGTTCAGTTCCTGCCAAATGAAAGAGCTCGTTCCAAAAAGAGCTGAGGAATCTACTATCTCGGTCACTAACAATGTTTCTAGGCAAACCATGTAATCTAAAAATTTCCTTGAAGAACAATTCGGCCACTTGTGATGCCTTGAAATCAGATGTGATAGGAAAGAAATGTGCATACTTAGTTAGTCTATCTACCACCACATATATGCAATCCTTACCTTGAACCTTGGGCAACCCAGTGATGAAGTCCATGGAAATACTTTCCCATTTTTGTTCGGGAATAGGAAGTGGCTGCATCAACCCTGCAGGAAAATTTTGCTCACTCTTGCTTTGTTGGCATACCATACATTCCTTAATGTGTTTAAGGACATCCTCCTTCATACCCTTCCATGAAAACCGCTCTTGAATTTGCATGTATGTCTTAAAGTATCCCTGATGACCAGCCAAAGGTGTGTCATGAAAGGCCCTCAATATCCTCTACTTAGTTTTTGACCCTGGCACTAGGAAGATCCTGTTCTTGTAATAAATCAATTCATCAACAACCTTGTACCTATTATCATCCACTAACTTATCCAAAATCTTTGTGGCAAAGGAATCTTTAGCATACTCTAAAATTATGGAGACTTTCCAATCAGCAAAGATAGATGATAAGGAACACAAAGTGGGTTTTCTTGAGAGAGCATCAGCAACCACATTATTCTTTCCTTTCATGTATTCAATATCAGAATCATAAGCTTGCAATTTGCTTACCCATTTTTGTTGACGATCATTCAAATCCCTTTGGTTCAAGAAGAACCCGAGGCTATTATGGTCTGTCTTTACAATGAATCTCCCACATACCAAATATTGTCTAAACTTATGAAGTGCATGCATGATTGCCAACATTTCCTTATCATAGATGGAGTAACCTTTCTCTGATTGATTTAATTTTCTACTCTCAAATGCTATTGGATGTCCCCTTTGAGTTAGGACAATCCCTATACCTTCTCCAGAAGCATCACATTCAACAACAAAAGGTAAAGAGAAATCTGGAATTGTAAGCACAGGGCATGAACTCATTACCTCCTTAAGCTTATCAAATGTTTTTTGTGCCTCTTCTGTCCAAACAAAAGCTCCTTTCTTTGTCAAATCAGTCAAGGGGGCAGCAAGCTGAGAAAATCCCTTGGAAAATCTCCTATAGTAGCTACACAACCCGAAGAAACCTCTCAACTGTGTAAGATTAGTGGGTGGAGGCCAATCCAAAATTGCCTGGATTTTTTGTTGATCAACCTGTACTCCTTTAGAACTTATAATATGTCCCAAATATGGGATCTCTGTCAAACCAAACTCACATTTAGATAGCTTAGCATAGAAGGATTGCTGCTCCAAGATTCCCAAAATAGTGTCTATGTGCTTTAGATGCTCTTCCCATGTTTTTTAGTATATCAAGATATCATCAAAAAATACCAAAACAAATTTTCGAAGATGCTGGCTGAATACCTTATTCATACAAGATTGGAATGTTGCAGGTGCATTAGTGAGTCCAAATGGCATAACAAGAAATTCAAAGTGCCCATAGTGACATCTGAAAGAAGTCTTTTCCACATCTTCACTCCTCATTCGGATTTGATGGTACCCTGATCTTAAGTCAATTTTTGAGAAGTATAGAGCACCATGTAACTCATCAATGAGTTCATCCATGCGTGGTATAGGATACCTTTTTTTTATGGTCTTCTTGTTTAGAGCCCTGTAGTCTATACACATTCTCATTGTACCATCCTTTTTCTTGACAAGTACCACAGATGATGCAAATGGACTAGAGCTAGGCCTTATGAATCCCATGTCCAGGAGTTCTTTAATAGTTTTTTCAATTTCTTCTTTATAACCTCTTGGATGGTGGTATGGGGTTGTTATAACTGGTTTGGCACCCTGTTCTAACTCTATAACATGCTCAAAACCTCAATCTGGTGGTAATCTTGGAGGCAAATCATTGAAAACTATACTATGCTTATCAAGAATATTTTGAATTTCAAAATGGAAATTACCTTGATTCTTTGAAGAGCTTGTTGTTGGATTATGACTCCTGCTGCCCATGTTACTTGTCCTCTTCGAAAGGTCCTCTCCATCCTCTTTGCAGAGACCGCCTTAGGTGCTCCATTTGATAAACCTCTGAATATGACTTCTTTCCCATTGGAATGAAATTTAAAAATAGTTTGATGGTTCATGTAATAGCCTCCGATAGAGCGCAACCATTGAACACCCAATACAAGATCTGTCTCCCCAATACCAACCACATAGAAGTCATCACATAACTCATAATCTCCTAAGGTCATCTTGAGTTGTTTCACCACCCGTGTGCAAGGCATAGTGAATCCATCAGCTACCGTAACATTGAATCCCTCAAAATCTTCTGCTTTAAGCCCTCTTTTCATGACAAATCCCTCATCAATAAAATTGTGAGTTGCCCCACTATTAAGAAGAACTGTCAACCTTTGCCCTGCTAGTACCCCTCGAATTCGAAAGGGATGGTATCTTGGGACTCCCGATAATGCTGCTAAAGTGCCATCCTTGCTGATTTCTTTTTCTTTCTCTTCTTCTACCTCATCCTTAGTATCATGAAATTCCTCATGCTCATCTGAATCAGATTCTGAAGCAACTTCAATATAGTGCACTTGACCTTTCCCCAAACATCTGTGTCCTGGAGCCCATGGTTCTCTACAAGTAAAACAAAGCTTTTTCCTTCGTAATTCACTCCTAGTCTCTTCATCTACCTTCTTTTTTGCCACATTTATCACATCTTTTGGTGGTAGTGTTGGGAAAGTCTTTTTCTAAAAATTTCCCTTATGTTGCCAAAGATTTGGGGGTTTTTGATTAGTGATTGATTTCATAGGCACGCAAGTTTCAAGTTGCAAGCTTCTTTTGATAGCTTCCTGTAAGGTTGAGGGTGAGAAAGCCTTAACCAAACCCTTAACAGAATCTTCTAAACCATCAAGAAAAAGATAAAAAATCCTCTTTTCACTCATATCAGTTACCATAACAGCCACTTTTTGAAACTCTTCTATATACTCATTAACTGATTTGGTTTGCTTCAACTTTGACAATTCTTTAAAGTACTCTTCATCATCCTTGAGGTCAAATCTGTCTATCACTCTTTGACTGAAATCATCAAATGTAGTTACCTGCTCATGACCTTGAGTAGTCATTCCATGATACCACCAATCATAGGCTGCATCTTCCAAGTGTAGACTTGCAAATTGAACAGCATCACTCTCCTTCATGGGGTTAAGTGTGAAGAAAGTCTGTAATTTTTGTAGCCATGCTCTAGCTGAAATTTTGTTTGTTCCATCAAAAGTAGGTGCTGTAAACTTGCTTATTTTATTTTTGAGCTCTCTTCCACTTATGTCATGCTCCCTCCTATTCTCTTTCTTGGGCATCAAAGTGTTCATCATATCCACATATTCTCTAAAAGGAACTGAACTACGAAAGTATCATCTAAGCCATTATAAGTAGCTCTTAATGCAATCAAGTTACCTGTAACCTCTTCCACAGGATTAATGGATGGATTTGGTACTGGTGGCTCATCTGTAGGCAAGAAAATAGTTTTAGTTGATTTAGATGGTGTGGATTTCAGATTTCTTCGCTCCTCTGAAGTGCTCCCTTTCTCATTAATAGATGCAACTCCTTGTAGTTTTTCTGTCAATATTCCCAAAGCCTCTCTAGTTTCTGCCAAACTATCCGTTGTTTGTTTCTGAGTATTTTGGATCTCTTGGAAAAATTTCTTTGCCATCTCATCTGGATCAACCATACTTTTCCCTTCCTTGGATTTTGTACTTTTACTTTCAACTGGAGGTTTGATCAAAATTTCTTTATTCTTTTCTCGCTGCAAATATCTTTTTTCTCTTTCACTTAGTTGCATGCGACCATAAATTTTGACATGCAACTGATTAGAAGCAACATGCAATCATAGAATATGACATGCAAGATCTGGGTAGTTGTCAAAACTGACATGCAAGATCTGAGTAGTTGTCAAAACTGACATGCAAGATCTGGGTAGTTGTTAAAACTGACATGCAAACTTCTACAAACCCTCAGGCTGGCAAGATCATGGCTCTAATACCACTGAAATGTCCCTTTTCTGATTTTACATGATATTTCAAGCCTCAAATCAGATCTTTAAAATCAAACAACTAATATCTCAAAGATCCACCAAATTTCTCAAGAAACCCCAAATCGGGTCTGCTGAAAATAGTGCCAAAAGCTTCACAACTTCACAGATTATTAATAAATCTGAAAATGGACATTTTTACAGAAATTTCAGTAGCATAACAGCCTACAAATTGACATTTCCAAATCTGTATAGCCTTTACACAACAGCTCAAAAATGTAGGACAAAAACTATGCTCATCGGGCTCCCGAAATAGCACAAAATATGCTCGAAAACACCACAAAAACACTAATAATCTATCTTAGAAGTTTAATCACGTCCCAATACATATATTCAGCTCTATTTTAACATTTTAAAGTTTGATATACAACAGCAACCCAATCTGATATGAAATACTCAACTGAAAAACACCAAACTTATACAAAAAACACACCCAAAAACCCACAAATCTGCACTGTTCAGCACAAAGGCAAACTCTGTATGAGCATGCACATGGAATGGCTTCAAACTCCCGTCCTTAGCCTTCTTGGAAACCTGCAAACTCCCGTTCTTGGGTCTCCTTCTCCACAGGTTTGGCAGCCTCTGAAGAACAACAAAGAAATGAGCAAAAATCAAGTTTTGGAATGAGCCCAAAATGCCTCCAAACCCCTTAAAAGAGGGCATAACCCTAACTCACGTCCAAGAGGGGTTAATAAAATATAATTTAATAATAATTTTTATTTATTAGTCCATTGGTTTCCAAAGATTAGCCCCTTTTGCTGAAACTTCACCTTTTTGGAGCCTGCCAGCCTTAGCAAAGTTTATTATTTTTTTAATTATTTGAAAAGGGGACATGACAGTTCCACTGAGCACCTGTGTTCTTTTCAATAACCTCCTTGGATTCACTTCTCAAGGTCTTGAACCGATCTAGGGTAGGATATCCAGTTACCCTATGAATGATTCTTTTTGTGATTTTGATAGGGACATCTTCTAACCACAGACTACCATCATGAATTCTGCTCAACACAAGTCTAATCCATTCTATTTTAAATATGGCAGGAAAACTCAAAACTCTTGTTAAACCCTTCCTTTCAGCAATTTTGTATTCTTCTTTCAAGACTCCATCGACACACTGCTTCACAAAGGCTTCTCTTATTTCCATGTCTCCTATGGCTCCTATCTTGCAATTATAGCATCTCCTTACATCCTGAACCATAACAACATTTGGGTTATGCAAGAAAGGGCTCCGACCGGATCATTTTTGTATGCAACTTTAGGGATAGGGAAAAAATCAGGCCGCCTAACCTCATTAGATACTAGTTGGACTTCAAACGATTCTTTGTCCTGGGTTGTCTTAGAACTTGAAGCCATTTATGCAAACTAGGGTTTCCTTTACATAGAAATATGAAATTGCGTAGCTTGGCACAAATGAAAATACCTCAAGATCGATGAAAACGTGTTGTAAGAGGTTGCAATCTGCTTGGAATGCTGGATTCGCTGCTATGGAGTTGCTCCGCTCTCTTTCTCTTCTTTGCTTCTTGATCGCGATGAGGAAGAATGATTAAAATCGCGATAATATACCCTCTTTCCATCGCATTAAATGCTCAACTGCAAACTCAGCCTCTAAAGGATTTTTGACATTACTCGGCTTGCACTACATCTCCACTTTACTCGGCTTCCTATCAACTTGGCATTTGCTATCAACTCGGTCGTTGTTAGGAACTCGGCATGTATTGAAATTTTACTTGGCATCCAAAGACAACTCGGCATCATTATTTAAAATTTTGTCTTGGCATCTTGTTTCATGCTTATTTCTACTTTGCATTGGTTCTTCATGATTTAGGGCTGATGTATGATACTTCCTTATATGTATCAGCCCTGTAGCCTCTTTCTTGTGTTTAATTGAATGAGAAATGATCACTTGACCTTGTGGGTGAAGTGACCCTTTCATTGGATGAACTTGATTCATTCTTTTTCTGCCATGTTTTCTTCATGTCTATTCTTATGTGTTCCACATCAATCTTTTCTTTGCCCTTGTTTACTTCAATCTTTGGTGCCTTTGACCTTGTAGGACAGTTTCTGCTGATATGACCAGTTTTTAAGCAACTGAAACATGTGGTTTGGTTCAACCATCTTCTATAATTCCCTTTGAAATGTGTTCTTATGCAATTCTGGGGTATATGTCCATATTCCTAACAATAATGATAGCTATACCTAGTTTTGTAATCCTAATGGTACTGACTTTCATTTCCTTTTATTTTTGCTGGTTGATTTGATGCCCACATAGGCTTTGATCTGCATTCAAATGCTCTATGTCCATACTTCTTACAATTATGACAATGTCCATCAAATCTTTGTGTCCTTGTGACTTTGGATCTGCAATCTTGTGTCATATGTCCTTATATGTTGCACTTGTGACAGTTACTCTTGCTCTTGGGTGTGTTTTGCTGATTGAATCTTCTACTCCTGCAAATATTAGCAGTATGCCCCCTTTTATTACAGTAATGACAAATGGGTTTAGAATCCTTACCTTTGTTACCTTTTTGCTCAACATTCTTTGATGATTCCCCAATTTCAGTGCTGTTGTATCCAAGTCCTGATGTATCATGGGCTGATCTTGGAAATTTCATCAATTGTTCAAAGTATTTGATGGCTTCACTTGACTTGTTTAGATTCTCTACTACCTCTTTTTCTCTGTTCAATTCATTCACCAGTTGTTCATTCTGCATCTTCAAAGTAGAGATCTCAATATCTTTCATAATGAGTTCATGATGAAGGTTCATCATTTGGGTAAGTGTATCCATCTACATGTTTGAAATCCTTGTTAATTCAGTACACTTTTTTTCAAGTTTGTTTGCAAGATTTCTTTTGTCATCTTCCATCATGACTCTATCCTCAACTGCTCTTTTCTTTTGTTCAGTGATTTCACATAACATTATGGCCTGTGATTCATGTTCCATCTTGAGAGATCTTATCTCTTCTGCTTGAACTTTGTTTTTCTCCATCAGTTCTGCTATTGTTGCATCAAACTCTTTAGTGTCTGTATTGACAAACAATTTTGTGGTATCTATCTCCTTGTAGTTTGTATCATTTTCAACTATGGCTATATCCTTTCTTCTTTTCAAATATTTTCTTAGCTCCTCCTTGGCTTCCTTTACTTTGTGTAGAGCCAGTTGCACATCAATCACTTGATTGTCAATAACCTTCCCAAGTTTGAAGACTTCCATATTTAGACCTTTTTCTCCAAGCTGTTAGACTTCTCCTTGTGAGAACCTTGATGCTCTAATACCAATTGTTGAAATATCTTAATGGAAAGAATGCTTCTAAGGGGGGGGGGGTGAATCAGAAGTACTAGCTTTTAACCTATTTTTCACAAATCCTTAATAACATAATATTGAACTGTACATGCATGCATATCAACATTAAGCATTTATGAAAAACACATGTGCATCACCACATAACACTTGAAATTTTGGTAACCCAGAAACCCTCTAGGAATAAGAAGGTAAAACTGGGGTGGGGATGATACCCACAAAATCACTGCAGTAATAATATTTAACCACTTCTAATGGTCTGCCCTGTTAAAGGCTTTACACTGTATCAATAGTGACCTGGTTAAAGGATTTACAAACACTTTACATGAAGTGTTATCCTGTTAAAGGATTTAAACACCTATTTAAAGGATCTAATCACCTATTTAAAGGATCTACAAAATAGCTGTTAAGCTAACCTATCACCATAGTGTTTCCTTTATAATACAATTGCTAGAGAGTATTAGGTGTAATAAACTTGATAGCTTACAATCCTTTGATTGTTGAATACAGGCACTTGATCTGCTTTCTCTGACCTTGATCCTCTGAGATCTAATATTCTTCACTCTGAAAATAGTTTCCCTTACACACCTTCGTCCATTCTCATATACAATGAGTTTTAGTCTTCCTTATAAAGACATTCAAAGACTTAGGGTTAGATGTGGATCTACGATCCATATTGAATCTCTGTTTCCCACTCTTTGCTTGCACTTTTATTATTGGTTGCATGCCTTCTCCATTTTTCTTATTGGCTGCATGTAGATTGCATAGAAAATATAAAAGATTCAATCTAATTATTTTAATCCTTCAAGATTCGTCATATGTTGGCCATGAAAACGGTTTACATCTGAATTAGTGAAGTTACAAACTCATATGTGTATTATGTGTTACTTGGCACTTACTGATTCCAGATGCTCGACACATGTAACAAACTGGCTTACTCGGCTTTTGTTGCATTTTTGTATTGCTCGGCATCGTCTGTGACTCGGCACTCAAATATCACTCAACACTTGTATCATGCTCGGCACCTAAAGTCACTCGGCACTTGATCTTCACTCAGCACCTAAAGGCTGCTCGACACCTGAAGACTACTCGGCTCTAATGTAGAAAATGGTTAAGTGTGTTGGCACTCAAATGTCAAAACCATTCTGAGACTAACAACACTATACTTGCTCAGTGAATACTAAGTTCGGTTAACATTATTCTTGCTCGATTAATACTACTCATATTTCATTCGGTGACCACTAGTCCTTCATTTACTGATCTCACTGACTAGCTCGTGCAACTTACTATTTCTTTCTCTTCTCAATTCATGAGTTCATAACTTGCTTACATGATCTCAACACTTCATCAAATCATGGTAAACAATCAAACCAATATCATACTATCGAAGTCTAACTCATCAAGTGCCCATTGAAAACCATACACTTATCAACACTTACTTCATCTTCATACTTTCTTCAAATCCTCTTCATCAATCAAATGATATGGCACTCTACTAAATTAGCATAATGTCTTACCAATCCAAGCTTGGCATCAATGACAACATAACAACTAATATGACTTTTTCGCAAACATTATCTTACTTATCTTCAACATTATTTGTCGAGGCTAACACCGTGTATGTCTCAAGGACATCTAGACATCTATGTCTCAATGGCATCCCGATGGTACACCAATCATGTAGTTGTAGTGGTAGGGAGACTTGTGAATGTCAACTCCTCATCACAGGGACTTCTCCCTGAAACAAGTGCATGGTTTTTTTTTCCTTTTTTTCTTTTTTGGGGTGAGGGGGTGTTACTCTAGAATTAAGAACCTTCCTTCTTTGGACCTTCAAGATGTCAATCACCATTAAATAGGTTTGGTTGTATAGACAAACTCAATTTTCTGTTTGAGAATGAGACCATGCGCCTAAGTTGAGTTAAATGAAAATCTGACTTTATCTATGATTCCAAACATAGATTTAGTAAGTGTGGGACTTGAGTAGAACATGTGTTGTAAATAAATCTGTTGGCTCATTCTTTGAATGTTGAACTTCTCCCTTACTACAAATGTAGATTTTAACAAGATGAACTAATTATATGGCTATCTTTGGGATGCCTATGACAAAGTTCATAACCAAGGTTATAGTGTAAAACATAATATTACGAACACCTCGAAACAATTATAATTTATTTTATATAATTCAATAATTTAATCTTAATATCATATGAAAAATCGATTTATAAGAACATAATATCTTTCCCTTCGAAGTGTTTCATGATTATCTCAAAGCTAGATTCCCAATCAAATAATCACTAAAGTTCTCAAATCAATGAGTATATGAGATGGCAAGATTGTCTCTCACAATGCTTCAAAGAAAAGAGGTCTCATAGGAAGAAAGATCAAGAGGTAGAAAGAGTTTGTTTCAAAATGGTTACATCATTTGGAACTAAATATAATAATAATGAAAAAGAATTATCTTAAATTGATTATTTTAAAATGATTACATTATTTAAAATTAAATATATTTTATAAGATGATCATAATAGACATTCAATCTTTTGATAAAGTTGATTAATCTCTCAACAATATAGACATCATCCATGATAATAACAAGACTTATAAAAAGTATATCCAGTGAATGAGATATGTCCACCCATGCCCTCCTTTCCTCTCCTACCTCTTCCTCTCTCCATAAACTTTGACCAAATCCCTCCCTCACATCACTATTCTCTTTCTCCCTTACGCCTATTAAAGCTTGCAAGCAAAGGTTGTGGAAATCCTCTTACCCATCCAAACCCTATTTTATTGTCTCCCCCTTCCTAAAATTGTCAAAACCTACCTTCTTTATGAGGTTTTGCGCGTCGTTTGACCCTCAATCTGCCATTCTTTTGCTCAGACAGGACCGACATCTTATTTTCCCTTCTCCTGCACCACATATTGTAATTGATGCCTTTTCTATCCTCCCATCCCTCGGTTTATCTTAACCTTCTACACAGTTGAAATTCTGCGGATCCATCCTGATTCTCAATTGCAGAAAAGTGGGATAAATTTTTCTAGCTCACTAAGAGATACAATTCGAAAATCAATAGTCTCAACCTACCAATCAAGGCATGTATTTGTGTAAGATTCGTGATGCAGGCCGCGGTGGACTAATCAAGGGATCAAAACCCACAAAAACAATATTATATAGTACACTCTTTTGTGTCTCATCCATTGTAGAGTTAGTTTTTCTTCATTTCAGATTAATGTCAAACGTTGCTGAATGTAGTTCAGCCTCTAAATGCTCTCAATCTCTTGTCTACTTTTAAAATAAATCAGTTGAATGCCTTGAAGTCAATGTTCTTTTCCAGAAGAACAATTTGCCAAAAAAGAGAGAGAGAGAGAGGAGAGCAGAAATTGGGTGAGCAATCCAGACAAGAACATACTCATATTGGCAAGAGATGCAATCAGGTAGCAGTCCAGTGCAAGCATTCAGACAAATAGATGACAGATACAAACTTACAAAGTAACATTTGAATGGTTGTAAAGCTAAAATACCAATATCAGATACAACGTCAATTCTAAAACTTTAAAATAAAATAAAAACTAAACCTAAAAGAATACCTATGCAGCCAAAAGAAGAAACCTGTTGCAGTTCTTACAAGATAGGTTTTTAAAGGTCATCCAGGGACCTCAATAAGCGACTGATCAACAAGGCCTGCCAATATCCCATTTAACAGATGAGCAACCAGGGTCTAAATTCGGCCTTCCAATGTCACTGCTAAGGTTGGAAACATAAAGGCCTCTTTGTCAGTAGAAGACCTCAAGATCACTTCTCAACTTTAAAAAAATAAAGCTCATCTCAAGGGCATCAAGGAAGTAGAAGAAGAAAGTGTTATCCTGTAAATATGTTGGCTACTTATATAAAGAGATCAACCAAAACTGTATGTCTCTGGCATGGTGGATCTATCCATAGGGAAACCCATACAAATCGCAGTAAAGATTGAATAAATAGTATGTATTCTTCTATTAAAAATGAATAATCCAACTACAGAAATAGCCCAAGTGATTATTTATGGTCATGGTCAATCTCCAGGATCATCCGCAGGAAAAGGCAAACAAATCTTGATTAAGACCACAGATTGTCGAGATATTATGGATCTGTATATCAAACTCCTTTCTAGGCATTATGTGTATAGGAACAAGATATACCTAGAAATATTGGAACTACAGCAGGCTGTATTGATGGCCGGAGTGAAGCGGGGCTATACTCATGGGGATGGTATTGTTGCCACTCTAAAACCTAAATACCAGAATGATTAACTGGAAGAAAATGAAAAAAGACAATCTTATAAATATTATTCTGAAAACAGGGGTAATTAACAGAAAGGGAAAAAGAGCATACCTATAATTACAAATACTATTGTATGCTCAGCCATAGTTTATTTGTTCTGTAGTGAGTTTGAAGAATATGTGATACTGTTGGGCATCCTGCAGTGCTGTGGAATGTAACACCAATACATTCAACTTGTTCACAGACATACTGAACATATTAAACATACTTTTTACTGTAAAAAGTCTCTATGAACAAGGTGAATGTGTTGGGTTTGTTACAATCTACCAATACTACAGACATGCACTACAGCTTCATGTATTCTTCAACTGTAAATATCCTCCCTCCTGTACCATGAGTGAAACTGATGAATGCTATTCTAAAACAGGGCATCCAAACAAAGTAAAAACCTAACCTTGAAATGAAGCTTTGATGTGATGTTGTTGTATAATAATAATAATATAATGGGATCTGATTGAGGTCAAAATACCATGTGCTGGTTTTATGACCCTTGTGCACCTTTTAGCTGCATGGTATTCTATTTTACTTTAGGTTGTTTTAAGTTACAATTATGAGATTAAAATATAAATTTATTAGGTTTTGTTAATATGTAAATATAAAACTTTTGATCTGATTTTTAATTTTATTATTTGCTTTGGCTGCACTTCTGTGATTTTATAAACTAAGTAATATATTTTCTAAAATTTTCTTTATTATACGTATATTAATAAAAATATATACAAAAATCATTTTTGATTGTATGTAATTTAGAAAATTGAAAAAAAATATATAACATATTAATTGTTGTACAATTATTTTATAATATTTTGTGAGTTTTTATATAAAATTACATTTTTAGTTCTAATCTCTTTTATGAACTATTACTTCTTATCATTATTTATTAAATTTTACTTTCCCTTATTTCTATTTAATTTACTAAACAAAATAAAAAAGAGTTACCAAATTTAAAAACAAACCAATCATCATTGAAAAATTAAAAAAAAGATTTATATCTTGTTTATTACAAAATTGTGATTTTAATTGTGTGATTTTGAGTCAAACTCATTGACCCATGTTTTTGAATTAAAAGCAGTCAAAACTGAAGCAGTTAAACTGGTCCACTACCAGTAGATTACCAACAACCAAAACATCCCCCTACCACTTAAAAACACAAAAACATATAGTTTGAAAACATAACTAAAAGAAATCAACAAGCCTAACATTGCCTATACTAAGTCTAGAAAAGCTACGTAAATAAATGAACAAAGGCATAATAGCCTTAAACCCAACCAAGTCTAGGAACCAACAGATAAACAACATTAAAAAAGGAAGGAGGGAGCCATTAAGGCTTCTTGGCCTCTTTCCTCTATGATATCCCCACCTTCTAAATTAAAATCTACTAATAAAGAATAAAATACAATAATTAAATTAAATTAAATAATAAAATAATATATTCTACCAATTTTCACTCTTCTGAAGTGAGCCCTATTAGGAGCGAACCTGGTTAAAGGTTACAAAACACACTGTTAGGTGTGATCCTGTTAGAGGATTTAATCACCCTATTAAGAGTGGCCTTGCTAGAAGTCTTTAGAACAATTCAACTGAACTGTCACCTTGTTAGAGGATTTACAAAATGGCTACTAAACCAACTCTGTTAAGAGATTTTGAAATCACTGCTACAATGGTTATAAAGTGACAATGAATTGACCTGAATATGATGCAACTAAATTTTCTGATTACAAATCTCTATTCTCCACCAATAGATCCTTCCTCCTTGATCAAATATAGCTTTTCTGCTCCTTAATGATCTCTGGTCATCCTTCAAAATTTTCTCTCTCAACAATCAGTCCTCCTTTACATTCATATCACATCAAATCCATCACACTCTTCGAATTCGCAACTTGACCTCTTATATATACCATTTAGATTATCAAGTCGGCTCATTCACAAGTTACATTTATCAATAAACCATGCATTAGTCGGCTACAAATATTGCATTAAACAAATACACTTTATTTTACAAAACAATGAAATCCTTCATTGGCCAACTCTGCTCAGTAAACACTGCTCCAGAAACAATTTCTTGAGTTAACCATCTTAACTCGATTAACACTGCAATTTTTGCAAAATCCTTTGGCTATAAAGTTAACTCGATAAGAACTAAATTTCCTTTGCTAACCATGAGAGCTTGGTAAGAAATATTTTCTGCCATATTTTCCTTTGATGACCGAGTAAGCTCGGTAGTCACTGAATTGCCTTGCTTAACCTTGAAGGCTTGGTAACAACAGTCTACACAAGGTAAAGCCTAAGAATGCTTGGTAGACACTATAAACCTTCTTTGCTAACCTTCTGAGCTTGGTAGACTCTGTCTTTTTCCTTGCTGACCAACTGAGCTCTGTAGACTCTGACTGATAACTAATATCACATTTGTGTAACATCAAAGACAACACACAATTAAACAATTGTATCCAAAAAGAATAACCAAGAAATGGCTCTTTGAAGTTAGATTGTCAAATCAAAAACACATATGAAGAGGATACCCATTTACAAGTAGTTGATGATGTCATCAAATTATATAGCTAAAATTGACAAATTGAGTGCCATCAAGACAAAATAAAAAAGTGCACCTGATGACACTTGTACTCCAGTCAAACTTTACTTTATGAAAAATTAAAGGAAATGCACAATTTTTAATAAAATTTACCAATTTCATCATGGCAGAAGGCCATGGATCACTATAGATGGTTATCGATGGAACTCAATGTGGAAGGTGTCCAGATCTACCTGTGATGCTTGGTTGGGTGCCAATACACAGTTTGTCTCAAAAAATGATGCAAATCATTGTGATGGAAAGTTACTTTCCTATGTAAACATCAACTTTTTCCAAATAGATGGCTCGGTTGAGCTAGATGTCTCCTGACTATGATCATCGTGGGAAGAGGGATAATTGATGTAGTTGGAAGAGACCAATGGTCCCAACTTGCCAATGATGTTTTGAAAAGGTATTTGATCAATTCATGGATAGGGATCTAAATGGAGAAAATTGAAGCTTGGATTGGGATGGTTGTGAGCTCGATGTAATTAGATTATTTGTGGTAGGCTATTGAATAGCTCACAGATTTCCATATTGATAACTCAATAGCCCAAATGGAAGCACCATGCAAACTTGGGAGTTGCCTCACTAAAATCTTTGATTCATGCAGATTGGTGACTTCAATATTATATGCCAATGATGATGCAATCTTCTATAGTCTATGTTGCCAATGCTCGAGCTTCGATGCTTAGATTACTACGTCTGTAGTCAGATCAGGCGAGTTGCTATCTAGATGGTGGTTGCAATCAATGTTGTGCCCAATGGTGTCCAAGATGCAAGAGTCTCCACATGACACCTACGAATGTCGAATCATGCCCAGGTTGTATCACATAAGGCATGCATGATTGATGTGTTGTGCAGAGTGAAGATAAAACTACATCCACGTGAGGTTGGGTCAATTGCCACCAATTTTGTCTGACATATAATGATTATGTTTCACTTCATCTTTAGTTATTGTGTAAGTATTAGCATGACCATTATGCATTTATTTTGTATCATATTGCAAAGGCATTTCTAACAAAATATGACATGCATCCATAGGAATAATATCACACTATATTTCATTAAAATAACCTTGTATATTAAACATTACCATACATAGTTCATTGACAATTAGTTTTTAATTGTCTTCTAACCATGCTATCTAATATGGAGTCATGTGTCTTCTTCTCTCAAGCTTCAACTTTGTCACGATTTCTTTAAAAAAAGATTGCTGGTGCTCCCACTATCAATGATGGCATTGCAAGCATTCCCTTCACATTTGAGTGTTGTCTGAAATAACATATTTCTTTCAAATGGTTCACTATTTACATTAAAATTTCCTCTTCTTATTATTTAGATTTTACCCCTTCTACTTCCTTTAAATGTAATGAATATGCATTTTTTTCCATAAAGTTTTCTTCTCTATTATATTTTTTCTATCATCATATATTTGACACTGCCACCATATGAGTAATTATATATCTGAGTTTTGCTACTGCCTTGGTCTTCAATTTTCTATTTTTTTAAATTTTCATTGTCATTCTTATAAGTTTGACCTCTTATCCTTCCTCAATGCCCTCTTCATCTCTCCTAAGGTTCTCATATATTCCATTCATTCCTTCCTCAAATTTTAAATCATGTTGGTAACTATGAAACTTTATCTTGAAAATGGTTTAACCTTATTTTGCTCATATTTAAACTGTAAAAAAATACATTTTTTTTCTAGCCTTGCAAATAAGCTATGCCTAGGCTGGAGGTATTTTCCCTTCATACTTTTTAAAAACTAACTTTATTAAATAAGATTTACCATTCTAAAACTATCAATAAATTCAATTTGCCTTTCATTTCATGTCATTTGCTACTCCCAAAAATGATATTCCATTATATTTTTATTCCAAAAATATAGAAAACAAAAAGAATATGTTTTGTTAGAGTAATTAGTTTGTTACGCTTATTAATTAAATCATTTTGATTTAGTTTATTAAGTTATTTATTAATCTAGTTACTTAAGCTCTCTTAGGTGCATATAATTAATATTTTCTATTAATTATGTTGCCCAAAACCTAGTTTTCTTTCCTTAAGGATTTTGTTCACCTTTAATGTTGAACTTTTTTATTTTTTGTTTTTCATAACTTGGAATACATTTTTCTCTCACTTCATTGAGAATTTTTGAGCTCTGCTTTTTCATTTTTTGGTTTCTCTTCATTATAGGATATTTGCATGTAGGTGTTCTTGGTGATCTGTGAAGTTGGTTTTCTCAACTTCTATATGGTATCAGAGTGGACTTCCTACTTCCTTGTCTAAAGATTCTTGAAGCCACGATTTAGAATCAGAAATCCTAGCTTTTTCAAAGTTTTTTTCTTCAAAAGGGAGAAGGGAAATTTTTTGAGGCACTTTGGGCCCAAATGGATGCCACCATTGGATCTAGAAGGCCGTTTGTAGTCAAGAAACATATAAAACTTGTCATTTTTGGCCTCCGAGTGTCTAGCAAAATATTTTAGCCCCCCAGTATACTGTCGTACAGTCATACGGACGAAAAAAATCATTTAAAAAAAAAAAAAAGGGCAGCCACCATAGCATTACTCATGCACCACCATAGGGCCACTAGTGCTCAGCCTACACTCTGTTGGCACTCCGCTCGCAAGGGAGGTGCCGCCCACAGACCACCGAGGCTCGCACATCGTCAACTTGCCACCTCCACTTTGCCTCAGACAATGGTGCTGTTGGGTTTGCCTCTTGACCGCCATTGCCACCGATGATTATCACTCTATCATTGCTCCAGGGAGCTGACATCATACTACGTCCAACTAACATCATCCTCTGGTGTGATGTCATCATTTGTCGATGTGATGTCATTTTTTAAGGCCAGCGCTAATGTCATTTTTTGGTTAGATGATGTCATCATTCTAGCCTCTAACATTAGCAAATCGACAGTCAAACTTTTTTTCTAGTGATAGCTTGTGACAGCCGTATGGGCGTCATTTTAAAGACAATGTCTGTAATTTTCCAGAGAGCCTCTTTTTTGGAGCAACAATCAATTTTTTGCCCATAACTTGAGCATACAAACATATTTTTGCAATCTAAAAGTGTCGGACAACTGACTCAGAGACAGAGACAATGGTGCTAGTTTCATTTGATTCTGAGTTCATTTGAGCTTCGAATTTTGGTGTTGAAGTAGAGGCTCTTTTTTTTTCCTCTTCTCTACATCTGAATTCTAGGTTCTTTTCTTAGATTTTGTGTTTTTCAATAGTTGTTGCTTTGGTTTTGAGGATATATTTATTCATTGTGGGGGGAGCATTTTCTATTCTGTAATTTACTTCAAAATAAGATCCTTCTGCTTCTATCTTTTTCTCTCAATGTCAGATCCTTCTATGATCTGACTCATGCCGCACAACTATCACATCTGGAAGACACAGATGATTAAGATTCTCATTTCAAGAGGCTTATGATCAAGTCTAGATGCCAACCAACCTATTCTAAAATGCCCTTTTGAGGTTCTTCAACATAGAAACAAAATGGATGAAGCCATGGGATTGATTGCATTGAACATCTCAGATAGTCTATTGTTTCACTTGAAAGCTTTGACCACTCCATTGGCTATTTAGACCAAATTCCACATGTTGTTTGGCATAGTGAATGAGTTCCAGGCACTATAGTTTGATGTAGAGTTGATTTCTTTAACACTAGGCAACTTTCCCACTATTGGAGACTTCTTGATGAAGTTCAAATCTTTGTGTACAGTCTTGCAAGGATGTGGTAAAAATAAAATAGATGATGAGTATTTTTTTGATACTCTCAAAGTTGTGAGGACAGTATTAGATCTTTTCTTCCACTTTCTACTCCACTATGGATGCCTTGGGTAATAGGCATCAGATGCCTTCTTTTGAGACATTTTATGATTGGTTGACATGAGAACAGGCTAAGATACAACAAGTGGATGCCTCTAGCTCTTCCAGCCAAGCATTGGTTGCTCAGACTTCTCAGGGGAAACCAAATTAGAAAGCCAAACCAAAGAAAGATGCACCAAAAACTGATGCCAAACCTTCAGCTAACCCTTCCAAGGGTAAATCTACTTCGAAGTCTACTGAGTCTACCTCCAAGACTAAGAAGAAATCAACTGAGACCTACAATTTTTGTGGAAAGGATGGACATCCTATTTCTTGGTGTTGGAAACATTTAGAGGCTTTAGAGAATGTCATGCAGGAGCATCACATTTTAGCTCTTAAGTCTGCATCCCCCCTATAGGGAAAGGTCATGCTCTTACAGCACGAGCTATGACTTCTAGGCCTACTTGGTTTCTTGATTTCGGTGCCTCTCACCATATGAAAAACACTTAGCAGTTGGTCACCTCACTTGCTCCTCATGCTACTTCACAGATTGTTGTTGGAAACTCATCACATCTTTCAATCATGGGTTCTGGTTCTGTTGCATTAGCTAGGGGTTCCTTCCAAGATGTACTTTTTGTCCCTGACATATCAATGAACCTATTGTCCATTTATCAAATTTTCCATTCTGGCTCTAGCAAGATAGTTGAGTTCTCACCACATGATGTGGTTATTCGAGATTTACTTGATTGTGAGATGATTGTGGCTACTGGGAGTGTTGACTCTGCATCTCACCTCTATAGCTTTGATGGATTTGAGTCCTGTAGTGACATAGGTTCTTGTCTTGCAACACATGTAGATTTAGTAAGAAAACTTTGGCATGAACATTTTGGCCATGTCAATTATAGATATCTTCAGTAGATGAGCACACAGGCACTTGTTCTTGGGCTTCTCTAGATTTCTTGTACAGATGATGTTTGTCAGGGTTGTGCACTTGGCAAACAACATAGGGATCCTTTTCCACATGGATGAGCCACTTGTGCTTTGGCACCATTGGAGTTGATTCATAGTGACCTCATGTCATTTCCCACTCCTTTTTTAGGTGTTAAATATGTGCTTACTTTCATTGATGACTTTTGCAGACATAAATGGGTATACTTTTTGAAGTACAAGTCTGATGTCTTTGATTCATTTCAAGTCTTTAAGACATTTTTTGAGAAGCAATGGTCTTTCTATTTGATGGATACACATAGATAATGGGGCAGAGTATGTGAACCAAGCTTTCCGGGACTTTTTCTTTGAACATGGTCTTCAGCATTGGTTTTTAGTGCCCTACACCCCTTAGTAGAATGGTGTGGCTGAATGAAAGAATAAAACCCTTCAGGAGATGGCTAATTGTATGATTCAATCCAGGTCCATGGATTCATGTTTTTGGGTAGAGGTAGTCAATTGTGCCAACTATATTCAAAATTAGATGCCTCACAAGGCAATTCGAAATATGACTCTTGAGGAGGCTTGGTCTCATGTCAAGCCTGATGTATCTTCATTCTGAGTTTTTGGTAGTGAAGCATGGGCATTTATACCAGATTCTTAAAGCAGAGCCATGGAGCAGAAGACCCAACACCTCATTTTGTTGGCTATTTTAAGGATGTTAAAGCCTACAATTTGTTTGATCCTAATTCCCAAGAGGTCCTATTTTGACGAGATGTCTAGTTTGAAGAGCACCTTCCTATAGTAGATACCCTATCTCTAGAGTCTACTTCACTTACCACTACTCCCTCATCATTTCTACTCTCTTTTCATGATGATGAGGATGATTATCATGTTGATCCCCATTTATCTCCACCATAGGATCCTCCCCAGATGCCTAAATGGACTCGAGCTACAGTTGAGGCTATAGGATCTATAGCTGGTGACCCTACCACTTCTCATCACACCCATTCACATACTGTGGGTTCTAGTCTTCTCAGTCATGCTATTTGTGATGATCCTCAGACTTTTGCAGCAGTGATAGGACATCCTAAGTGGGACAGTGCACTGGAGGAGAAGTATTCTTCTTTGATGAAGAATCATACTTTGAGTCTTTGTTCTCTTCCTAAGGGAAGAAAGGTAGTTTGATGCAAATGGTTGTATCGTACTAAATTTGTTGTTGATGGTTCCATTGATAAGCACAAAGTCGGTCTTGTTGCAAAGGGTTTTTCATAGGTTGAGGGTATTGATTACACTGAGACATTTTCCCCTATCACCAAGATGAACTCTATTCGCCTTGTTTTATCCCTCGTAGCTTCACGAGGATGGCCCATTTTTTAGATGGATGTGAAGAGTGCATTCTTGCATGGTGATCTTACTAAGGAGATTTACATGGAGCAGCCTCAGGGATTTGTGTAGGATTTCTCCTTGGTTTGCAAACTTTGACGCTCACGGTATGGTCTCAAACAGGCCCCTTGGGCTTGGTATGAGAAGAGGACTCTTTTTTGCTTTCTACAAGCTTCACTTGCTGCCATTCTGATCCTGCAGTCTAAATTCAACATCTTGAGGTTGAGGTTTTGATCCTTGTACTATATGTTGATGATCTTCTTCTCATAAATAGCTCATCCTCTATGATTATGGCTATCTAGAGAGCATTGATGGACCTATTTGAGATGATTGATCTGGGTCTGGTACACTATTTTCTTGGTCTCTAGATTGTTCAGTCCTCTATTGGCATTTTTGTTTATTAGCAGAAGTATTCTCTTGACATGCTTTGACGCTTTGACATGCTTGCTCCAACACCTTTTCAGTCAGGTGTCACCTTGTCTACCTCTTTCCCTTCACGTTTAGTAGATCCTACATTATATTGGTAGTTAGTTGGTAGCTTGTTGTACCTAACACACACTCATCACTCTCCTTTGCAATATTGTCTCTCAGTTCTCACATGATCCTCATGAGAGTCATTGACAAGCTGCCAAGCGTATTTTGAGATACATTCAGGGCACATTGATGTATGGCATTCATTACATAGTAGGGAATCCTCACATTGTTGGCTACATAGATTTCGATTGGGCCGGTGATGTTGATGATCAAAAGTCTACTTCTGGCTCTCTTTTTTGTCTTGGCTCTGGTTCTATCACATGGTCATGCAAGAAGCAACATTCTCATGCACTTTCATCTACAAAGGCTGAGTATCAAGTAGTGGTGCTTTCTAGTCAGGAGATTTTATGGCTTTGGTAGCTGATGACTGAGTTTGGTTTTCCTCTTGATCGTACCACCATTTTGTGGTGTGATAATCAGAGTGCTATTCATATTTCTCGCAACCCGATGGAGCATCAATGCACTAAACACATTGAGATTCATATGCATTTCATTCCTCATCTAATACAAGATGGTGTTCTCTCTTTGGAGTACATTTTCATTGATGCACAAGTTGCCGACATCTTCACCAAGTCATTTGCATTGCCTCACTATCTTCAGTTGTGATCTATGCTTGGCATTTCAGAAGTTGTCCTTTGGGGGCCATCTTGAGGCCTTCCTTCCTTCATGTTTTTTCAGCGTGTTTTTTCTATCTCTTTTTGGAGAGGGGTTTTTCCCACTGGGTTTTCTCCTTTGTCTCTGATTTACAGAGATTTCCTTGTATTGGGTACCTGGTCAGGCCTTGTTGTCAGGACCCATTTTCCTACTTCCATAGCTTTGCTAGGTTAGCTTCCTCCTAAGCTCCACTTAAGGGGGTGTGTTAGAGTAATTAGTTTGTTACACTTATTAATTAAATAATTTTGATTTAGTTAATTAAGTTATTTATTACTCTAGTTACTTAAGCTCTCTTAGGTGCATATAATTAATGTTTTATATTAATTATATTGTGTAAACCTAGTTTTCTTTCCTTTAGGTTTTTGTTCACCTTTAAGATTGAACTTTCGTATTTTTCATTTTTCTCTCACTTCATTGAGAATTTCCAAGCTCTACTTTTTCATTTTCTAGTTTCTCTTCATTGCAGGATATTTGCATGCAAGTGTTCTTGGTGATCTGTGAAGTTGGTTTTCTCAACTTCTACATGTTTCACCATTTCATTAATGTAATTTCATAACTTCCCAATAAGGATAGGAGTTACACTTTACCAATTTCCCACCAAAAGTACATAAATTAGAAAAGACTTTTTGTTTTGCATGCCATGAACAACAATACTTTGCTCCTATTTATTAAAATGTTGAAATAAGTTGAAAAATCCAATATCTCCCTTGCTCAATTATGCAGTTTGACATTTATAATATTGAAATTGCCAATTTTTGCAAAAAAAATTGTGATGCAATTTCAACCTATGGAATATGAATTTAAGCATACATGAAATTTGAACAAAATGTCATCAAATTCTTCCTCCAATCATGAACATTTAACCAAAATCAGCTTCACTCCAAAATTACAATAAATGCAAAAATCCGAATGATATTGTTTTGATTGATGTAGGATTGCCAACTTGCCACTGGTCCTCCTAAACTAATTAAACTTAGTGAACCTTGATAAAATTTCCAAATAAGAGAGATGAGAAACTAGAAATCCATCCACAATCTCATTCTAGATATTTGAGAATGTTTGTTACTTCAATCTTTTGTTGTTAAAAACTATCATGGAAATTCACAAAATTCAATAGGAACCACTTTTGATCTTCAAAATAATTTTTACTAGCCCCGGTTATGGAACTTAGCCTGGCATTGCCACTTTTCTTCATTTGAGTTGAATGGTTTCTCCCTTTCTTACTTCCATATTACAAATGTAATATGAACCCCTTGTTAATTGAGTCTAATTATCTTCATAATTTAGAGATTTTGTTTCATTCATGTTTGGAGCCCTACAAGTGGATGCATAATTTGCAATGCCCCACTCAAGGATCCTTGGAACAATAAAAAAAGGCTAGTTTTTTTTTCTTTATAAGGTGCAACAACAACAACAACAACTTACACCAAAAGGAAACCAAATACTAATCATAAAACACAACACCAAAGATCCCCAAGCGTCACTACTTACAAACACATTCTTTAACCAACTAAGAGAGTTACACATACAATGACCATTTCCAATAATAACAAACATACAAGGAATCCTAACTAATCATACTGAAAGTTGACTAAGCCTGAAATCCTGAAAAACTATCTAAGTCTAAATCTTGAAACTTGCTAGGATACAGAATCTTTATCTTACCTGGAGGTCTAGAACATAGCTCAAATGAATCATCGCATATATATAAAGTATATCTTATGTATTAAGAAAGAATAAGGAAGAAGAGAATATAAACTTATACTTAAATGATATATTTTATATACCCTTTCACTATAGGAAGAAACAACTACCAAAAGGGTATCCAGAACATCTTTTGAAACACATATGACAAGTCTGAAGGTACTGGCTATTTTCCCTAGTAGGTTTTCTCACTCTCCCCATGTGATACTTTTCTAGTATTGTATTATACACTTTACTATTGTCTTGCGATACTTTGGAGTATCACACAATAATTTCTTTCTATCATCATGTGATACTTTCCAAATGTCATCCAATGTTGAACCAATGTCACCCAAGTTTGCAAAGAAAAGCCAAACAACCAATTTAGAAGGAAAATAGAGTTAGAATCATCACAGTGGGGACTACCAAAACCACAAAATTTGAGGAGTAAACCCTCAAAAGTGTAAGGAGATTAATAACTCTAACATGTAATCCACAGTGTCTAATGTAATCATGTGGAAAATAACATTACAATGAATATACATGCACATAAATCAGCTATCTCAAGAAGGAAAGCACAAGAAAAGAACCACCAAACTAAAAACAACCATGCTCATTTCCTCTCAACCATAATGACATCATGAGACCTTAAAGGCCCTAACCGTTCCCTAAGCATGAATCTCAAATTGTCAATAATATAGTTGGATTTTTGTCATGAGATCATTCTTACCAAAACTATCATAATAACAAGTACATCCAAAGTGCTAATCTACCAACAATATCACTAATCCAAAGTAGTGGTAAGAAACATCATCTAGAAATATGATACAACATCATGATAGAGGAATGCATAAAGTAAAAATTCTAAAAATTATCTAAACATGACATCAATTCATCCAAGATAAAACATAAATCATAAGAGAACATACTCAGGATACACTAAAGTACTAAGTGAATATCTAGCATTGGTCTCAAACTAAAATTAGACCATCTCTATACACCAGTCCCCAATAGTGGTATAGGTAGCTACACCTCTCAACCATGTAGTTCCTATAGACCCACTCCCACAGTGCTCATGAAGATAATGACCTGACCACAATCACAAAAGATAATCACCTATGGCTAACACACACCAATCTAGAACATGATACAAATGTCTAAATGATCAAGGAGATAATGCACTACAATAGGCCACTGGTTAGACCCACTAAGGATAACTATATAGGGACTCTAGTAGAGTTTCATTGCTTGCCATCAGGTAGTGCAAGTACTTGGAACCTTCGATCAACTCCTTCGGGAGGCCAGACTCAGAATGTTTCTTCGATCAACTCCTGTAGGAGGCTAGATAATGTGCCTTCAATCAACTCCCTGAAGAGGCTAGACACACACACCTTCAATCAACTACCTCAAGAGATAGGTGTTACTTAATCTTACCTTTTATTAAGTTGATTTTTCCATTTGTTAATTTTGGTTATCACTTGTTTAAAATCTCTTCATGTTACCTTTTTGGCCACTTTGGGTCTGGGGTACATGAGAGAAGCCACTCAGCACATCTACCCTACATACCCATGGCAATCACATTATGAGTACCTATGGGCAATGCATTTTCCCAACCCAAACTCCAAATGAACATAACTCAACTGAAATAAATTGGGAGTTTGGGTCTCACAAGAACCTGACAAGTGCACTCTCATGTGCTCGTGTGTGGGCACACCAACTACATGATGATCATAAACAACAAGGGTTGGATGAGAAATAATAAAATACAAAGTATCGAATCACTCAACCAAGCACATAGCTAGGAGTATAGATTTGGCATGAATCCTAATGCAATAAAACAAATCTCGAGTCACAGAGATATCACTATGGATAATGTGAATCCATGACAAGCTTCAGTGCCAAGAAAACCTAAGAAATTTGAGCAACATGCAAACTAAGGCAAAAACCAAAAACCATGAAATTAACACCCATTATAACATTGGGTAAAAAAGTCAAAAATATCAAATAAAATTTGGGTTCAGAGTCTGTATGCAAAAATGGCTCGCATAACTACCCAAAACTTCAAAACCCCAAGCCCAAAAGGCTTCAAACACTTGTACCCATCCATTTGGGTAGAGTTAGCATATATAAATGGAGGGGAATAATAGTTCTTTGCGTCTAAATAGTTTACTACCAAAATAGACTCCAAAATGGAGTGAAAGCAATAAAATAGGAGAGCCCTACCTTGTAGGCAAAAGAGCTAAAAAAAGAATGCATGTGATAAAATAATTGCTTTGCAGTTACTGCTGAAAGTCTCAAAAAATGAATGTCTCCTGAGTCAGATCCAACAAGCTCAACCTCGCGATGATCCCACGCCCATAGCTCCTATAATGGATAAAATAGTAAATCCTTATAAGAGGATTTTGGAACTTTCTCTCAAAATATTTATTCCACAAGTGAGAAGTGAGGGAAATAATTCCCTTTTGGAATATATATCCACTTTAAAAAGTGAAATATAATATCTGGAAATTAACTAGCCCAGTAAAATAACACTTTCTCAACCTAGAGAAAATAGGGTCATTCCAATTAAATGGAATTCAACTTTAGCAAAGCTGTCAGGAATTAAAATACTTAAATCAAATATAAAAAACCCATAAACTATTAAATCAAAATATTCCTTAATAAATTTTGCAACAAATGTGAACCTCTAAATGCAAGACATGCTCACGGGTCTAATCACATAATGCAAATGAGTTTGGATTTATTAAATCATTGGAGGGTTTAATTAAACAATTAAATAGGATACGTCGACCATATAAGGATGGCGTTGGCTAGGCATGAATAATCGAATCACTAACTCCATGTGCCACTATCAAGGATATAAATCATGCACACTAAATAACACGATCAAGTGAAATTGTATATAATAATATAGTCAAACCAAAAAAATTATTAAATCACGTAATTAACCATTTATTTAGTTACATTAAATAACCTATTTAAATCATTCATTGCATCATAAAACATCTCAAAGAAAGAATGAAGTAAATATACATAGCATCAAATCATAGTATTCAAAATCCAATAAGTCCATCATATAATCATAAATAAAGTATATGTTCAAATACAAAATAACCATATATCATCATAAAGTATCATGTCACATCAATATGCATCATCATGTAGACATGATCAAACTGAACAGCATAGTATCTATCATCTATGATATTGGCAATCAAAACATAGTATCTGACAGTTAGGTCATCTCAAATAACATCCAACATGAGTATCAAAATATCTCTTGAATCAAAATATAACAAGGTACAAAATGAAAACATGAGAGGCGCTACACAATTGATTTGATGAAGCTATAGATTATCCATTAAGATGTTTATTACACAAATAAAAAAATTACTAAATGACCTAACACTTTACCTCATATATGAACAAATCTATGCAAGATAAATCAAATTTTTACTTAATTGACTTTACATATTTATACACCAAGGTGCAATTGGTAGTATTATGATTGATAAGTAGGATATATTATGATTATTTGCCATTTTATTTTGAGCTATTGATACTTTTTGTCAACAATATTTTATTGATGATATAATGTTGGTATAATACAACTTGCACCACTTATCACTCTTGATAGTGATGATTTAAAAAAAATAAAAATTAGACACCCTAAAATTGGGAAAGACCTAAAACAACGAGAATTTTGATCAAACAACAAAAATCAAAGACAAAATCAAATCAATGAGGAAACTAATGGACTTTAAAATTAATTAGAACATCAAGTCATTTGGGGGGTTAATTAATCACCTATAAAATTCAAAAATACCAAAGTGACTTTGAAAATGAGGAAAACCAATTCATAAAACCATAAAAAAAAAAAATTAAAAAGGAAAAGGGTAAAAAGAAAAGTTGAAAATAAATGCAACATTTAATAAATCTACTAAAAGAATTCATCCTCTCAAAAGTAGAATCCACCTTTTAGGAATTTAAAAGAATTGAAAATCACAATTTATCCTCACAAACCAAGTCTGTTGGATTGTTCCTCTTTGTGAGATATTTTTAGTTTCACTCTTACCCCCAGTGAAAAGTATAACCCAGATCTTTGCCCCAACCCATTTTAAAATCGTATAAATTCAAGAGAAAATCAAGAGCAAAGGGACCCAAGTTTTATGCATCTATAATATAGGCATATTAGAGCTATCAGTTTGATCATCCATTTAGCATCATTGTTGTAGAGATTTAATATCATTTTAGTGTCATTCTAGCATCATTTTAGTATTTATTTAGCATTACTTAATATTGTTTAGTATCATGCATTCACTTATTTTAGCATTTTCATATTCTTATCATGTATTTTCATATAGATCTCAAATAAACATTCATAGATCTACTTTAATAGCATACTCACATTCTAGAACTATCACTAACATGCTCGTCTAAGAACAATTTTAGTAGTTGTAGTTAGGAAAACATGAGATGTGGATAGAGTCATTATTTGGCAATGTTTTCTTGGGTCTAGCTTAGTTCATTGTTTATTCTGATTACACTCTACATCAAGGTCTCATGAATACGTGACTCCACCATGTACAAATTGGCACCCACCATGGGGATGTGCTCTAAAGCCTCATTATTCTTTAATTTTTCATTCTAATCTTTGAATCTCCTTGTAGATCCTAATTTTTTGTAGGCTTTACAGTGTGTGGGAAGACTCATAATAGGACAACAACCTCTCAAAGACACTTCAAAACTCACAACTACCATATTTGAGATTTGTTTCTCATTCTAGTGCTTCTGAACACTATTTTAATGCTTTCAAATTATCTTAATATGCATTTGAAGTGCCATTTAATGCATTTGCATGATTTGATAAGCGCATTTACAAGATCTTATAGCACATTTACATGCTCATCTAGCACTTTTAGCAAATATTATAATGCATATGAATAATTCTATAACACATTGATCAAACCTAACATTTATCATATTTAACTTGAAGATCTGATTTATGGCTACTCACAAAATTCTTCTGAACCTAATAGAAGCTCCCAAGTCAATGAAGTTGTAGGAAGGGAATGAAGACAATTAAAAATGTGTCTAGCTTTTGCTAGCATCGAATTAGGTAGGCCTAAAACTCTTGTCATTTAAATTGTGGCTTTTCAAGATTCACAATCTAATTTAAGTAAGAAATTGGTTTCTTTAACCTACTTAGAAATAGGCCTATGCTCTCAACTCTTTGAATTTGATCAGAATGCCAAACCTTCCAAAATGGTCAATATGAATCAATTTGGGTATGAACAAATACATAGACTAAATAGGAGCCTCTTGTTCTCCTAGTTTAAAGGCTCGTAATTGGACATCTTGTTTGTTGTGTTTGAGAAGTTGGAGTAGTAGAGATATGATCTCACCCCTTTTAGGGTGATCAAAATCCAAAACCTTCATTCAATGTTTGTTTCTCATGTTTTTCCTTAAGTAGTTTACTCAGCCATAGAAAGGCATACCTCCTGAGATTTATCTTAGCAGGGTCGGTGAGAGGGAAAACCTTCCAAACTTGTATTCCTAATCAAATGAAAGCTAATAATGTTCAAAATATAGTCTTCCTCTATTATTCTTGAAAGATATTGTGCCAAACCTCCCTCGTGAGAATCTCTCTTTTACAGCGAGGTAAATTTGAATATAAGCATATAAACACTAAAACCTCATAGTCACTAGCCTTAGCAAACCATTGTCACGAAGCCATTTTTTTTTTAATTCTAGGTTTGTGCTTGGAATATTTCATTTTCATTTTTACTATTGGTGTTCTTGAGTGTGCTTATTTTAATACATGGTACAGAACTTTAGATTACAACACTTTCAAGCAAATTCAGGCATGACTGCAAACCAACCTTGAATTGGATGCAAATGCTACAATATGCCTTGAAAAAACATATTTAAGATCTAAAATAACACATCACTACACTCCTATAACACATTTCCTAAATGAAATAGTGCATTTGAACAATAGAACAATGTATTTGGACAAGAGAACAACACATTTGATCTTTCTAATAATGCATCTGCATTTAGAACAATGCTTCCACACTACAAAAGAGCACCTAGCATAGCATGAAATAATGCATCTAAATAATTAAATAGTACATTTAAACACTTCTACAATGCATTTGAGAGGATTTGTGAAACAATGGCTACTTATACATAGAATACCCCAAAATAGAGGGCATATATGGATACCCTTTTCCTCCTTTAATACTCTGCAAATATGAGGAACTTTGAAAATGAAAAATATCTTTAATATCAATCAACAAATTATCCATAACCTTTGTCAATCAAATGATCCTACCTAAGAATTTTATCCAAAAAACATCATCACTCTAGCTTCGTATATCAAGTCAAATATGAAAGGACACACGCATCCTTTTATCACCTAACTTCACAAAGATAGATCCTATCACTAGTGGTATTACTAGAAACCATTCAAAAGATAACTTGCTACTTAATCATAACTTGATCTATAAAAAAAATCTCACAACATGAAAACACAAAAGGATTAAAGGGTTTTATTCACATCTCATGCCACTACACAAAACCAGTGTAAGTATTAAACAAAAGGAACTAAAAAGATTTCTCATACGAGTAAGTTCTAGAATAGCAAAGAAAATGACAAAATCTTCACAATCCTCAAGCACCGTTGGTCCTATAACACCCATTGATTTCTTGTCAGCCACCATTGCTAAAGAACCACCCCTGTTCAAACAACATAATCTAGAACTTACTAACAAAATGAGTTCATCCCATGTTTGGGGAAAGAATAGCCTTGAATCAAAGATTGAAGATTTTCAAAAAAAAAACTAGAACTTGTCAATATAATGAAGAAACTACTAGAATGACATAAAGAACGCTACTTGTGATCATTGGCACAACAAGGTGCAAAACTGCCTACAGATTTTGATATATCTAACCACAGAAGGGATAAAGAAGATTCACCCTTAGAGGTTGTTACACAAAAGCTCCAAGACCTACAAATGGAAATGGAAAAGATGAAATGAGGGAATGTCCAAACATCCAAATTCAGTCTAAAGAGGATATGTCCTCTCTCATTTGAATGAAGTTTCATCTTGAAACCTTTTCCCAAAAATATGAAAATACCAAAATATGACAAATATTTTGGTACATCCGATCCCCAAGATCATCTTCACCAATTATATACATTAAATATGGAATTCATGTACGATACAATCTACCTTATGCATATATTCCCTAGAAGTTTGTGGGACCAAGCCATGGAGTCATTCTCAAAGCTCCCCTCAAATATTAAATCATTCAATCAACTAGCCTCTGTCTTCATTGCACAATACTCCTATAACATCAAAAGAGAGGTCACTATGATTGACTTATGCAACACAAAACAACTCTTGGGGGAGTCTTTCAAAATTTTCCTTCCTTAATACTCTGCAAATATGAGGAGCTTAGAAAATGAAAAATATCTTTAAGATCAAGCAACAAATTATCCATAACTTTGTCATTCAAATGATCCTACCTAAGGATTTTATCTAACAAACATCATCACTCTAGCCTCGTGCATCAAGTCAAATATAAAAGGACACACACATCCCTTTATCACCCGACTTCACAAAGATAGATCCTATCACTAGTGGTATTACTAGAAACTATTCGAAAGATAGCTTGCTACTTCATCATAGCTTGACCTACAAAAAAAATCCTCACAACATGAAAACATAGAAGGATTAAAGGGTTTTATTCACATCTCATGCCAGTACACAAAACTAGTGTAAGTGTTAAACAAAAGGAACTGAAAAGATTTCCCATACGAGTAAGTTCTAGAATAGTAAAGCAAACAAAAAAATCTCCATAATCCTTAAGCACCATTGATCCTATAACACCCATTGATTGCTTGTTAGCCACCATTACTAAAGAACCACCCCTGTTTGAACAACATAATCTAGAACTCACTAGCAAAATGGGTACATCCCATGTCTAAAGAAAGAATAGCCTTGAATCAAAGATTGAAGATTTCCAAAAAAAAACTACAACTTGTCAATATAATGGAGAAACTACTAGAATGACATAAAGAATGCTACTTGTGATCATTGGCAGAAGGTGCAAAATTGCCTACAGATTTTGATATATCTAACCATAGAAGGGATCAAGAATATTCACCCTCAGAGGTTGTTACACAAAAGCTCCAAGACCTACAAATGGAAATGGAAAAGATGAAATGAGGGAATGTCAAACTATACAAATTCAGTCTAGAGAGGATATGTCCTCTCCCATTTGATAAAAGTTTCATCTTGACAACTTTTCCCAAAAATATGCAAATACTAAAATATGACAAATATTTTGGTACATTTGATGCCCAAGATCATCTTCACCAATTCTATACATTAAATATGGAATTCGTGTACGATACAAGCTACCTTATGCGTATATTCCCTAGAAGTTTGGGGGACCAAGCCATGGAGTGGTTCTCAAAGCTCCCCTCAAGTGTTAAATCATTCAATCAACTAGCCTCTATCTTCATTGCACAATACTCCTATTGTATATGAGCAATGTTAGTATGCTAATAGAAACCAAATTTAAATAAAGCTTCTACAAACTAAACAATATTCATAAACTTCAAGATAGACTAAGATGAGCTCTCAATTGAGAATATGAGCCATTAATGGACTCTCTCAATAAGAAGCTCTCTTGTTGAGTAGCTTTATCTAAATGGATAGGATGTATGCTCAATATGCTTCCAAAGGCTTCAATGGATGATTGTGGATTTTTGGTGTGGATAGATGGCTTTAGAATGGATTTGGCTCTCAAAATAGCATTATAACTTTACTTCATGGATTGTGTTATTTTGCAAAGGGGAAGGATCCAATTTATAGGCAAGAGGCTTGAGGGATTGAGGGCTAAGATGCAAGGATGGGAAAAAGCTTATGGAGGGCTCAGATTGCATGAGAGGAGAGCACATGGATTGTGCTTCCTTATAGCCAATCAAGGAGTGACACATGTCACATGGTGAGAGGATGGAGGAAAGGGCAAGGATGAGTCAACAAAGGAGGCTCAAGAGATAAAATCTTCATAAAGACCCTAATAATGACTTGTAAGAGCAATAAAAGGGCTTGTAAGAGTCATTTATGACCTAGTGGACTTCATAAAGTTTTATGGTTGAGATATTTTGAGGGTGATGAGAGCAATTTCGACTTGGACTTGATTAAGAAGTTTTTAAGCTTGTTTAGGCTTGTGCAAATGATTAGAGGATGGATTAGGATGGTTTAGGATTAGCTTAGGGATAGGCAAGTGGATGACATTTAATGAGGGTGGGTGAAGGAGGAGATATTTGTTAACTTTGGCTTGGGTTAGTAAGTTTTAACCCATGTTTAGGGAATGTGACAAGGTTAGGAGGGGATTAGGATTAGGTTTAAAGACATCTTCTAGAAGAGTCTAGATTTTGGAGGAGGATAAAGACTTTCTAGAATAGTCTAGAATTTCCTAGGATGAGGATGAAGACTTTCTAGAAGAGTCTAGAACTTCTTAGGGGGAGGATAAATTAGATTTTTAGGAAATAAATAAAGTTTTATTTATTTCAAGGGTTTGGGTTGAGGAGATATTTATTAAAACTTTTTTAATAAACATGAGGATTAATATTTAATTTTAATTAAATATTTTGAGTTGGGGTTAGGGGTAGGAAATGATGGGATTAGCCTTTAATTAAAATTAAAGAAGGATTAGAAGATTTTGGAAGAGGTTATTGGTCATAAGGAAATTGGCCAAGTTTTGGGCAAAAAATAAATTTTTTATTTATTTTAGAATTTTTGGTCAATTTATTAATTAAATAATTAATAAATAAGGAAATAATGTTTAAATAAGATTTAAACATTTTTGGGAGGGATTCCTTAATTAAATATTTTTAATTAAGATAAAGGGATTTAATGGCATAAAAAGTAATTAAATAATTAATTAATAAATGATGATGTCATCAGGAATTTTTCAGAAAATAAAAATACTTTATTTTCTAAAGGATTCTTAGGTGTCTACACCTATAACATCTAAAGAGAGGTCACTATGATTGACTTATGCAACACAAAACAACTCTTGGGGGAGTCTTTCAATTTTTTCTTGTAAAGATGGAAGCATACCTTCACCAAACACCATTGAGATATCCTAGACAAAGAGAAAATTGATATATTTATCAATAACCTCTCCAAGCCTATGAATTATTGGTTGCAACTTTAAGGTCCTAAAGATTTTAAAACTACATAGGAAAATGCAGCCAAAGTGGAAGAAACCTTTCTAAACAATGATATCATTAACTATCAAAAGATGGCAAAGGTTTCTCAATAACTCCCCACAACCACACAACTCATTTGATCAGTCAAATGATAAACATAAATCATGGCGGAGAAATAATAGAAAAAACATGGTTAAGGATAGAGTGGTAGAAGAAAATAATGTTAAACCATAGCTTCACCCCTCTCCAAATCAACACTATCCAAATGTCAATAACACCAACGTGCCTTCTCACTAGGACACACAAATGCAAGACCATGCTCATCTATTCTATCATCAAAACACAACTACTCCTCTAAAAAAAAAATCCCCAACCAATAGGTGGCATATAACCAAGCCCCTCCACCAAAAGGATATAAGTTTGTTAACCCACCTAGAGTATACACTCCCATAGCTGAAACATTCAATAGAGCATTGAAAACACTCTTAATTAATGATATTATTGTGTTACCAGAAGCAAAAACCTATGAACTAAATTTAAACCTTCATGGTGGAATAACAAACATTTTTGTGCCTATCATTGAAATAGAAGTCATCTCACCAATAAGTGTCATGCCCTTAAGGGAGACATTCAAAAAATGATCGATGATGGGACCATTGAAGTACACAATCTTTGTAATAATAAGGATCATACGGCCTTTAAAAATCCCTTCACAAGCTATGAGAAGGGTGAATCTCCCAATAATAACCAGGCCGCATCCTCCAATGACAAGGTCAATTATGCCCAAAATTATGATAATACAATCAATGTGATATCTGGATTCAATGATGCCATCAATATTATCATGGTCAAACATAAGCACAAGAAACAACCCTTGAATGCCATCACTCGAGATCAAGTCTCTAAAGTGGTTTTGCTAGGGGAAACCACCATTTTAGAACAAGAAACCATAAGCTCTTCCATATCCAAATAGAGTTTGGTTAATCAACTATTAAAAACCCCTTCCCATATCTCCATCTTTGAATTGTTACAAATATCTTCAGAGCACAAAGAGATCCTAACCAAATCCTTAGTGCCAAATGATCTTGATGTCAATAGCTTCCAAAACATGGTAAGAAACCTCATTACATCTCATTATGTATCCTTCTAAGCACAAGAGGACATGTCCTTCGCTCATCCAAAAAAATCCTCATTACATATTGAAGTCTTTGTACACAAACAAAGTAAAGAGAGCTTTGGTTTATGGTGGGGTCGATCTAAACATCTGCACTTTAAACCTAGTAAAAGTACTAGGGTATATAGAAGATGTTATTGACCCCAAGAAAAAAATTACAATTAAGGCTTATGATGATGAGGAAAGATCCTCTAAGGGCATAGTCATTTTACCAATAAGGGTTAGCCTGATCGTGAAAGAAACTATTTGTCAAGTTCTAGACCTGAAGTTAACTTACAACATCCTATTAGGTAGGTCATGGATCCATGACATGCAAGTGGTTCCCTCTATTTATCATCAATGTTCAAAATTTTCATATATGGGTCAAGAGGTAACCATACCCGAGGACCAAAACTACAAACAATGTTGCAATTTCCTTGTTCCTCATAACAGGGAAGAAATCACAATCCCTACAAGTAATGTCAGCTAATCTATACTAACATAAACTTCAACCTCCATAAGTGAATACAACGATAACTTTTCCACAATGATTAAGGGAAAAGAGAAAGTGGGTTATTCCAATTCTTCCATTTCATCACTACCACTACCATGAGACTCCAAACAAAAACATTATGAAGAAATGAGTTATTTAATGAAAGATTTTGAATGAAAGTGCAAATTGAAATGCAAAGGGGTAGGTGAATATTCAATTTATTTGTTTGACCCACCACTATCTCCTAAATCTCATGGCATACCAAATTCAACCACTCTTCCTAGACCCTACAATGAACTTTTTTTAAAGGATGTGATATATCTCTGAACATCAAAGAAGAGTAAAACAAGATGATACAAAGAGTTGAAATTTCTCCTCATCTTTTTGGCAAGGGTTGTGACTTAATGAATAAAATGGGTTACCCAGGTGAAGGTCCTTTTATGAGGGGCAAAGGTATTGTTGAACCACTAGCAACACATTTCAATACCAATAAACTAAAGACAGAGGTAGGTTATTCAAAACAAGAAAATGAAGGTTTTTTACCCTATCCTAACCCACCACATCTTCGTAAGTCCTGATCTAAATATGGAGATCCCTCCTCCTCCACTTTGGTTTGGGTGCCAAAAGGAAAAGACATCATAGATCAAAAAGCATCAAATATAAAGAGTGTAAATCTATCTTTCCCTAATCTACATCTTGAAGAAGAATTATTCATGGATTCCATTAATATTGAAGATGATGATGACTCCACCAAGTGGGGATTCAATTAATTACCTAAGGAATCTACCCATGATAAATAATGTAATGTTATTCTCATTCTTATGCAAAGCACTGCCACAAAATGAGAATTTACTTCTATCTCAGACCTTACAAACAATCAATTCATGCTAGAATGGTTTAGAAGAAGATATAGAAAAAACACCTAATCTTACATCACAAGGTGATTATGAACCTAATGAAGGATTCTAGTTCTAGACACTATTTCTAGATTTATTTTTAATGGAAATTGAAAATGAGGATAATGAGCAATTCGAAGACTCTGGTTTCCTAGATAACTTAGAAGAAGTAAATGTCATAGACTTACTAGATATGATGTATGAGTCATCAAATAAGGTCATGTCCTTGAACCCAATTGAACCACACCCATACCCTAAGTCATTATCCTTGGTCAATCCTGAGCTTACTAGTTGGAATGCAACTGAGCCTCATAACATTCCTAACTTTGACACTAACTAAGACATCTTTGTATACCTCAATTTAGTTGAACCATCTCCTCAAATAGAACCAAGTGAAGAAACCATGGATGGGTAAAATATCAATTATCTTAGTCACATGAAAAGGGTCAAACATATCAAAGAACCAGTAACCCACACCACATTGTGGCAAGTCTTGATAAGAAAAAATAGAAAAAAAATGAAAGTGACATATCTAAGGGTGAAAACCTAATGATGAGATAACTGATGATTAACCTAAGTATTTAGAAGAGAGTTCATCTATTCTAATCAAGCCAACAGAGAAATTCAACATTGAGACAAAAGTAGAACCCATAATTATTCACCTAGCACAATCATTAACTTAAGATAAAAGAAGTGAATCTAGTCATTTATTCAAGGAAAAACAAATTAATTTTGCATAGTCCTATGTTGATATGTCAGGTTTAGATCATAATTTGATTCTTCATCATCTCAATGTTTCTCCAAAAGCTAAGCCAATCAAATAAAAGCTTAGAAAAATGCATCCACATATAAGACTATTGGTCAACATAGAGTTGGAGGAGTTACTTCATACCAAATTCATCAGTCCATTGGCCTATGCTTCATGGATCTCCAACATTGTGCCTATTTCAAAGGATAGTAGCATATGGATCTGCATTGATTTTCATGATGTCAACAAGGCATATCTCAAAGATGACTTTCCCTTACCAAGCATTAATACCTTTTTACACCTAACAATTAAACACTTTATGTTCTCTCTTATGGATGGCTTCTCTAGTTATAACCAAATCAGGATAGCACCCAAAGACCAAGAGAAAATAACCTTCACTTGTGCATGGGGGACATTCTGTTGGAACACCATGCCCTTCAATCTCAAGAATGAAAGAGCCAGATATCAACAAGTTATGACCATAATATTTCATGACATGATGTACACATATATGGATGATTATGTAGATGACCTTCTAGAAAAGTCCCATACCTGTGAAGACCATCTTCCAATTCTAAAAAAGATAGAATCTTTCAAAGTTAGGTTGAATCCTAAGAAGTGTACTTTTGGGGTGCAATCTGGCAAGCTCCTAGGCTATATTGTCTCCACCAAAGGGATAAAGGTAGGTCTCAAAAAAATACAAGCTATTGTCAACATGAAACCTCCTAAGAACCTGAGCCAGCTATGTTCTCTCTACGAGAGACTTTAGTGTATCCAAAGATTCATATCTCAGTTGGCCAAGAAATGTGTGCCTTTCACCCACCTCCTCCACACAGATATAGTTTTCAAGTGGGACAATTAGTATCAAACAACGTTTGACCTTCTTAAGAATTATCTAATGAATCCACCTATCTTGGTTCCTCCCATGCCACCCAAACCTTTATTGCTATATATCTCCCTGATAGAAAAATCAATAAGAGCCCTCTTGGCATAAGAAAATGACCAAGGAAAGGAATGAGCCATCTACTACATTATTTGAACTTTGGTTAATTATGAGCTCAACTACACTCTCATTGAGAAGGCATGTCTAGCAGTAATTTTTGCTTCCCAAAAAATATTCCACTACCTCCTAACCCATAAGGTAATGCTCATCACTAAAATTGATCCTCTCAAGTATCTTCTCAGCAAAACAATGTTAACAGGCAAACTAGCCAAATGGGTAATGATTTTGAGTGAGTTTGACATAGAGTATGTTGATAGAAAAGTCATCAAAACATAAGCCATTGTAGATCAGTTAGCAAATGTACCTCTAGAAAGTTTTGAATATGATCTTAGCAAATTTTCCAAATACACACATTCTTCAGACAAAGCTAGTCACAAAGAAGTTTTGGGTTTGTACAGGATCATGGTCAACCAAATGATGCCCTTAAGGTGTAGTGAAAAACCAAAAAATCAAGGTTATGTCAACTTGATGTACAATTTTAAAGTAGTTATGGACTTTTATATTAAAAAAAATTTTAAAAATAATATGTAGGAATTTGAATATAGTTTCTAAACTACTAGTCCTTATCTAAAGAAAATAAAATTCTTTAGTCAAAATTTTGGATTTTAATGAAGTAGTACAAAAGTTTCAGGACAAAAATAAGAAGTAGGTGTATGTTTGACCACCTTAATAAAAATCAAATGATAATATTTTTTAATACGATTCTAGATATAAGAAGTACACTCATGCTTGGATGTGACATATTTTTGGGTATTTTTATTCCAAATAAATAAATAATTATGAATTTTCTACTATGCCATTTTTAGAATAAAAAAATCCCATGTCTAACCACCTCAGCTAGTTCAAAAAAAATCAAAAATAGATTTTTTTCCTTATAGTAGTCGAAGCATAGAATGTGACACATCTTTTGTATTTCAAAAATCTTATACGGTTTGAAAGTTATAGCTATTTCCCAATTAGTATGTCAATCAACACTTTGTAGCTAACTCCATTAGAAAATAAGTAATAATTACTTACTAAACTCATAATTTAATAGACATTATATCAATGGAAAGATGAGAATGATCTCAAGAAACTCTTTTTATTTCATCAAATTTGGATGAAAAAAAGGTCGTCTGCTACATGGTCAAAGTCAAAAATACACAATAACAAGCCAAAAAATACATTTTTGGGATGTTTTTGGGACATTTTTTGGGTTGACCATGGAGGGTTGGCATTCGAAGCAAAACCAAGCCTAATCAAGTACCCAATCATATCGAGTACCCATTCCCAAATCAAATACCTATTCTCAAATCAGATACCCAATTTTCTATATAAAAAAATTTAAATTAATTTTTTTAAATTTTTTTAAATTATAGTATGACCCCTTTTTAGGATTGTTGTCACCTAAATTTGCACCCTATCAAATTATAAGAAAACTTTGATAATTTAGGCCAACATTGGGACAGCCAAAGGTTGTGGGTAACCTATCAATGGCTGAACCTCTGAATTCTAGGCCGACTCCTTTATGGGAAATCGCCTGATTGATTCTTATAACACTACTTTCTTGCTGAGAAAAGGGTTAAGGAAGATTGCAAAAAAAATGAAAAAAATAAGCTACTTCCTAAAAGGTGATGCACCAAATATGTTTAAAGAAAGGTTTCAATGAATAACAACCATTTCACCATCAATATATAGGGAAAAACAATAATAAGCACTCAAAATTTATATTGGCCTGAAACAATGTTTCACATTAAGGTTTTGGTTCTCACTCATTAAGAAAAATAGAAATTTTTAACTTAATAAGATGAAAATTAAGCAAACACAAAAGGTGACCTGTAGACAAAATACACTTCAGTGACAGGGTAAAAATTGAGACAGATTTAGCAAGGAACCCTTGGATTCACAGACTAACCTATCAAATCAGAAGAACTACATAGTACCATAGAAAAAAAATTGAGGCTTGAAAATCTTTTCCAAAATGAACTTGTAAAATGCTTGTCATATATTCAACTTTTCCTCAAAATAGTTATAGAAAAACACATAGTAATACTTAGGATAAAATATCTCTCAATATTGTTTTGCATAACTCAGAACTCTCTTCAAATGAGTTCTAAAACTCATTAAGTACAAATCCAAACCTCCTAGGTCATATGCATAATGATAGCACAAAAAAGAGGACTTAATCACTCACCTAATGAAGTCCTATCCCTAGGAAAACTCCATTATCTCATAAATAACCCAATGACTCACTAATAACTGCCCTAAAAACACTCTAACAACCAAAAAGAGCCACAAACCAATAGGGCAAAGTCAAATCCAACCCCCTATATTCTCTCCATATGTTTCCCAACAGACTTGTAACTAAAAGACCATTAAGGAAAAAAGATGACTCACTTTCCTTTTGCAATAAAAATAGAAAAGAATATCCAATGACTTATAATTACGTCATTAAATATTTTTCTTTCATAATGAACTCCTGTGCAAAAGAAATCAATGGAATAATATCTTTGTTATTTCTTTTTGCATTTTGAAAAAGTAAATAATATTAAATGATTATTACTAACCATTTAAATATTATTTCTTTGCTATCGATATGCAAAAACTATACAATTACATAAAGCAATGTTACATAACAAATCTCAAGGCATTGACCTCTTTGAAACAAAAAAAACCTATTTCAATCCCATCGTGGACTCCAAAAAATTTTTCAATTTGATAAAGGATATAACATGTTGAAAAAGAACAAACCCATTTCATTCTACTCATTTTGTAGCTTTCGAATGAGGGTTTCAAAACTTGGGCGTTGGGATTTCACTGTGGAGTTGATGTTGTTCTGTTGGCGGATCTATTGAGTTGCTTCATGCACAGAGGTCTTAAGAGGATCTGAAGGTATGTTTCCTCTATATTCTCTGAGATTTCAATACTTTAAAACCTAAGAATGGTTTATTTGCTGTCGCTTTTTTTTTTTTTTAAATGTTGAAACTGGATTCACCACTGCAACTTCGATGGAATAAGCTCTTTGTTTGTGAACTGATTTTCCATGAAAACTGTTCCTCTCAGGGTGTTATGCTCTTTCTGCATTAAATACAATAATGTGGATTTCTTCTTTCTTCTTCTCCCATATACATTTTTTGGAGCTACGCTTGTGGAGATAACAACATTTAGAGCCATTTTTGTCTCTGCAAGTTCAGTCTCTAATATCATTATCTTTTGAAAGTTGAGATCTTCAGTCAATGAAGATTTAGGATCAGAATTTGGCTCCAAGTTTTCTTTCTATTTTCTTTTGAGAGCCAATGAGTTCTATATATACTCTTCATTCATCCATGTGAAAGAGGAGTGTACAAGTTGAAGACACACTATCTGAAAGAAGAAACAGAGGATTAAATTGTCTCTGTGGTAACCTTGCATTATGAAGAGTATATTTGATAACAGTGTTATCCATTGACTCAAAGATATAACTTGTTGCAATGTTCCTACTTTTCAATAGGCTATGAGGATACAAACCAAGATTTACAAAACTTATGTTACATCTTCCAAGTGCATTTACTTGAAATTTTGAGTATACATATGACTGTAGATGTTTTCTCATACAAATATTTTGCATCACTTTCCTCTTGAATCCTGCAAGACATATCTCTCATCATTTCTCCACACTTAGTCAAATAATTCATATGTTGACTACTTTGTGCCTCCATGCTTTGATTGGCTAGTTGTCTATCATAGCACATTTTGACAAGGAATATAATGATGGAGGTAATTTATTTTGCATGTAATGCTTAGATCCTTACTCTCAAGTTACTCGAACATCTACACATGACTATCAACATTCACATTCATACTCAAATCTCAGCAATGCTCTTATCCTGCAGTTGAAGAATGATAAATCAAGTCACTAATGACACTGCATTTACATTCACATCGATGAGGCATCAACATTGTTAAAAAATGTGTCAAACAGTTGGCTTCCCCTATTATTTAGCCCACAACTCTTTGAAGCATAAGGAAAATACTTTGAATCTTTGTTGTCTAACTGGGAGTGTTGAATTTATAAGGTAGCTTTGTTGTGGAGTACACTCCCTTCATAGGTGAAGTTTCATTTTGTCAACTGCTATGAGGTTCACACAAGACTAATTAGTTGGTCTCCAAGTGCCTTCCACCAGTTTGCAGAATGAAATTTACCCAAGCCATGTATTGGAAGAGTATCAAAATGTTTCTATAGTAGCTTCTTCGTCTTGCTTTTCCTTTTTTGCATTATTTATTTGTGCAACAATTCTGATCTGATCCCCTTGAAAGCCAACTTCGTATTTTATGCTTCTATTGTTATGTTTCATTATTGGATTTGCATATTTCCAATAATGAATATGTTGTAATAGCATTTTACTTGCAAAAATTTCCATCTCTTTTTGCAAACTCTGTGCTTGAACATTTAGTAGCAAGGTTAACGTCATTGCAATTAGCTCAAAAAAGGAACATCATTATTAGAATGTTGGTTGCATTGTTTCTTTTGTCTACATCTGTATAAAAATTGTTGATTGAGTTGACTTATAGGGTTCGAGCACAGGCTCATGACACCTATAAAAAACTTAATCAACAATCTAGCTTGTCACTATTTATACTTTTTGCACGTAGCACAACCGTGTTAGCAATAAAATCACTTGTATACATGGTTTTGATTTTCAGATTGTGATATTGCTGCTCCATGATTAATTGAATTCATTGTTCTTGTTCAAATTAGGATAATGGGTAAATGGTACAAGTGTATATGTATGTTTTGCAGAACCAGACATTGCTTAGATCCATATGGATCTAACCTGTACCTTTCTTTGACTTTTTTGCAGGAGTTGGATGCTTAGGGAACCAGGGAGAACTGAATTTCAGCAAGGCAACCTTGGGAATGCGGGCTCAGACCAGCCATATACCCCCAAGCAATGGCTGGTTCCCTTTCTTATACTCTTTCATGTTCATTTGTATCATTTATTCTATTTTCTAAATGTTCCTTATTTGCACAAGAATAATGAATAGGTTACTCTCACGGCCTTGTGTGAGAGATTTTGATCACTTTTTTATTCAGTACATGTTCTTTAATTCTTTAATGTATAAACTCCTAATTGAAAATTTTCATTGTTTAATACAAATAAAGAATTCTCTCATTTTATCAATGCAATGTACTTTTTATGTTTCTGTAAACATTGGCAAATGAATGCAATTGATAAACAGTAATGAATGTTAAAACAAAATTTTGTAGGTAATGAAATTTTGATAACAAGGATCCTTAGTATATTTTTAAAAAGCCTTTAGGACCCTTAACCATACATATAATGGTTCCAAACAATCAAAAGGGGTCACAACCCTTTGACACTCTTTGACCCACTCAATCACAATATGTGTGCTTATGGGTCCTAAGACTCCTAACCACATAAATGATGTGATCTAATGGCTCAAAAGAGGTCTTAGAATACCCTATGACCCCTTTTGACCCATTTGATGACATTAAGTGTGCTTAGGGGTCATATGATACTCTATTAGCCCTTTCAACTCATTCAAACACATGATATATGTTTCTAGGACCACAAGGAAAGTATTTTCATGTGTAATGGGCCAAAAGGGGTCATAGGGATCTTTATGACCGCATTCGACCATCCAAACACATAATATATGTCCCTAAGACCCCTAGGAATATATGTTGTCATATAGTGCATTGAAAGGGGTCATAGGGTACTCTTTGACCCTTTTTGACTCATTTGAATACATGATATATGTTCGAAGGTGTCCTAAGATCCCTAGGAAAATATGTTCTCATTTAATGGGTCAAAGGGGTCATAGGGCACCTTGTGACCCCATTAGATCAATTTAGACACATGATGTTGAAGCATGAATGTTGATGATATTCCTATGGGGGAGTATTGTAGATATGTTACTATGATGATATGTTACATTCATGACTGTGTTTGTCATTAATGTCAACATAGCAATTTTTAGTGGTATTTGATAGAGGAACAACAGAAAGATCAAGTTGGTATGTATGGCTAGTTGAGTACTCTCACTATCCAAGGGTATGGGAGATACTTTTGAGTATCTAGTATATGCAGTTAACATTGGATGAAGAAATGTTAAGTCTGGAAGAAGTTACGTAAGTTTCAGTGATGTTTGTTCTGAGATAGAGTTTACAAAGGTATGTTCTGGTAAACTTGTTAAATTATTCTAAGAATTAATGTTAAGTATGTGAAGAAGACGTGTTGTTGATGATGTGGCTAAGTTTTCTCATCATAACATTACATGTACAGAAAGATATTCAAGTTGCAAGGTGGAAGAAAAATGTTATTGCTAAGTGTAATGTGTTCTTAATGTGATCCTATAATAATTAATTGAGAAGGTCTAATTGTAGATGCTCAAAAATGGTTTGAATCTATGGTTTCATCACATTTTCATACTAATTCATCCCATTATCTCATTCCACTAGCTCTAATCTTTTGGCCAACTTGATCATATCTCAATAGTGTCTGTCAGCATTTGTATCCTCTTTCACATCAATTGTAGATCATTTTGAAATCATATCAAATCAACTCAGATTCACCCCAATTCAACCCAAAATTAGTCTTAATTGACCCAAAATGTGTCCAACATTCCAAATCTATCATCATTTGTCCAACACTAGGCATTGTCATGGCTCTCAGTGCCTTAGAAACCTATCAATCTATCAAATCTTATCAATCTGACCTTAGTACTGTCATGGCTTCTAGTGCTAGGTCAAACTGACATTCACATCATCTAATCTTTGACATTGTCAAGTCTCTTAGTGTTAGATCATAGCATTTTCAACCATTTAATAATATTGATAGTGTTTGTCAATGTTATTTATCAACCAATCTCGATCTTGTAGCATTTTACAATGTCAATTAAATGTTACGTGTCCTTAGTTCATGTCATGTGTCCTTGGCATGTTATCATTTTTCATCAATCGATCAATTTGACCATGGCTTTGGTCCACCCATCATCATTTCAATCAATTTGGATTATTGTCACATTTCATCAAAGGATAGTGTCACACTTATTTAATCAAATTGGCCAACCATCTAGTAATTTTCTCTATAGGATTAAAAAGCCCATAATTTAATCCTATGTCATTTCACTAATTATTCTTCCTAACTAACATCCTTAATTAATTAATTTTATTAATTAATTGATTCACCATTCACAAACTATGGAAATTTGCAATTTCCTAAGTCATATTTTCCACCATTAATTCCATTTTTTTTACTAATTTCTATTTGTGTGGAATAATGGATTTTTAATTCAAATATTATACATGATATTAACATCACCATGACATATGTGCATGACACATCATGGATTCTCCATTTACACTTGGCTAGGATATGTCATAATCCATATATTCTTATTCTCTTACGCATGTCCATATTTGGCTTCCATTGTCATAGATTCTTGGCTTTAAGTGGGTTTGAGGTGTCACATGACACATCATAGATCCTCTTCCATTTTTAGCCATGTTTGACTTCCAAAGCATCATACAATCCTGCATTCAGCATCTTGTGTCATATGTGTCATGGATTCTCAAAGGAATCTATTGCCAAGTCACATATCCAAGGTGACAAGTCCAATGCTCTCATCTTTCATGTTGATTATAAATTGAGCATTCTTCCTCTCATTTCTGGTCCCTAAGTCTTAAGTCCTTCTAGTCCTTCAAGTCCTAAGTCTTAAGTCCCTGATTTCTTAGTATTTTTGTCCTCTCAAGCTAAAATTGCATCTTCTAGTATTCTCATAGCATTATCATTACTAGAGGCTTTGCTTCCAAATTGTGTGCACTATAGGAAATTGGAGCTATATTACATGGAGAAGAAAGAAGGACATGGGAGATACAAGTGAAAGATGGAATTTTAACTTTTTTCTCTTCCTTTTGTTTATTTTGCTTTCATGGTAGACTAGAGGGTGTTAATGTATGCTTATTGAGTTTGTGATTTGCTCATAGTATGTTAGACATTAGCCCATTTTATGGTTCTACAATAATAGCCAACTTAGGGAATTGTTTAATAGACTTAGTATGAAGGAAGAACATTTTCCTTTATCACTTGATATGGAATTTTATCGATGAGAAGTGATTGTAAGCAGCAGAGAGAGTAGAATGCAAAGTTGAGCAGAGCAGAGCGAAAGTGAAGGAAACTTCATTGCCAAGGTCCTATTGTGTCATCCAAGGTTTGATATTTTGATCTGAGGTTCATGACCTTGTCTACAAGGTTGGACAATGATTGGTTCGATTGACAAAATAGAGGAAAGAGAAAGTTAACAGTAAATTACTTGTTTGGGCAGTGAGCTCTTCTTGTAGTTGAAATTGCATGTTTGGGTAGTGGGATCTTCTTGCATACATTATACTACAACTCCTAATAGGGTTGGCACAACTCCTCATATGAATTCAAAGTCTCCTAATAGGGACTCATATGTACTAAATTTTGTAATAGACTCCTAATAGGGTCCATCCTCTAACAAGGAATATTTATATTAGTACATCATCTTGTGGGCATCATTCCCACCGAGGTTTTCCCTTTGATCAAGGGTTTTTCTAGTTAACATATCTAGTTTAATTATCTATGTGCATCCTATTATGGTTTTTGTTTACTTTGGTTGAATGGTTAAGTTTATTTAAGGGAGACAAATGTTTTAATTGTTGGATAATTGATTCAACCTCCCCCCCCCCCTCTCAGTTATCTTGGTGGACTATTGTTTCTAACACATGATATATGTCACTAGGGATCCTATTACCCATAGGAATATATGTTAACACATATTGCATCAAAAAGGGTCATAGGGTATTCTATGATCCCATTTGAGTCATTCAAACATATGATATATGTTAGGGGTCCTAAGACTGCTAGGAATATATGATATTAGTTAATGGGTCAAAAGGGGTCATAGGGCACCCTATGAGTGCATTTGATCCATTCAAACACATGATTTATCTCCCTAGGGGAGCATACATTGTCATATAATGGGTCACGAGCGATCTCAGGGTACCCTATGACCCATTTTGATCCATTCAAACACATGATATATGTCCTTAAGGATCCTAGTACCCATAGGAACATGTGTTGTCATATAATGGGTTGAAAGGGATTATAGGGTACCTTATGATCCATTTGAATCCATTCAAACACATGATGTATGTCCTTAGGGGTCCTAGTACACCTACAAACATATTTTACCATATAATGGGTTGAAAGGTGTCATAGGGTACTCTTTGGCCCCTTTCACCTCATTCGAACACATGATATATTTTCCAAGGGGTCCTAGGACCCTTAAGAACATATGTTCTCATTTAATGTGCCAAAACCTATTCAAGCACATGATGTATTTCCCTAGGGGTCCTAGGACTCCTAAAAACATATTTTGTCATATAATATGTTGGCATGGGTCATAGTGTACCCTATGACCCCTTTTTGATCCATTCAAACACATCATGTATGTCCCTAGGGGTCCTAGTAGCCCTAGAAACATATGTTGTCATATAATGGGTCAAAAGGGGTCCTTGAGTACTCTATGACCCTTTTCGACTCATTTGAACACATGATATATGTTCCTAGGGGTCTTAGGAACCCTAGGAACATATGTTCTCATTTAATGGTTCAAAAGGGGTCCTAGAGTACTCTATGACCCCTTTCAACTCATATGAACAATTATAATATGTCCCTAGGGGTCTTAAGACCCCTAGGGTTATATGTTATCATGAAATGTGTTTGACTCATTGGAACAAATAAAATAGGTTCCTAGGGGTCCTAGGATTCCTAGGGACATATGTTGTCGTGAAATGTGTTGAAAGGGGTCATAGGTTATCCTATTACCCCTTTTGACTAATATGAAAAATTATAATATGTCCCTAGGGCTCCTAGGGTCCTAAGTTATAATGAAATGTGTCGAAAAAGGTCATAGGTTATCCTATGACCCCTTTTGACCCATTGAAACAAACAAAATAGGTCCCTAGTGGTCTATATTTTATCATGAACTGTGTTAAAAGTGGTCATAGGTTATGCTATGGCCCCTTCCAACCCATATTAACAATTGCAATATGTCCCTAGCGGTCCTAGGACCCCTTGGGACATATGTTGTAATGAAATGTGTCAAAAGGGGTCATAGTTTATCATATTACCCCTTTTGACCCATTTGAACAAGTGAAATAGGTCCCTAGCGGTCTCAAGACCCCTAGTGACATATGTTGTCATGAAATGCATCAAAAGGGGTCATTGGTTATCCTATGACCCCTTTCAACTCATATAAATGATTATACTATGTCCCTAGGGGTCCTAGGACCTTTGGGGACATATGTTTTCATGAAACATGTCAAAAAGGGTCATAAGTTATCCTATGATCCCTTTCGACCCATTCAGACAAATAAAATAGGTCCTTAGGGGTCCTAGGACCCCTAGAGACATATGTTTTCATGAAATGTGTCAAAAGGGGTTACAAGTAATCGTATGACCCCTTTCAACCCATTCAAACAAATGAATTAGGTCCCTAGAGGTCCTAGAATGTTTAGGGATATAAGTTATCGTGAAATATGTCTAAAGGGGTCATAGGTTATCCTATGACCTCTTTCAACCCATTTGAACAAATTTAATAGGTCCCTAAAGGACTTAGGACCTCTAGGGACATATGTTGTAATGATATGCATCAAAAGGGTTCATAGGTCATCCTATGACCCCTTTCAACCCATTTGAACAAATGAAATGGGTCCCTAGGACCCCTAAGGACATATGTTGTCATGAAATGTGTTGAAAGGGGTCATAGGTTATCTTATGACCCCTTTTGACCCATTCAAACAAATAAAATAGGTTCCTAGGGATCTTAGGACCCCTAAAGACATGTGTTGTCATCAAATGTGACGAAAGGGGTCATAGGGTACTCTATGCCCCTTTTAGACTCATTCGAAGACATGATATATATTCTAAAGGGTTGTAGGACCCTTAGGATCATATTTTATCATTTAATGGGTCAAAAGGGATCATAGGTTACCCCATGACCCCTTTTGAGCCATTTAAATACATGATATATATATATATATATGTTGAAAGAGGTCATGGGGTACTCTATGACCCCTTTCGACTCATTTAAACACGTGATTTATTTTCCTAGGGGTCCTAGGACCCCTATGAACATATCATTTAATGGGTCAAAAGGGGTCATAGGATGCTCTATGACCCCTTTCGACCCATTACATGACAACATATGTTTTGAACCCCTAGGGACATGCATGGTATTTTTGAAATTGTAGAAAGGGGTCATAGAGCATGCCATGACACATTTCAACCCATTACATGAAAAAATATGTTCATAGAGTTCCTAGGACTCCTAGGGACATACATGTTGTGTTCTAATAGGTCGAATGGGGTTAAAGGATATCCTATGACCCCTTTCAACCCATTACATGAAAAAATATGTTCTTGTGGGTCCTAACACCCCAGGGACAAACATGTTGTCTTAAAATGGATTAAAAGGGGTCATAGGATAACCTATGACCCATTTCAAGCAAATACACGACAGATTACATTCTTAGGGGTCCTAGGGCCCCTACGAACATACATATTATGTTCCAATGGGCAGAAATGGGTCATAGGGTATCTTATGACCCCTTTGGAGCCATAATATGAAAACATATGTTCCTAGGACCCCTAGGGACATACCTCTTATATTATAATGGGTAGAAAGGGGTCATACGATATCTTATGACCCCTTTCGACTCATTACATGAGAACATATGTTCCTAGTGGTCCTAGGACCCTTATCATCATGTGTGTTGTGTTCCAATGGGTTGAAATTCTATTAACCTTTTTGACCCATTACATGATAACATATGTTCCTAGGCCATACATGTTGTGTTCCAATGGGTCAAAAGGGATTGTTAGATACCCTATGACCCATTTCATCCCATTACATGACAACATATGTTCCTAGGGGTCATAGGACCCCTGGGAAGGTATATTGTCATGTAATGGGTTGAAAGGGTCATAGGATACTCTATGACCCCTTTTGACCCATTGGAACACAACATGCATGTCTATAAGGGTCATAGGACCCCTAGGAGCATATGTTATCATGTAATAGGTTGAAAAGGGTCATAGGATACTCTATGACCCCTTTCTACCAATTGAAACATGAGATGTATGTCCCTAGGCATCCTATGACCCTTAGGAAGATATGTTGTCATATAATGGGTTGAAAGGGATCAAAGGGTATCCCATGACCCCTTTGGACTCATTGGAACACATATACATCCCTAGGGGGACTTGTAGGAACATACATCATCATATAGTTTATTAACTTAGGTTACTAATATATAATATATAATAAAATACAATAAGTACTACCTATAAATAAAATAATTATATAATAAATTATTATTATTATTTAATATTATATAATAAATTTTAGTAAATATATATAATAATTGCCCCCCCCCCCCTCCCCCCCCTCAAATTATGCTATAACTATATTATATTAGGACAATATTACTTAAAAATTGGTCCCCACTCCCTTTACATTTGAATTTGGCATCATGATTTGGGTGCATAGATCGGGTACCCATTACGAAATCATGTACTCATTTTCAAATCGAATTCTTGTTCTCAAATATGATACCTAATCTCAAATCGAGTACTCGATAAGGCAAGGTATTACATTTTTGGTTTGGTATTAGGATGGGTGGGAAAAAAGTCAAAGCATATTTTGAAATGCTTTTAGAAGTCAGAGCAAAGAGATCTCCAGGTGCATTCAAGCAATTTCAAGTGATTCTAAGTGATATTGAGCGAATTTGTAGTTAGGGAATTTGTTCAAAGATTTCCATCATTTACTGAGCAGTAATGGCATTTGGAAGCACCAACAGCAGTAAGGCAAAAAGAGGATTAGAGATGTTGGTCAAGGGTGTAGAGTGGAAAGCACCAAATTTCAAGCTAGTTCCAACAGTAGCAGAGGCACTCGACCCTAATGGCGCGCAATCACAAATTCCACCAAAGGTAATTTTGGTTAACAATATCCGCATTCATTTTAAATGTTCAATTCAAGAGATAGGAACCCTAGAAATGGATAGTGCTTTAGAAGAAATGCGTGTTGACGGCTCATTGAAACTCGTGCACAAGCATTTGGAAACAAAAGGGTCAACACACATATCACACTTGCCAAGAAGCTTTCAGATAAAATGGATTAGGTATATTCTTAGCCATGTTCATAATGGTCAGTTATGGTTGGAGTGACCTGTATTGATCACCAAAAAGATGATTCACAAGATTATTGGCCTTCCCATTTTGAGCAAAGCTAAAACCACCAAAACCCTAGGTCTGGATGAACTCCAAAAGAAAACCCTAGCTAAGTAGGATAGTAGAGGCTTGAAAATTAGCACCGTTACTGACGTAGAGCTGAGGTTCAAAATTCATGTAATTGCTCACAAGATTTACAGTTCCAATCATTTTAACAATGTGCCATGTGAGGCAGTAGACTTAGCATTCAAAGTTGTGAAGAAAAACTTAGAATTTGACCTGTCAGAGCTACTACTAAGGCAACTAGACAAGAATATGGATAGCAACACGTCATCAATGAATAATCCCCACAAATTTGGTTCTTTGTTAGCATGTCTCTTCTTTTATGTGTAAAAATTCTTTCCATCTAAAGGTTCTATCGTATGGAAAAAGGATGTTCCCATTTTGTATCAGATAAATGAGTTTATAGTAGAAATGGGTGTAAACTTTGACAGTATAATGGATAATTATTTTGAAGACTTCAAAGAAAGAATGAAAATAGGTTTAGGATTCCTCCTAAACTTGTTGAGGACTATAAAGATGATGTATGTTTCATGGTAGACTAGGATAGAGTATACATTCAGGCAGTCAGGCCCCAAGTTGCATGGGTGAAACCTCTCCCTTATGAGGTCAATATTGATGAAACCAGGGACATCATTGAAGCACTGGTAAATGAGCCTGTAGATCCCAAGCAACCAATCTTTGGTACTTATGATGAGGCAAAAGCAAGAATTGAATTAGAAATTAAGCTACCTCAAGCAATCAGCAAAGGTAAGAGAAAGATTGCTAAGATGAAAACTATCACTACTCCCTTAATGCTCACCGAGGGAAGAGGAGATGATGAAGAAGAGGATCAAGAACAAGAAGATGAAGAGAAAGAATCAGAAAAAGAGGTAGAGCTAGCACAGAAGAAAGGGAGGGTTATCATTACTAAACCTCCAAAGGCCTCCATAATTGTTTTCACCAAGAGAGGAAAAGGAAAAAATAAAGGTGAAGTAGTATTCAACAAGCCCCAACTTACCTTCCAAGAAAGGTTGAAATAGATGGAAGAAGGAGCTAGCATCACAAACTTCAAGGCTTTAAAGTTTGAAACCAGAACTGATGCGGAGAAGATGCAGATTGAGGAGCTGGTACTCACCAAAATGGGAAAGTGGAAGTATTCCCTAGACCAAATTGCTCCTCAGATCTCAAAAGAATTATTAGTAAGACTACAACTAAGGTGGGAGTCAGCCACGCAGAGAGCAAAGGACATCTATGAACAATCCTTGAAGAATCTATTACCAAATCTCACTGAGGCAGAAGTAAAGGTAGCCATGAAGAATAATGAAGGTAAAATAATGATTAGATTTCACACATGTTTGATTCTAATTAAAGACATTGAGCATGTTGTAATAGATTCAACAAACATGTGGAAGAATATCTATCATCTGCATAAGCCTAGTGATGATCTAGTTGTGATCAAGGATGATGATGGTGATAGTGATGATGAAGAAGATGACAACACTCCATGTGCTACTATTGATATTGAATATTATCAGGCAATAAGGGCTGATGGTAAGAGAAAGGGGAAGAAGCTGAAGAGGAAGACAAGGAGGAAGTGGATGAAGAAGATGACCCAATGAAGATTGTAGTAGAAGTCAGTGCTTCCCTTCCTCACTCTCCACCTAAGTTGACAACATCATCAGGGTTGGAGATAGCTTCAGCAGCATTGATTGCGTCTACATCAGAAATATCATCTACTCCTGCCACCCCACAGCTCCAAGCATCTTCTATGGAAGTATCAGTTACTTCATCTACCAAGCTGCAACCCTCTTCATCAACACTCGAGCAATTAATCAGAACATCATCAACTGTGCCAACTTCTTCTGCTCCATGTACAGTAAGTTCACCAACCCATTCTACAATTTTGTCTACCATAGCTCTATCTACACCAATCTCTTTTAGTACTTCAATTGTAAATATTCCATCCTATGCATTACCTATTGGTACATCATTTTCGGGAAGCACATCAATTTTGGATATAGTTGGTACTTCTCTCAGTTTTCCTCTAGTTGGACCAATCCAAGTTTTTTCTGCTAGTCCATCTATATCAACTATTGTTTCTGTTTCTATATCTAAGGAAGTAAACACTAAAGTAAAACCTAAGACTCCTCTAAAACTTCTACTTACTAGTAAGGAAATTGATGAAGATTTAGACTTGGATAAAGAAATTATTATTCCCAAGATAGATTTGGACACTGCCTCAGCCAACGAAATGAGAATGGTCAGTTAGCTTTTAGAGCAAAAGGCAAGGCAAAAGCAGCTAAGAGAAGAGAGGGATAGAGAATACATAATAATCAAGAATGCCAAAAATATAATTACTGAAGCTATTGGTGTTGATTTTGATCCATCTCAACACATTTTGTTACAATTAGAAGAGGTTGTAAATAAGTTTAATGAGGACACCTCTAGGCAAGAGAAGCTCATTGAAAATGTAGAGACAAAATTTGACAATAAGGTACTTGAGCACATTGCTTAGCACATTGCAATAAAGCAAGTAGAATTATCCACAATCTTGAGAAATCTTTTAAAAATGTAACATTACTTTTTGGCAAGCTTTGTGATGTTATCGAGTACACCAAGGATGTTAAAGAAAAAATAAATAAGATAGATGTGGATATGAAGGCTAGTGCTCAAAAGTTGCAGCTTGACCATAGTTCAAGCTCTTCACATCACATGAAGGTGAAATTTTTGTTAGAAATGTAGGTAGAGTTACTTAGAGAACAAGTAAGGATCAGATCTACACTGATTGACATCCAGAATATGATCCTTCTAGTCATGGACCAAATGTAGAAACATATTGCCTATTCAAAAACATTGATCCAAGACAACAATTTTTCTATAGTAGATCATATGATTGAACTTTATACAGAAGTTCAAGTGGTTCTCTCCACCTGCAAAATTTTGCAAGATAATTGGGATAAGACGTTGTCTCTTATTCTCAAGGTACACTCCGAATTTCTCTCACATTTTAGTGTCTCTATTTGAATTTATTGTATATATTCTTTGGCATTATTGTCAAAAAGGGGGAGTATGAGATGAACAAGAGAAGGGAGCAAGGGGAGTAAAAGAGACTTGTGAAGAAATAAGAAAGAAAATAAATTGACATATGTACAAATAAAAGCTATGTATGCCATATGTATGGGGGAGACATGTAAGATATGTATATATAACAGATTTACAAAGACCAATTTTGGTAAATCAAAATCAGAATATCAGTTAACATAAGTTTTGGTTCATAAGTGTTTTTGTCACTAATGCCAAAGGGGGATATTGTTGGCATTATGTTATATTTGTCATTAGTGATGACACTTACTTGATTCTGAATGCTTACCAAGCATTCAGTGGTTACCTTGTAAGCTTAGCAGTTAAGTAGTCTACATTGAGCATTCCCCAAGCTACCGAGTAAATATAGACAATGTGAAGACCATCAGGGTCTACCAAGTTTCTCAATGTCTACCATGCTTCACAATGTCTACCCAGTAGTAAGTTTGTGTCATAGGGATTCAGTGTAAACCAAGCATTGGAAGAAGTATTGTTTACCGAGTGAAGCAAGGTAAAACTCAGTGTGCAGTATCTACCAAGTGACACTACATCTACCAAGTCACCAGTGGTTACCGAGTTTAGAACTACTTTGAGTGATTAGTATAGACTGAGCCTTCACTTCTATCGAGTGCATGATGATGCTATGTAATGAAATGGATGCCATGTATCAGAAGGTCACTGAGTCAATTCAGTGAACCCAAGTTATTTACTGTTGGGCCAACTTTGTAATGTATTTGTTCACTTGTATTTTGGCCAACCTTGCAGTTTTGTAAATTTGAAAGGTATATATGTAAGATGTATTGTAAGATATCAAATATATCAAGGAATAGAAAAGTAATGTGAAGTAATTTTGAAAGGTATCTATGAGGATTTTCAACAGCAGTTCAAGGAATACAGCAAGGTCAATACAGAGACAGAAAAGTTATATTCATCACATGAGGTGATCAGTGCATAAAGTATCTTATCAGCAATCAGTTTTAAGTAGATCCACTACTTCATCTTAATAGGTGAATCAATTTTCTAAATCCTCTAACAAGGTAGACTTAACAGTCTTTGTATAAATCTCCTAACCAAGTGCATACTTCATTGTATGTTTGTAAATCCTCTAACAAGGTGGACCTAGCAGTCCTTTGTGCTCCTAATAGGGAATATCACTAGAAGTGGTCAATGTAAGCCTTAATAGGCCAACTTTATGCTGCAATATTGAAGCTTTGTGGGTATCATCCCTGTGTTGCATAAAAATGTAACTAAAGGAAAACACTGAACAACGAATGCATCTTCCTACATTATCATGCAAAACCTCAAAATATGAAAGAAGACATGTAAATGAATAACAAAATAGCACTATGAAAACCTCATGAAACCATCAAGTGTAGATGATTTCATTTCTCATGGGATGTGGTTGCTCACAAATCCAGCAGCATAACAATGAGGTAGAAGGTGCCTGTGAAAATGAAGAGAGGGCTCTCCTTTTATAGGAAAATGGATGCAATGGATGGCTAAGATTGAATGCAAGATGGATGGCTAGGATCTCTCAGGATCAATGAGGTGGAGGCCAAGTAGACTCCATGTGGATTAGGGTTTTGACCATGCAAAGAGGGCAAGATGCTCACACATGTGTGAGCAACCTTTGATGTGACATGTCAATGATAGGTGTAAGAGGTGTATAAGATCATGTTTCCTCACACATGTGTGAGACACCTTTCAAAGTGATGGGTCAATGACATGTGTAAGAGGGTTGGAGGCTCAAGGTTTCTCACAAATGTGTGAGACACCTTGGTTCACATGTGAAGGGGGACAAGGTTGTAAGTGTGTAAGAGTCACATGTCACATGTGACTAGGGTTTGCTAATCCTTTGATTAGAATTGTGCAAATGATTAAGGATGTGATTAGAAGGGAAACTAGTATTAATTAATGGGAAAGTGGATTGACCTAGGTTAGAAGGATGGGTTAGGTTAGGGAAGTGAGGTTAGGTGAGGGTTAAAGGTAGGAGCCATGTGCTCAAATAGGATTAAATTTAATATTTAATTCCAAGAGGGATTAGACAAGGATTAATTAAGTAAACAAAGTACTTAATTAAAGGGGATGGGTTAGGATTTAAATAAACCTTAGTTTGTTTAAATCAAGAAAAGGTGAACATAATTAAATAAATGTAAAATTTATTTAATTAAAGGTAAGGCAATTAAATAAGTAATAAATATTTATTTAATTGGTCAAGACACATGATTTGGACAATTTTAGGTGTCTACAATCCCCACCCCAGTTTTACTTTCTATTTGGAAGGTTTCTAGGTCACCAAAATATTGTGTTCTTTTGTGTAATGAATGTTTTATCTTTCAGAACTAATGTATGCAGTAGCATAGATGGATGTGTGATAAATTTAAAGGAAATTTTGAAAGTTACTAATTCACCCCTCCCCTCTCAGTAACTTGTCATATCTTGAATATTTCCAACAAGTTTGGCATACCTCATGCTATCTTAATGGATAATACTTTGTATTTCAAAAATCAAGTAGTTGATGAGATGTGTGAAAAGTTCCACATCATTCACCATTCCTCATCAATCTATTATCCCTAGGGTGATGGCCAAGGAGAGGCCACCAACAAAAAATCATTAAAATCCTCAAAAGAACTATCAATGACATTTCTTAGGACTAGCATTTACAGTTAAATCCTACAATCTGGGCCTATAGAACAAGTGTTCGAATGCCTATGGGCACAACCCCCTTCTCTTTGGTCTATGATAATGAAGCAATTCTTCCCCTAGAGGTTGTAATACCATCTTTAAGAATCACCTTACATGATGTTATGACAGATGAGGACTATAGGGTCATTTAGAACAATTGGAATTCCTAGAGGAACATTAGTGCACAACCCCAAACATCTCAAATTCTATTAGAATAGGTTGTCCAAGCACTATAACAAGAAGCTGAAACTGCATATTTTTCAAATCAAAGACTTAGTCCTCTAAAAAAATCCAAAAATAAGTCAAATCAAGAAAAGAAAGGTAAGTAGGAAGCCAACTAGATTGGCCCTTATATCATCACATAATCTTTTGGGACAAGTACATACAAACTTTCTGATTATGATGGAGAAGAACTAGTATAACCCATTAACATCATACATATTAAAAAGTTCTATGTCTAAAGTTGTGAGGGAACATCTCATATCTAAAATTATCAAAAATACCAAAAACAACCAAAAAATATTCAAAATAAAAAAATACAATATAAAAGGAGTGAGAGATAACACCTTTGGGTTTCCCCAACAACACAAGTCCTTCAATGTTAAAAATACAATAAAACAAGGCTACAACAAAACCATCCATGCCAATTATGCTTGTTTGTAGCCTCTCCCTTGCTTACCTTAGTATTACCCAACATAATTAATATGACACCAAAAAAAGGGATACATGATGTTGCATTTGAGTCAATTTTACACATACCCAATTGAGAAACACTTGTGGGTTATAGAACAGTGGTTTCTCAGCATTAGAAATAGTTCACAGTAGAGACAACCAACATGAAACAACAAACAAGGTAGCAGCTCAAAGGAAATATTGAGTCTAATTATATTTTAAGACACCATAGGCATGAATTATAGGAAACTCAATGCACATCTCAAGTCTTTACCACCACCAGGTAGTCCCAAAAATCCATTTTAGCCTCCATAAATCCATATGTGGTCCCAAAAATCCAATTTAGCCTCCATAACTCTATATTTGGTCCCAAAAGATCCATTTTTCCTCAATAAATATGCACATGGCCCTAAAAACCCACTTTTAGCTTTCATAAATGCACACATATCCCTAAGAGTCCACTTTTAGTCTCTATAACTTGTTATGTGCTTCAAAACATCCCTTTTGGCCTTCATGCCTACCCCTATGATCTCCATATTCCAACAAATCTCACCTCCTTCCCCTTTTCACTACCACCAGATCAAACACTATCAAAAATCATAAATATCATAAAAAATAGTCAAAAAACATCAAAAACAATAAAAAAAAGCATAAAAATCACCCAAAATAGTAAAAAATCATAGAAATTATAAAAATCATAGCACAAACATGATTATTTTAATTTTTGCATAAATTTATTTTTTAAATATTTTTTCAATCTGATGTTCCATTGATTTTATGTTGAGCTGGTGTCCATCTATAATTGTCACTCCTTCGAGACTAGTTTGTGTACCTCAACCAATTTTATATGAAATCAATGGTGAGGCCCCCTAGATTGAAAAATATTTAAATATTTTATGGCATAATCCTTGCCCTATTAATTCCAGTGAAGACAATAAACAAGAGCATAAATAAATCAAGAAGCAATGTCATTGTGTCTTGAAACATATCTTGGGGCTTGGAAAATTTGGCTAGCTAAGGAGTTTTCCATTTGTTCCTCTCACAACAATATCAAAAGGGTTTTTCTATTGGAAATACAAATGGGAAATGTATACTTCTAAGAGGGGGGGTGAATCAGAAGTACTAAACTCTAACCAATAAAACTTTCAACTTTAAAACAATGCATGCATAAACATACTAAAATAACATGTAAAGTAAATGCATCCACATAAAACTTAACACCATATATGATTACTCATAAACCCTCCAATGAGAAGGTAAAATTGGGGTGGGGATGACACCCACAATTCTTCACTACTACAACAATAAAGTTCACCTATTAAGAATACATGATTTGACCATTCTCATGATTTTTCCTGTGAAAGGCTTGCCCTGTAAAGGGCTTACAAAGGATTGTTAGATCCTACCCTATTAAAGGATTTTAACACCCTATTAAAAGTGTGCCTGGCTAAAGGACTTTAGAACACTCACTTGGAATATCACCCTGTTAAAGAATTTCTCAATGACTGTTAAATCAACCTTGATACAAGGATTTCATCCTACTGAAACAATTGTTAGAAAGTACAATAGAATGTTTGATCTAATACACTTACAATCTGATATTGTTGATTTTAGATCTCAATTCAGTTCATCTTGATCCTCTCTAATCTGATATGAAATTGCTATAACCTTGACCCTTTTTTTTGCTAACTGATTCTACAATTTTGTCCTTCTTCTAAGTCACTTTGAATGTATATTGATCTATTCACACCTTTTATTTCTATCATCACCTTCTCTCATGCATTCTCTCTCTTTCTCATTCATACACACACTGAATTATGGGGCATTCTCTCCCTTTAAAAAAGACTTTGGTGGCTTAGGGTTAGGTACGAATCTATGATTAAGATTCAACCAACTTTCTCGCTCAATTCCTTCTATTTTTCTGATTGGTTGCTTGTTGATCACATAGGGAATCCAAATAGATTTGATCTTATCTTTTAGAGCTTTGAGATCTATCCATATGTCAGTTAAAAAATAGTTTACATAGTTGTTTGTGCCTTCACAAAAAACTAGGCTAGTTTTGTGTTACTTGGCACTTGTTAATATTGGTGCTCGACACATACTATAATTTTGTCTGGCTCGACACTTGAACTTGCTAGACATCTATTGTTCACTCGAAACTTAAGATTTTCTTGGCTCTATCTATTTTCTCAGTACTTACTATTTACTTGGCACTTATTGCAACTCGACATCTATACATATTATACTCGACACATCTTACTAGCTCGTCATGAACTTATTAAATTTCTTAAGTGTGTTGACACTCAATTGTCAAAACCAATTTTGAGATCAACATTTTCAAACTTATTTATGTTGCAGAGGCCATGATTGATCCAACATCCTTCAACAAATATATCGCTACTATCATAAAACATCTTTGTGACCTCATGTCTCATCTCTATGATTTAGGGACACATTAGTAATCTAGGCATCACTTGGATCACCGCCGATATCCATCACACTCTTTCACTACCATCTAGCTAGGCCACCATTTTGTTGTACACTAGCAATGCTACTAACACTCTATCAGGCTAGCCTACTTCCCAATCATAAGAAGCAATACATGAGACCGAATGCCACACAAGTTGAACCCTTAACCCTTGGAGCTAATGGTGGCATAAAGTAAGTGTTTGAGAGACTGTAATGGCCTCCTCAACCTTATAGAGACCCAAACACCCTTTTTTGGGTCCCCTAGTGCCTTTCTAGGCCACTCAATGCCTTTTTCAGCCATCTTGCAGCTTTCTAGGCCCTTTAGCACCCTTTTAGGCCTCAAGAACCTTTTTAGGCCTGTCAACACCTTTTGTAGGCCCAAAGCACCTTTTTAGGCCACTCAATGTCATTTTTAGGCTCAATCATCTTTTCAAGCCACCTAGCACCTTCTTAGGCCATCCAACACCTTTTGTGGGCCCAAACACCTTTTTCTAGGTCCCAAACACCTTTTTGGGCCCCAAAGCACCCTTTTAGGCCCACATGCCTTTTCACTAGCCCCATAAGTATCTTTCTCGACACACACCTAGAGAAAAATCCTAACTTTGGCCCTAACTTGTCTATAAAGGCTATCAATATACATAGAATTTTACAATCCAATTCTACCTGCAATTTGTGGATTAGCATTTCCTACTTTTTCTACCTGTGCACTTTTGCTCTCAAAATGTTACATAATTTTTTACTCATCTTTCATTGAGAGTCCACCTTTGATTCTTTTTAGCATTTAGTTATCACACATAAGTGAAGGTTATTCTTCCTCTAAATATCCCATTGCTCCCACTTTTTGTGGATTTCAAAAACCTACCACTCTCTCAAAAATACCAAATAGTCTCAAAAATACCAAAAGCATCTAAAACATATCAATAAAAAAATACCAAAACAAAAAATGACAATAATAAGGAAACACTTTCATTTACATTATACATAGACATGAAATGAGTGTGAGTCACCCTTTTTGTTTTCCATAAATAACACACTTTTTTATTTTACTACGACGACAAAGGTATAATTACATCCACAACAACACCTAGCAGATCACTTATTCCAACCTCCCTTATAGAGGTGGTATGTTAGGATTTTTGGCTGGGGGCATTTTCCTAGGCTTCATGCCAAAAGATGACAATCCTGACGTTAATCACCCTCACACCCAAACAACATCAATTGGTATCGGGAACTTCCCACTACACTGTTGAGTATTCAATTGTTGCAAAAATTGTCTACCCATGAACTGGGTCTCCCATCACCACTCCAATGAGATCAATTGATAATACATCCCCATATAATATGCAACTTCCTAGTGTACTTTCATAGTGTTTGCACTAGCTTATTAATACCTGGCATAGTGATCTCCCGTTGAGCCACATCCTACTCCTATTGTATCTATTCAGTTGCCATTCTCTAGCATTCCACCTTCACTTTCATCTCACTAAGCTACTGTTGCAAATGCCTCACCTTTGCCTTGCTAGCCGCTAATCCCTCTTGCTACCGCAATGACACAATGTTCAATTTTGACACTGCATCCTTAAAAAACTCTAGCTGCACTTCCAATAGCACCAGCTCATTTTATGCACTTTCTAAACCCACTTGTGTCATCCTTAGAGCATCTTGCAACCTTTGTGCATGTGCTCACTAAAATAAAATCCCCATGTCATTTCCCTTTGCTTATGACCTTTCCACCTGCAGCTCAGCTTCCAATGATCACACTTGTACCCACTTTATATTCAACACCACTTGAAGTTGTCTAGCTTTTGTTTGTGCTTCATCCTCACAAGATTTATCCCTCAAACCCAATAAAAATATCACTTCTTGTTATGTATTTTCTATCTAGATCCTCTTCACGTCCAACATTTTTTGCAACATCTCCACTTCACGTGTTGCTTGCTCTCCCCCACTCAACCTCTAGTTGTGGCTCCACTACACCCAATGCACCCATCTCCTCACTCATCGACCCCTATACTAAGATTTTGAGGATAATCAACTAATCCACTGTGCCTATCTCCTCACTCATTGACCCATGTATTGGAATTTTAAGGCTAGTCAACTAACCTATTCCACTAACATCCTTTGTCACCCTCTATACTTTTCCTGTGGTCTTCCCAGGAGATTCCATCTCCCTTGCATTCATCACTCCTTCTAGCCTAGTTCCTCCTACAATGCCTACTACATTGCACTCCCTAACAACATTAACAATTTTGATAAAGGAGTTTCTTCCACCTTGACTCCTGAGTCCCCAGGTTGTTCCTACATCGACCCTATCTAACTCAACTTGCCATGCTCACGGCCCAATTCTTAAAACTCAAGTTGATACACCAATTCACTTGACGTATGATGAGAATGTTTTTCCCTCTGTCCTTGCCTTACCCACCCTCCCTAACTAACATCTCCTTCTCTACCTCTAGTTGTGACCAGTCTGATGAGCCCAGCATGCTAACAACCTCACACTTACTTTGCCTCTTTGACAAATGAATCTCCCAACAACTGAGATACTTATTCCTTCACTATGTTTCCTTTCACATGTGCATTCTCATCTATCCTGGCCATGCATTCACTCTCTACAACATGTCGCACCAGTACCAAGTACACTAACCGCCCTCCTCTGACATTACTATGTCATGATACATCTAGTCATCCTCTGTGACACACAACTTCCAAAGTCATCACCATTCTTCTTGTTGCTCAATTGACACTATTACACTCCATGACTTGTTACAAGAATTATATGACTTTAATCCATAGAGAACTGAAAAAAATTGACACTATTGCACACAATTGTAGGCATTATGGTCTACAAATATTGGCTTATTTACTGTCATGTGTTTCTATTACCGCGATGATGTATTTGACTAAAGGACCGAGATGAAACCATGACTTTTTGTTTTCCTTGTGCTTTCATGGTTTTGATCCCATGATCCTTTGGTTTTATACATTATTGGTGTCCACTTATAAGTTTCTCCTCTTGCTTGGAAGGCCATGTGTACCTCAACTAGCTTTGCATAACATCTCAGGTGAGGTTCCTTATTTGGTAAGTATCGATATGCATGTATACTAAGCTTATATTCATGATTTATTTTACTATGGTAGACTGTTCTTAATGGTTATTATATTTTCCATGTACATTATTCATTTCTCTGATAATTCTTCGCATGATAAAGTATTAATATTATCATAGCTGAGCTAGTGGTGATTGTATTATATCCCTTTTTATTTAGGTGCTAATTTGCATCTCTTTACAAAATGTTATAGTTATCTACATTCACGTAGATTTCATTTCATATGGGGTCCTTTAAAAAAAATGGTTGCCACACAAAGGGGGAATAAACAAAAAGTCTTACACAACATCATCCAATGAATTGGTCACAAAATAGAGACATGGAAAAAAATGACTGATAATAAACATCACCATCACAATGAGCTTTCAACATTCAAGTATTGTGGACTTTGTTTCATCACAACATCACCACAGTTCAAGAGCTTTAACTTCTTATTATCAACTTTGGTTATGTTTTAACTATTGGGTTTCAGGGTCCCTGTAAAACCTTTTTATCTTATCAAAAACATCACCACAGTTCATCACACTTCATCACCTCATCATCCCATAATATCCATTCCACCTATTGCATTATGTGACCTTCGAATCTCAAAAGTTTCAATCACAATTTCCTCTCATTACCTTTCTTTTTCTTCTATCATCGATCATATTATATTTCATTCATGACTTCACATTTCTCATTTGTTTGATCACTCATGCCTCAAGATTTCTTTATGGCCTTCAAATCTCAAAATTTGAGTTGTACTTCTATCCCATTACACTCATTTTTATCTTCCATTATTTTGTATCATTTTATTCATCCCTTCATTTCATTATCATTCCATTATCCCATTTTCATCCCATCCTTGATTTATCATTTTATTCATTTCATTCTCTTTTTATTAATCTATTTCATTCCATTTCATTTTCCCACATCATTATATTTCTCATTGCCTTTTATCTTTCATCATTCCTTTATCATTTTCATTAGTTTCATTTTTACATCACTTTTAAATTTTTTCATTTTGCCTCATTTGTTTCGTTTCTCCACTTATATTTTATCATTTTTATAATTTGATTTTCATTTCACAACCTCATTTTCCTATCATCCTCATTTCATTTTAATTTCATTATCTACAAATTACCTCCCATTCATCTTGTATCATTTCATATTCATTTCAATCATTCATTGTCATTCCATCTTTCATTTCATCCTACTACATCATTCCATATCCAGCATTACATTGCTTTCCACCTCTTTATTTTTATCATTTCCTTCTATTTTTCACCTTACTTCACTATTACTATTCTCAATCATTTTATGTTCTTTCCATTTCATCATTTCATTTGTTTAATTTTCCTATCATTAGACCATTTCATTCCATTCCATTTTCGTTAATCATTTTCTTCCAATCCATTTTCATCTCATTTCCATTTTTTTATCATTTTTAAAATTTTTAATTAATCATATCATCTTCATTTGTTCATTTTACATTATGTTCATTTCATCACATCATTTGTTGAAAACATTTGATCAATTGTATATTGTCTTTGATGTTACACAAAATGTCATATCTTTACTAGTCAATGTATTTCGAGCTCACTTAGGAAATGAAGAAAATTTCTTGTGTCTGTTAAGCATTTCAATGTTTTCCAAGTTTAGTGGAAAGTGTCTACCGAGTTCACTTGGGCGTCAAAGAGAAGTTAGTAGAAGTTGAGTGTTAACTGAGCTCACTCGAGTGACAAAGGAAAGTTGGATGGAACCAATGTTAACCGAGCTCACTTGTTTACCAAAGGAAGTTTGTGGAGATGTAGTGTTAACTAAGTTTACTTGGTTAATGTAGGAAAATCATTTCCGAGTTAGTGACTATTGAGCAAGGTCGGCTAACAAAGGATTTTCTTGTTTTGGCATATTGAGTTTATTGGATTTGTTTGTTGGTTCTAGCCGACTGAGGAGATGAATATTAATTATTCTAAGATGTATTAATGATGACTTGACAATGTTTATGATATAAGTATAAGGTCAAGTTGAGGATTGAATGTGAGAGTACATGGAAGAATAAGAGATCCTTAGATGAAGCAAATTAGAAGGATAAGCAAAATATCCTCGAGGAGCTACAAAGACACATTTGATTAGAAAGGATCAAGTATTTTAGCTAGAATTAAGATCTGAAATCAACAATATAGTTGCATTAGATATTAGATCATCTCATTGTTAATCTCTAACCATTGTAGTAGTGATCTAAATCTCTTAACAGAGTTGTCTTAACAACTATTTGTAAATCTTCTAACAAAGTGGCATTTCTAGATTGAAGTGTCTAAAGACCTCTAACAAGGCCACTCCTAACAAGGTGATTAAAACCTCTAAAAAGGTCACACCTAATAGTGTATTTTGTAACCTATAACAATGTTGGCTCCTAATAGGGTCCACTTCAGAAGAGTGAAAATTAGTAACTAGCTATAATTGTTGGTTTTTCCCAAATTGGGTTTCCACGTTAAATCTTGGTGTCACTTGTGTTCATGATATTTTATTCATGTGTATGCAACTCAGTTAATTAAGGTTAATCATAGATAATATCCTAAGATTTTCATGTTAAGCATTTGTTGAGTTACAATTTTTATTTCAGTGGTTACCGAGTTACAACGTATTATCAATATTAATCGAGTGCCTTTGTATTTGCAAAGCTACAATAATTTTAGTAGAGTTTATGTTTTGTATTGACATCTTAGGGATCTAGGATTTATTTTAGTGGTAACCTGATTCACCCATCCCCTCGTAGTTACTCCTCTTATATTTTTAACAATTGGTATCAAAGCTTTTGGTGCTTGCATAAAAGGTTTCAAGGACCTAAGCTAAAAGATCAGGATGTCTTATAGAAGAGAGATTCCCAAATTGAACAAAGATAACTTTGAGGCATGGCAGGAACTTGTGAAGTTGTACCTAGCAACCATCAATTATTCAGATTTGAAATATTTTTAAAATGTTGACAAGGCACCTATTGGAACATTGAATATGGAGGAGCTTGTTGAAAATAAAAATCATAACATTATGATGATTGGCATTGCATCAACTCTTAACTATGTTGAATTTGATGAGGTCAAAGGATGTGCTACTACTCATGATATGTGGACCAAATTGGAGGATATCTATGGAGGTGATGATAATGTAAAAAGAGCCAAAGAAGAAAGCTTGAGAGGTTAGTTTGATCAAATAAAGATGAGAGAGGTTGAAAACATTGCAAAATACATTGAGAAAATCAAGGCTAGTGTCAATGCAATCAAAGCCTCTAGAGGGACAATTGAAGATGTAACAGTGGTAAGCAAGGTACTCAAAACCCTTCTTCCTATATATGCAATTAGAGTGTCTTCTATTCAAGAGATGAGATGTGATACAAATAACAAGATAACTTTGGATGCTCTAGTAGGAAGATTGACTACATTTGAGCTAGATAACTATGATAATTATACTCCTAGTTCTAGCAATCTTGAGTTTGCATTTGAAGCCAAGTTATTGTTGGAAATTTGATTGAAAATGAGTAATATCAAAGAGGGGGGTTGTTATTATTGTCACTAATGTCAAACCTACTATTTTTTGGAATGAAAATTGCTTATAAGATCCAGGTACTATCACTTAGTTGATTGATGAAGAGGATTTAATCAAAAACATGTAACAAAAGTACTTGAGGGAAAGGTTGAGTTATGGTTTCATAATGAAGTGCAAAGATCAATTAAGACACTAGTAAAATGATGTATTGATAATATACTTATAGATACAGAGGTTGGCCACACTTAGAAACACTAAAAGAATAAGTTCCAACAAGGTTGTCTGCAAAGCTTAAATAAGTTCATTAGTAAGTGTCGAGCAAGCTAGTTCAAGCTGAGCAGATTTTTAGTTAGTGCCGAACAAATGAAAAAATCTAGTGTGTGTCGAGTGATATAGAAGGACCTGAGCATGTTCAGGTGCCAAGAAACCTTTAGGTGTTGAGCATCAGAAAAACCTAGTGGATGACGAGTGAATCCACAATAGGTGCCAAGCATCAATAAAATGTAGTTGGTGTCAAGTAACATAGTATGTGCCGAGCACCAGAATTTCAATAGTGTCGAGTTGCTGCATTATTCGAAAAGTCAAAGATTCACCAAATCTGAGATGACAAGTTTGTTACCTTGAATTTTGTGAACCAGATGGAGGATAAGGATGATGAGCTGGTGGCACAAAATTTTAGATAAACTATTTTTTGGAAAATTCAAGAGGATTCTTCATGATGCTTCTAGAAGAAACAAGATATGGGTCAAATTCATTGAATCATACCTAATCCATTTGAATTAAAATTAAAAGAGGGAAGAATCAAGCAAGAAAATAAATTCTAGACTTCTATTTAATGAGTCACAAGCCAAGAAGCAAGAGAAGCTGGGGTGCCAAAATGTGAAGTTGCTGAAGGATACCAAGGAGAAGGTATTGAGAAGAAAGAAAAGAGCACAAAGACTCTGCTTCGATAAGTGGTCATATAGGAGATTGCATTGGTATATCGAGCATGAAGACTCAAGGAGACAATTCTTGAAAGGAGAACAAGTTGTCAGAGCTATAGAGACTGAAAGCTAGGCAAATTGTGAAGAGCTGAATAGAGATTTGAAATCTGCAAGTTAAGTTGCCAGTTGTATCAGGTCAAAAGCCCTTGTTGTTACTCTCTAACAATTGTGCAAGCTAGGGTAAAATCCTATGGACTTAGGTTGGTTTAATAGCCATTTGTAAATCTTTTAATAAGGTGGCATTCCAAGTGAATGTTCTAAAGTCCTCTAACCAAGCCCACTTCTAACAGGGTTGTTAAATCCTTTAATCAGGTCACATTTAACAGTGTGTTGTAGCCTTTAATAGGGTAGGTCTTTCATAGGGCATCACTTCAAAAGAGTGAGAATGGAGTAGCATGTTACTGGGTTTCCACAAAAATCATTGTGTTATGCTTGCATGTTGATTTACAATAACTTGCTATATAGGAAATTTTAAGCTTGGATGCACGAACAATTTTATAGGCTCACTTTACTTGATGAAAAAGTTTTAATTGGACATTTGAACCCTGACTAACTGATTCATCCCCCCCCCCCCCCCGCCCGCCCCTCTCAGTTATTCTAAAACATTTCTAATAGTTATCACTCAAGAAGAAAGCTAAAAGGTCTAAAAGAAAAAAATCTAAAAGTGAAAAGGAAGATAGTTCCAATAGTGATCTTGAGGGCATTGAAGCATTGCTTGCAAGAAGGTATCTCAAAGGCAAAGGAAAGCACAAAGGTAAAATTACTTTAATCTATTTTTCTTGTGAAGAAGTTGGTCACATTGCTTCAAGGTGTCCAAATAGAGAAGACAAAGATGGAAAGAAGTACAAGTACAAAGGCAAGAAGGATTTCAAGAACTTCAAGGACTACAAAGAAAAAGTTAAGTCTTTTTTTATGGCTAAAGATTCAAATAGTAGTGACGATGATGAAATAGTATATATTGCTATAAAAGATGACTCTGATAATGAAGAAGATAAAATGGCACTTATCTCTCATGTTAGCAAAAATGACACATGAATTATTGATAGTTTTTTCTCACATCATATGACTGGTGATAAGACAAAGTTTGAAAATTTGGAACATTATGATGGTGGAAGTGTAAGATTTGGAAACAATGAACCATGTTGCATAAAGGGAAAAGGTTCTATCTCACTAACCAATGAACTTCAATGTGATAATGCTTACTAGGTTGAAGGACTAAAGCATAATCTACTAAGTGTAGCACAATTGAATAACATTGGATTCAAGGTAGAATTCATGAATGGGAAGGCCAAGCTGCTAGATGGAAAATGAAATCTAGTTGGGTTTGGTAACCAAACAAAAGGTAACTTATTCTAGCTAGATCTTAGTGAAAGTTCATGTTTCATTGCTCAAGTAGAAGAAAGTTGGTTATGGCATAAAAGGTTGTGTCATGTGAACTTTGATAATCTGATCAAGATAAGCAAAAACAAAAGAGTGAGAGGTATTCTTACTTTGAGGAAACCTAATATGGGCAAGACAAGTTTCAAAAGTAAGAACTATCAGTTTGAAGAAGTCTTAAAGTTGGTTCATGCTGACATATGTGGACTTGCTACAATTGAGAACTACCGTGGAGATAAGTACTTTATTCTTTTTGTTCATGATTATTCTAGAATGATGACTGTAATGTATCTGAAAGATAATTTTAAAGATTTTCAAAAGTTTAAGTGGTATCTAGCTAAAGTAGAGAAGGAACATGAAAGAAGTTGAAGTGTTTGAGATCAAATAGAGGTGGTAAATTCATTTCCAATGAATTCAATAAATGCTGCACTGGAAGAGGAATCAAAAGACAAGTATCATCCCTTGGTACACCACAACAGAATGATATAGGTGAAAGAAGAAACAAATCTATCATAGATTGTACAAGAACTTTGATGATAGAAAAGAATGTTATAATCAAATACTAGAAGGAAGCTATCAATACTGCAGTGCATACTTTGAACAGAGTATAGCTAAAGAAAGACTCAAATCAAACTCCTTATGAACTATGGTACGGCTACAAATCTAATGTAGGTTACTTGAAAGTATTTGGTAGAAAATGTTATATTCTGAAAGAGACTAGGAAAGGTAAATTTGATGCCAAAGGTGATGAAGGCATATTCTTAGGATACTCTAGCAAAAATAAAGCATATAAATGTGTGAATTTGTCTACTCATAAGATCATAGAAAGTGTACATGTGAGGATTGATGAGTTTGCAAAAAAGAGTAAAGAAGTGAGTAACAAAGAACCTGTAGATTACAAAAAGCTCATTTACTTTGAACTTGATATGTTGCCAAATCTAATTGGAAGTCAGTAGAATTCACCTCCTGAGTCCCCAAAATCTCTAGAAGCACCTGAGTTGCATCTAGGGAAACCTAAGACATAGTCTGAAGGACTCGAGTTGCAGTCAAAAGCTACTAAGTTGTAGCTAGAGCAAATCAAGTTTGAAGGACCCAAGTCACAGACAATGGGACCTGAGCTTGATACAGAATATCATCGCAAGACTAGTGGAACAAGTTCTATATCCAAAGTAACTGTGTTGGAAAAATATGTTAGAAGGCACCATGCACTTGATTAGATCATTGGAGACAAGTTAGATTGTACAATGATAAGAAACAAATTGAAATGTACATGTTTGCTTATTGAATTTGAACCTAGATTAATTAAAGATACTTTGGATAATGAAAGCTAGATTGAAGCAATGAATGAAGAGATAGAACATATAGAAAGGAATAAGACTTGGGCTCTTGTTCCTAGACCAAAGGAAAAGAATGTAATTGACACAAAGTGGGTTTTTAGAAATAAGCTGAATTAAGATGGAGAAGTTTCAAGAAAAAAAGAAAGCTTAGTATGCAAAGGTTATTCTCAAGAAGAAGGTATTGATTATGGTGAAACTTTTGCTCCTATTGCAAGAGTAGAAGGTGTTAGGACTTTAGTTTCTTATTTTGTACATAAAGGATTTAAATTTTATCAAATGGATGTGAAATTTGCATTCTTGAATGGAATTTTTGAAGAGGAAGTTTACATAGAACAACTTGAAGGTTTTGTAGATCCTAGCAAAAAGGATGTAGTTTGTAAACTACACAAAGCATTGTGTGGTCTCAAGCAAGCTCCCAGAGCTTGGTATGAAAGATTCCATAACTATTTGATGAAGATTTGTTTTCAAAGGATAAATGATAACATCAACCTATATATCAAAGAAGGACCAAACAAGAAGATTGTGTTGGTAGAAATATTTGTGGATGATACATTATTTACTAGAAATGTTGACTTGTGCAAATATTTTTCAGAGGAAATGAGTAAGGAATTTGAGATGTTCATGTTTGGAGAGTAAGGAATTTGAGATGTTCATGTTTGGAGAGATAAAATTATTTGTTGGATTGCAAATTCAATAGAAGAAAGATGGTATGTACATTACTCAATCCAAGTATATCAAAGAGATGCTAAAGAAATTTGGAATGGAGGATTCAAGACCACTTGGAACACCTATGTCTATTGGACATAAGCTTTCAAAAAATGATGATTCCAAGGAAGTAGATCAGACCACATACATATCAATGATTGGAAAACTGCAATATGTAGTGCATACAAGGCCAAATATTGCATTAGCAGTTGGTATGGTGGCAAGATTCTTAGAAAATCCTAAAGAAATTCATATGAAAAAAATCAAAAGAATCACGAGGTATTTGATGGGTACTGAAGACTATGGATTATGGTACAAGAAAGGAGGCACCTTAGAATTGAAAGCCTTTACTAATGTTGATTGGGCAGGAAGTGTTGATGATAGGAAGAGCACCAGTGGTGAAGCATTCTTTCTTGGTAAAAGACTAGTGGCTTGGATAAGTAAGAAGCAAAATTGCATTTCACACTCTACATTAGAAGTAGAGTATGTTGTAATAGCAATTAATTGTTCCAATGATGTTTGGTTCAAGCAATTGTTGGCAGGTATAAAGATAGAGATCAAGGATCTAGTGGTTATCTTCTGTGTTAACACTAGTGTAATTAATATGTCGAAAAATCATGTGATGCATATCAAGACCAAGCACATTATAATAAAATATCATTTTCTGAGAGAAGTGGTGCAAGATAAAGAGGTAAGATTGGAATATGTGAACACTAAAGAACAAATTGCAAATGTATTCACTAAGCCATTACCTAAGGATGCATTTTTTTAATCTAAGAAGTAAGTTAGGGGTTATCACCTATCTGAAGTTCACTAAATAAAGTTTAGTGATGCATCAACCAATGCATGTTGAAGATCAATCAAGTTGATGTAGTATTGAAAGGGCATATTGCATATGAATATGTACATGAGGTACATTGATATTCACCGATTATTGTCTTTGGCATGAGATGTCAAAGAGGGAGAGTTTGGCTGTCATATCAAATAAATTTTCTAAAGACAAAGAGTTTACATTTCACAAAAATTTTGTTTAAAGATGTCAAAGAGGAAGAGCTTGGTCTGATATCAAAGACAGAATGTTTTCTATCAAAAGGAGATGTTAAAGAGAGAGTTTGTTGAAAGAGGGAGAAACTAAAGGCATAGGGAGTTCACACTGATAGAGGGAGTTCTCATGTATGAGAATCATAATGAAACTAAGGATATTTTCCTAGAATTATTTTTCTCTAAAATTTCATTGTATCATGACATGTTGTGTTGCAATCAATGTCAAAGAGGGAGATTGTTGAAAACACTTGATCGGTTATATATTGTCTTTGATGTTACACAAAATGTCATATATTTACCAATTAGTGTATGTGAAGCTCATTTGGGAAATGAAGATAGTTTCTTGTGTATGCCAAGCATTCCAATTTTCGCCAAGTTAAGAAGATAGTGTCTATTGAGTTCACTTAGGTGTCGAAAAGAAGTTAGCAAAAGTTGAGTGTTAACCAAGCTCACTCAGCTAATGAAGTAAAGTTGGATGGAACTAATGTTAACCGAGCTCACTCGGTTACCAAAGGAAGTTTTTTGGACATGTAGTATTAACCAAGTTCACTTGGTTAACACAGGAAAATCATTTATGAGTTAGTGACTACTGAGAAGGGTTGGAAAACAAAGGATTTTCTTATTTTGGCATATTGAGTTTATTGAATTTGTTTGTTGGTTCTAGTTGACTAAGGAAATGAATATTAATTATTCTAAGATATATTCAAGATGACTGGACAATGTTTATGATATAAGTATAAGTTCAAGTTGAGGACTGAATGTGTGAGTACATGGAAGAATAAGAGATTCTTAGAGGAAGCGAATTAGAAGGATAAGCAAAATATCCTTGAGGAGCTGCAAAGATACATTCAATCAGAAATGATCAAGTATTTGAACTAGAATTAAGATATGAAATCAACAATATAGTTGCATAAAAAATGAAGTAATCTCATTATTACTCTCTAACCATTGTAGCAGTGATCTAAATCTCTTAACAAAATTGGCTTAACAACTATTTGTAAATCCTCTAACAAGGTGGCATTTCTGGATTGAAATGTCTAAAGACCTCTAACAAGGCCACTACTAATAGGGTGATTAAATCTTCTAACAGGGTCACACCTAACAGTGTGTTTTGTAACCTTTAATAAGGTTGGCTCCTAATAGGGCTCATTTCATAAGAGTGAAAATCAGTAACTAGCTGCAATTGGTGGGTTTTCCCAAATTCAGTTTCCACGTTAAATCTTGGTGTCACTTGTGTTCATGCTATTTCTTTCATGTGTATGCAACTAAGTTAATTAAGGTTAATCACATATAATATCCTAAGATTTACATGTTAATCATTTGTTGAGTTACAGTTGTTATTTTAGTGGTTATCAAGTTACAACATATTATTAGTATTAACTGAGTGCCTGTGTGTTTGTTGAGCTATAGTAAAATTAGTAGATTTTACATCCCCTTACATTTCCAACACATTTTATCACATATTTTCCTTAATTCATTTCATCTTATCATGTTCGTATTTTCTTAATTATATTCCATTATTTTTATCATTTCATGTCATCATATTACAACATTACAATAATTGTCTCATTCTTATTTCATCATTACATTAAACCATTTTTATATCTCTACATTACCATCTATTTCATTATCATATCATTGCATTAAATTTCATTACATTCATTCATGTTATTTCTATATTCATCATCTACATATTATTTCACTACACTAAGCATTTATTCATCTGCACATTAAAATACACATCACATCCACATATAAGAACATCATAACAATAAAACAAAATATGCATAACATCATCCATCACATCATTGCATGTGTAATGCCTACCCCTAGTTGACTTTTTTGTTGTATTGTCAAACTCTTTTAGACCAATTTTATATTATGTTTTATGATTAGCAATACTTGGTTACTGGATTTGATTAGATGTTATTTCATATCCAGTTGATATAGGTGTTGAGTTATTAGTTACTTCATGTGTTCATGATTACTCTTTCGATGATGATGCTAGTATACAGTGATTCCAATTATCTTATGATGATAGATGGATTATTTATAAGCATTTTCTATGGTTACTTACCCCATACTTGCATGTGTATGGTGTACTTGTATCTTTTACCTTACGTTTAACATTTCTAATGTGGTTGAGGGAGGGAGTCATAGTCACCTGCTAGTCGAGATCTACATGATGCACCACTCTCGCCATTACCTGTTTAGTTTAGATTATATGTGTATATACATGCTCAAATTTTATGCAAATTGTAGGTACCAGGCATCGACTTCCCTGAATTGCAAGGATGAGCATGTCTTGTCGCAATATCTCAATGGTAAAAGTGGGGAGATAATTCTTGAGTCCAAACCCTAACCTAAGCCAATTGTCCTAGAAAGTAGGACAAGTATCCAAGAGTTATTTAACTATCCGAATTCGTCAAGTGACGTGAATCCATGATTTTGACCCTACAGTTTGATTTAGTATCTTGTACCTTTTTATGGATTTTTGTACTTAGTCTTATGGGTCTGGTATGATTTTTAGTTATAATTAAATCAAATTAAAAGATAATTCAATGATTTAATTTAACGGAAAATTTATAAAGAAAAATCAATATTTAATTAATTGTGAAATTAATTATTTAAAAGAATTAAATTTGAAAGATTTAATTAAAGTTCTAATTTTGGCATAATTATATCTATTTAATTTAGTTATAATAATAAATAATAATATATTTAGGAGTTTCCTATTTTATAATAAACTCTAAATAATATTATTAGTTAAATTAATAAATATCTTATTAAAAACATCTTGAGATTTAATAAAAGAGAGGAAGGAATTGATTTAATAAAGATTATTTTAATTAAAATACAAAAGCTTGTACATGAAATTAAAATAATAAAAATAACAAAGGAAAAGGTTTCACATGATTGCAAAACTAAACCCCTAATTTGTAGAAAGCTCTTTATTAGGAAATCAGAGCTCATTTCTCCACACAAAGGTTTGGAGGAGCCAATTTTCCATAAGAGGCTTTCGAAAGAAAAGGAAAGTTCTTGCAAGTTTTGTGCATTCAGTTGTTTATCATTAGATCCAAGTAGGATCTTGTAGGTTTTGCATAGTAGTTATGTTTTTTTGAATTCTCTGTCTTCTCCATGTTTGTTGTGGATCTATATTCAGGATTCAAATTGGGTTGAAACCCTTGTTTGTGTATTTATTGTTTTTTGTTTCGAAAACATCTATAAACAATTTGAGATTGGAAGCTCTCGTTTGATTAATTTGGTAATTGTAATTGGATGTTTGGATTCGGGGTGGGGTTTGAGAAAGAATACTAGAAATTAAATTATTAAATTTGATTGTTTCTATTTCATTGCCCTATCATATCTATGGTGAAAATTATATATGTGTGTGTGTCTAATTATCATAGTTTATTTATTGTGGTAATATATATATATATATATATATCACAATAAATAAATTTACTGTGTTAATTACATATCTATATAAATAGTTATTTGCAATTCAAAAAAAATGGATTTATGTGAATTTTAATGGGAGACCTTTTTGGTTTCATGTAAAAAATAATAATTAAAAAGGGCAATGGGGCCCCCACCCCCTCCTTTTCTCCTTCCCTAGCTACGGTTGCAAGTTGTCGGTGGGCTTTTAAAGCCTATTGCATGACAATCTCTACTACCTTAGCAGTAGGGAACTGCCGGAGGCAATATTAGCTACTGCGTCAGTAGAGCTACCGCAGCAGCAAGCTGGTGGGTTATAAATGTGTAAAGGTAAGTTTTTTTAGAAAAAAATTAATTTAATATTTTAATATATATTAATACACTTTATATAATTTAGTTGTTATTAGATATTAAATGTAATAACATATTAATAATAATAATAATTATTATTTTATAAATAAATGAGCAATTCTTTTATTTATAATATAAATACTTTTATTAATAAATGGATAATTATTAGGATTAATAATTTAATGATTATTGATTTAATTTTAATAATATTTAATTGAAGTCGTTAATAAATCCATTATTAAAATGTATATGTACAATAAATGGATAATTGTAAATTTGGGTAAGATGATCATTTTAAGTAAACTCAGTTAGTAGTTTTGATACTTTGGTTATAAAAATGGAAACTCTGGTTGTATATTAAATCTTTGTGTTTTGAAAACCTAACGAACTATGAAAACACTTGTTTGAAATACTTGATAAGATGTATGTTATATTGTATGATTGGGGTTTGAGTTTTGACTTAGTACTTTGACCAATCAAGATGTTTACTAGAGGCTTGGGGGTTTTGTTCTATGATGATGTTATGTATATGATATTTTCTACCTGGCCATGGTGATGTGTCATGTGTTTCTATGATGAGTTATGATTAGTGATTGCTTTTTCTTTCCAGTTGCTTGCATAGAACTAAGGTGATAATTGTGACTTTCTTATTGTAACCTTTGAGCTTTTGATCAGTTATCTTCTAGTGCTTTGCAGTTGCTTGTTTAGGACTGAGGTGCTTATTGCATTTTGTCTTTTGGTGCTTTCTAGTTGCTTGTATAAGATTGAGGTGATATTGAGATTTGGTCTTTAGGTACTTTCTAGTTGCTTGTAAAGGACTGAGGTGAATATTGTGTTTTATCTATAGGTGTTTTTCAGTTGCTTGTAAAGGACTGAGGTGAAAATTATAATTTTATGAGTTGCACTTTTATGAGCCTAGGGTAGGTAATCTATGTGTGTGTTGGGAAGTAGCTTGCAATGGAGGCCGAAGCCCTATGTGGCTACCTAAGTAACCCATTGTACATTGTTTTAATAAGTGATAACATTTCATTAAATGGATTTTAAAATGAATTAATAAGAGTCAATGTTTTTCCTTGCCCATGCCTCGAGTGCTAGTATGAGCTAGGATGAGAGTAGAGAGATTGCATGATTACAACCTTGCTTCGTTAGTATGCCTTGTTTGTACAAGAGGATACTAGTGCCGCATAGAGACAGTAGGGGGCAAAGTCTAGAGAGGCTGCCAGGGTAACCTTAAAGTTCACTCATGCGATGACACTTTCCCACTTACATAGTAGATTTCCTATGTGTTGTTGTTGCCTCTGGGATTGGATGATACTTGTGCCTTGGTACCTTTGAGACAGTTTGCTTTCAGGTGTTTCCTTGACCTAGATGGTGGTTATGTCTTATGGATTGATATTAGTATGGGACTTGAGTTTATCTCCTCAACATGATGGGAGTGGAGCATTTAGGTTCCACGAGGTCGAGCAGCTGTTCTTTTTACTTATACCATTGAGATCCAACAACTGGATGTACCCTTGTAGTTGTTCCTCTATTTCTCATCTTGTATTTCTATTAGATGGTTGTACTATATTTTATTGTCTTTGATTTCAGAGATCTTACAAGATGATTTAATTTTATTTTATGATGTATAGTCTTTGAGCTTTTCATACCCTCTGACTTATACAATGGATGATTATGCATTTTGATACTTGTAGTTATTCTTTGATGTGGATTTTGTATGTATTGGATTTAGTATTAATTAAGCTTAAATGTGATTCAACATCATGGGACCCTTAAGAGATGTAATCTATTTTATGGATTGTGTTTATGTATGTGATCATTTCTTCTGCTATATTATATTTGTTGATGTTAAGTTATTATCTTATAAAAAAATGCCTGACAAACTTATTGAAACTTTAAGTTAATTTATTTTGGGTTCCCTAGTAGGGTGTTACAGCATGCCACTATCAAACATATAAAGTCCATGATACAAAGACACAATAATATTCATAAGCACAAATGGGAAAAGCTCGATCTAAATAGTCATATATCAAAAGGTCATCATCGAAACTGATACATTTGATAAGCCAATACATGCACAACAAAATGATACATAATATCACTATTGACTCTCACCAACTGGGCCACCAGCCCCATATGTCTATGTCTGATTAGGAGGAGCCTGATCATTGGAGGCACTCATCCCATCTCTTGGAGCCTACTCTGTTGAACCTATACCATGTGTCTTAGGAATGGCTAGGGTAGCTTGACTAGTGGTCACCCCATCTGTGCTCGATGGTAGAGGTGGAGGCCTTAGTGTCATAGATGTTATGAATGCCTGTACCATACTTGTCAACTGCCTAATTTGTGCCTCCATGACACTCATACAAGCCTCCATATCAAATAACACACCTAGTATAAATAGAGGTGGCACTAGAGCTATGAATGCCTGGGGCTGTACCTATGGCTGTGAGCTTTGTACCCTTGTGGTAGAATATTGCACCCAAGGCCTTTATCTCCTAACAAACTAGACATCATTTGGTAGCACGGCCTTGGTCTTGAACTATCCTACCCCAACCCAAATCATCTTCCCTCCTGCATGGCCCTGCACTACTACATGTGCCTTCCCAATCCCACCTCACCCATAGACCTCCCTAGGACCACCACTTCCCACATCCCCTAGTCATTGTACCAACCTTTGCCTCTATACTAGAACCTATGGTCCAACTCTCTACTATGGCAACACCATGACCCTACCTTTACCTCCATACCTCCCTTGCATTGTGACTTTGCCTCTAACCCTACCTCTCCCTCGACCACCCTCATCATCACCATCCTCTCCCCTACTCAATTGCTCCTCTATCCTGGGTATTGGATCCATTAGATTTGTATACAAAAGGGATGCTCTTTGAACCATCGATTATAGTCCCCCTCCATCCTCACATCCACCTCACCATTCCTCAATGACCATCTCTAAGGAGTCCCTATCATCCACATAAAAGCCACTTGGTATGCCTCATACTCCAATGCAGGACCCCATACTGGTGTCTTTGATTGAACATGGGCATAGTGTGCTAATCCCTATGGCATCCCCTGTGAACAACCAAACTATCTAACTACCCTCATGAAAAAGAATCTCTCAATCACCGAGGGGATCCAGCCAAGCAAAAATTGAGGAGAGAAGAAGTACACCATCTAATCATCATCCTCTTCCCATGACTCCATAAAACTATATGGCCTCCACACATCCTCATCAATGTCATCCAACATGTGTCTCCAATACTCGGTCTTGCCTAGATGGGGTTGGACAGTAACACCTGAATACACATATATGTAAGGCATATCTTGTGATTGTTGACACACACATATTAGTCACATAATGGGAAGATGCTCCCATTTCCATATTTGTAATAACACCACACTTGCCGCAAGTGATGTAGCCCCTAAATACACCACCTGATGCAAATCATGATACAAGTGGACTAAAATGTAGCTACCCCATGAAAATCTCCATGGACAGTCAATCATATCCTAAATAATGTGGCCCCATCCAATAAGACATTTGTTCCCGTGCCTATCTATCATAAGAAATCCTCCTATCAATCCAGCTAACACAACAGGCAAAGAATCGTATTGCAACATTTGTAACCATGGCACACTATCATCCCCAATATCATCATTGCCAAATAAATATCTGAAAGTTGTCCCATCATCTATCTAATTATAATAGACTAGATCTCCCACTATAGGGATCTTGAGAATCCTATATACATCCTTGGGGGTCATCGTCATCTCCCCAAGCGATATGTAAAAGGTATTGTGATCTGAGTGCCACCACTCGACCACAACTGTCGATAATCCTTGGTTCACTCAGAACTGAGGTATTCGAAGAAGATATGTGAATCTAGATCTATCAATAACTTGACACTCAACTGCTAACAATTTATCTATGGACTCCAATGGCTATACATATAATCCCTGAACCATGAACTTTTGCTCACATACTTGTTTCACCAAATAATCGAACAGTAACATCCATTTTTTCATCACAAGTTATTATCCTACATCAATAAAAAAGAACATATACCTATCTAGCTAATGGTTCTATCTTGAACTTATTATTTGTCCCACTCTATACCTTGATATGGACATGTTAGTTTTCCCTACTCTGTATCCTGAGGAGGGCACCTTTTCTATCTACCCAACATACTGGATTGATCCTACATATCACTTCGTGCTAACACTGTTATCTTTTTTGAGCTATGACAAGAACAAGTTTCAGGGGTGACATCAACGTTCTCATCACACATTTGGCATCAAACTTCATAAGGTACAACACTTGGTGAAGGTTTTGCAAATGGGGTTGCAGACTTTGGGTTTAACCATGGAGGAAACTTTGTAGTTTAGCATGCTTAGGCTGGAGTAGTACTGGGATGGGTAACCTCCAAAGAAGTCCCGATGCTTCACGCCTATGAGAATCACCTAGATCTAATGAATGCTAAGTGTTCCATTTATTCTCATGAGATATGGATTCATGTTGAATCACTACTCATGAAACATGGGTCAATGAGTTCGACTCAAAATCACACAGTTAAATCCTGATAGCAATATCACAATTTGACTTACTGTGGAAATTATCTCCTACTTATCAATTGATGAACTTAAGGGGCTTTCTAAATGAATGGTTCATAAGGAACAACACTTGGTGAAGGTTTTACAAATGGGGTTGCAAGCTTTGGGTTTAACCATGGAGGAAACTTTGTAGTTAAGCGCGCTTAGGCTGGAGTAGTATTAGGATGGGTGACCTCCTGGGAAGTCTTGATGCTTCACCCCTGTGAGCATCACCTAGATCCAATGAGTGCTAAGTGTTACATTTAATCTCATGAGAGATGTATTCATGTTGAATCACTACTCATGAAACATGGGTCAATGAGTTTGACTCAAAATCACACAGTTAAATCCTGATAGCAATATCACAATTTGACTTGCTATGGAAATTATTTCCTACTTATCAATTGATGAGCTTAAGGGTCTTTCTAAATGAATGGTTCATAAGGCACAACACTTGGTGAAGGTTTTGCAAATGGGGTTGCAAGCTTTAGGTTTAACCATGGCAGAAACTCTGTAGTTAAGTGCATTTAGGCTAGAGTAGTACTGGGATGGGTGACCTGTTGAGAAGTCTTAGTGCTTCACCCCTATGAGCATCACCTAGATCCAATGAGTTATAAGTGTTCCATTTATTCTCATGAGAGATGGATTCATGTTGAATCACTACTCATGAAACATGGGTTAATGAGTTTGACTCAAAATCACACAATTAAATCCTAATCGCAATATCACAACTTGACTTGCAACAAAAATTATCTCCTACTTATCAATTGATGAGCTTAAGGGGCTTCCTAAATGAATGGTTCATAAGGTACAACACTTGGTGAAGGTTTTTCAAATGGGGTTGCAAGCTTTAGGTTTAACCATGGAGGAAACTCTGTAGTTAAGCGCGCTCAGGCTAGAGTAGTACTGGGATGGGTGACCTCCTGGAAAGTCCTGGTGCTTCACCCTTTTGAGCATCACCTAGATCCAATGAGTGCTAAGTGTTCCATTTATTCTCATGAGAGATGGATTCATGTTGAATCATTACTCATGAAACATGGGTCAATGAGTTTGACTCAAAATCGCATAGTTAAATCCTGATAGCAATATCACAATTTGACTTGCTATGGAAATTATCTCCTACTTATCAATTGATGAGCTTAAGGGGCTTTCTAAATGAATGGTTCATAAGGCACAACACTTGGTGAAGGTTTCACAAATGGGGTTTCAAGCTTTGGGTTTAACCATGAAGGAAACTCCGTAGTTAAGTGCACTCAAGCTAGAGTAGTACTGGGATGGGTGACCTCCTAGGAAGTCTCGATGCTTCACCCTTGTGAGCATCACCTAGATCTAATGAATGATAAGTGTTCCATTTATTCTCATGATATATGGATTCATGTTGAATCACTACTCATGAAACATGGGTCAATGAGTTCGACTCAAAATCACACAGTTAAATCCTGATAGCAATATCACAATTTGACTTGCTATGGAAATTATCTCCTACTTATCAATTGATGAACTTAAGGGGCTCTCTAAATGAATGGTTCATAAGGCACAACACTTGGTGAAGGTTTTACAAATGGAGTTGCAAGCTTTGGGTTTAACGATGGAGGAAACTTTTTAGTTAAGCGCGCTTAGGCTGGAGTAGTATTGGGATGGGTGACCTCCTGGGAAGTCTCGATGCTTCACCCCTATGAGCATCACCTAGATCCAATGAGTGCTAAGTGTTCCATTTATTCTCATTAGAGATGGATTCATGTTGAATCACTACTCATGAAACATGGGTCAATGAGTTTGACTCAAAATCAAACAGTTAAATCCTAATAGTAATATCACAATTTGACTTGCTGTGGAAATTATCTCCTACTTATCAATTGATGAGCTTAAGGGGCTTTCTAAATGAATGGTTCATAAGGCACAACACTTGGTGAAGGTTTTGCAAATGGGGTTGCAAGCTTTGGGTTTAACCATGGAGGAAACTCTGTAGTTAAGCGCACTCAAGCTAGAGTAGTACTAGGATGGGTGACCTCCTAGGAAGTCCTGATGCTTCACCCCTGTGAGCATCACCTAGATTCAATGAATGCTAAGTGTTCCATTGATTCTCATGAGAGATGGATTCATTTTGAATCACTACTCATGAAACCATGGTCAATGAGTTTGATTCAAAATCACACAGTTAAATCCTGATAGCAATATCACAATTTGACTTGTTGTGGAAATTATCTCCTACTTATCAATTGATGAGCTTAAGGGGATTTCTAAATGAATGGTTCATAAGGCACAACACTTGGTGAAGGTTTTACAAATGAGGTTGCAAGTTTTGGGTTTAACCATGGAGGAAACTCTGTAGTTGAACGTGCTCAAGCTGGAGTAGTACTGGGATGGGTGACCTCTAGGGAAGTCTCAGTGCTTCACCCTTGTGAGCATCACCTAGATCCAATGAGTGCTAAGTGTTCCATTTATTCTCATGAGAGATTGATTCATGTTTAATCACTACTCATGATACATGGGTCAATGAGTTTGACTCAAAATCACACAGTTAAATTCTAATAGTAATATCACAATTTGACTTGATATGGAGATTATCTTCTACTTATCAATTGATGAGCTTAAGGGGCTTTGTAAATGAATGATTCATAAGGAAAAAAACTTGGTGAAGGTTTTGCAAATGGGATTGAAAGCTTTGGGTTTAACCATGGAGGAAACTTCGTTGTTAAGAGTGCTCATGCTGGAGTAGTACTAGGATGGGTGACCTCCCAAGAAGTCCCAGTGCTTCACCCCTATAAGCACCATCTAGATCCAATGAGTGCTAAGTGTTCCATTTATTCTCATGAGAGATGGATTCATTTTGAATCATACTCATGAAACATAGGTCAATGAGTTTGACTCAAAATCACATTGTTAAATTCTTATAGTAATATCACAATTTGACTTGCTATGGAAATTATCTCCTACTTATCAATTGATGAGCTTGAGGGGCTTTCTAAATGAATGGTTCATAAGGCATAACACTTGGTGAAGGTTTTGCAGATGGGGTTACAAGCTTTGGGTTCAACCTGGGAGGAAACTTTGTAGTTAAGCGCACTCAGGCTGGAGTAGTACTAGGATGGGTGACCTCTTGGAAAGTCTTGGTGCTTCACCCCTATGAGCATCACTTAGATCCAATGATTGCTAAGTGTTCCATTTATTCTCATGAGAAATGGATTCATTTTGAATCACTACATGGGTCAATGAGTTTGACTCAAAATCACACAGTTAAATTCTGATAGCAATATCACAATTTGACTTGCTGTGGAAATTATCTCCTACTTATCAATTGATGAGCTTAAGGGGCTTTCTAAATGAATGGTTCATAAGGCACAAAACTTGGTGAAGATTTTGCAAATGGGGTTGCAAGCTTTGGGTTTAACCATGGAGGAAACTTCGTAGTTAAGCATGCTCAAGCTAGAGTAGTACTGGGATGGGTGACCTCTCGGGAAGTCCTAGTGCTTCACCCTTGTGAGCATCACCTAGATCCAATGAGTGCTAAGTGTTCCATTTATTCTCATGAGAGATGGATTCATTTTGAATCACTACTCATGAAACATGGGTCAATGAGTTTGACTCAAAATCACATAGTTAAATCCTAAGTCACTTGGACACTGATGCTAATTCACTACGCCTCAAAAAATTGTAGAGAAGCTCCTCCTCTTAGAACCTTCTCCTTTCCAAAAATTCTTTCCTTCTCCAACATTCGCAATTCCTCCAAGAATCGAACCCCCCCAAGTGACTAGAAGTGCTTGTAGAAGCATATGAGGATCTAGAACCATATGAGCTTGTAGAATTATATGAGGATGTCCATACACACTAGGAGAGCCTCTATATAAAGGCCTCTAAGATGCATCTAGAATGTGTCTAGAAAGAACTAGGAGATAAGCATGACAACTAAGCATATAATTTCCACGATAAGAAGATAAACATGATGAGGTGTCTAGAATGTTGTAGACACCATGTGCTCAAATAATGTGCTAACTCCTAAGTGTAGACAATACGTACATAATTAGAGTGCAAACCCCTGTGTTGTCAACATGACAACTCCCAAGAGTTCGCATACTCCTATGTGAATGCACATTAATTTATTCAATATTCACTTTACTCCTTTTTAAATTAATTTATTAATTTTAAATCTCATGCACTAACTTTATTAAATCCACTTGTTTTATCTTAATATATTTTAATCACATGCACACATAATGCGATCTAGAATCTTTTAATAATTTTAATATCTTTTCCACTTTGACATTTATTTTTGAAACTTAATTGATAAAATATTTACTAACTTGAATAATAATAATATTTAGCATTTATTTAAAAATGAACTCTAAATATATTATTATTAAATTAAATAAATATTATCATGTTCCAAATTTAAACTTATAACTTTTATCTTCAAATTTAATTATTTTTATTTAATTAATTTTCCAATTAATTAAATAAAAATAAATATTAAAATATCATATTAATTTTTCATTTAATTACATTATCAATTAAATCTCTTATTTAGACTTAATTAATAAAAAATACACCAAGAACTCATAAAGTAAAATACAAAAACCCATCAAAGTAAAACACATACAAAATCAAACTAAGGGGTTAATATCATGAATTACATCATCCGATGTATTCGAAGGGTACTCGACTCAGATACTTGTCCTGATTTTCAATCAAGACAAATGGCTTAAAGGGTTGGGATTTGGACTTGAGAATTTATCTCCCCTCTCTTACCATTGAGATAATGCAATAGGGTACGCTCATCCTGGCAATTTAGGGAAGTCAATACCCGATACTTGCAACCTGCATAAAATTCATGCATGTACAAGCACAACATATACTAAGCTAAACAGGTAATGGAAGGAAGTGGTGCATTGTGTAGATCCCGACTAGTAGGTGACTATGACTCCCTTCCTTAACCACATAAAAAATGCCATACAGAAAGAAAACAAACACGCACACCATACACATGCAAGTATGGGGTAAGTATCCATAAGAAAACACATATGATAATAAATCATCTTACTAATCATCATTAATAACTACAAACACTGCAATAATCATCATCCATACATGAAATATAGAATACCAAATGATCTCATCATATAATAAACTGAATCTAAAACAATATCTGATAATCTCAAAATAATGTTACTAATTATCATCATCATAAAACTGTCCTAAAAGAGTTCGACAACAACAGCAAAATGCGAACTAGGGTAGACACTACATCTAAACAAAAGATTTTAAACATCACAATATCAAGATAAGACATCATATCAACTTCAAATCAACAAAGCATCAATGGTCAAACATCAAATCATCACTAATCAGGCATCATACCAACCTTAAATCAACAAAACATCAGTGATCAGACACTCAATCATCAAACTTTAGCTAAAAATTAGGAAATTGAGACATTATTTGAACTAATATGCTTCACATATTAGCTTAAAAAGGGACATTTGTAGACACCCTAAAATTAGCAAAGACCTAAAACAATGAGAATTTTGATCAAACAACAAAAAATAAAGAACAAAAATAGATAAATGAGGAAAATAACAAACTTTCAAATCAATTATAACATCAAGTCATTTGGGGGGTTAATTAATCATCTATCAAATTCAAAAAGACCAATGCCACTTTTAAAAAGAGGAAAACCAATTCATAAAAATCATAAAATAAAATAAAAAGGAAAAAGGTTAAAACAAAAGTTAAAAATAAATGCAACATTTAATAAATCAACTAAAATCATTTATCCTCTCAAAAGTGAAATCCACGTTTTTGGAATTTAAAAGAGTTGAAAATCCTTATTTATCCTTACAAACCAAGTCTTTGGACTGTTCCTCTTGGGGTTTTGTGAGATATTTTCAGTTTCACTCTTACCTCCAGGAAAAGTAAAACCCAAATCTTTACCCCAACCCCCTTTTAAAATCCTATAAATAGAAGGGAAAATCAAGAGAAAAGGGACCAAGTTTTATGCATCTATACTATAGGCATATTAGAGCTATCATTTTGATCATCCATTTAACATCATTGTTGTAGAGATTTAATGTCATTTTAGTGTCATTCTAGCATCATTTTAGTATTTATTTAGCATTGCTTGACATTGTTTAGCCTCATGCATGCACATATTTTAACATTTTCATATTCCTATCCTACATTGTCATATAGATCTCATATAAACATTCATAGATCTGCATTAATAACATACTCCCGTTCTAGAACTTCACTAAGATGTTGGTTTGAGAACAATTTTAGCAGTTGTAGTTTGGGAAACATGAGATGTTCGCAGAGTTGTTATTTGACAATGTTTTCTTGGGTCCAACTTAGTTCATTGTTTATTTTGATTGCACTCTACATCAAGGTCTCATGAATATGTGACTCCACCGTCTATAATTGTCACTATTGATAGTGGTCATTATTTACCAAAATAAGCTAATATTTCTATAAATAATAATAAGAGAACAACCACAAGGTTGTCATTTAGTACCAATTAAATAGCAAAGAAAACAACTACAAGAAGTAATAATTCATATCTAAGATTCACTAAGCAACAAGCCATAACTAGAAGTATTGTGAAAAGGCTTTCTTTGGCACAAATATGTATTCTCTTAACTTTCTTTTATTTGAATTGCTTCTTGAAAACATCTATATTGTATTGCCAAGTTTCTTCCCCTTTTAAAGTCTTCTTTTATGTGACATTACTATTACTCTACCCTTATAAGTATACTTGAAATCTATAACACTCACTTCTAAATATTACCTAATACAAAAAAATCATGTTTGTCAACTATTAATACAAAAAATCATGTTTGTCTAACCATTAATTTCAATTTCATTAGACATCATTTTTCACTTCTTATGCTTAAAATAATTACACCAATATTCTCTCTCTCTCACACATATATTAAACAAAAATAACAATACAAATAAAAAATAAATATATTTAAATATTTTAAAAAAACTTTTAATTACCAAAATTGAACACAACACTATTTTTGTTGAAAAAATTATCAACCCAATATTCTTAAACAATTTAATAAAAAATCACTTCAAGATAACCTCATATTATAGGAACTTCAAGTATAATAATGCTCTGTGATCTATGCTTCAATAATATTTACTTGAAAAAGACAATATGTTTTTATCTACCTTTATAGATTTTAAAAAAGTGGGAAAAGGTTGGGCACTCAAATCATGGCCCTTGCTAAGGTAAAAAGGTAGGGAGAAAAATATGAGTAGCAAATGATTCAAATTGTCTTTCCCTTAACACGTGTAAACTTCACGATAGGTTCCTCTCTTTTATGCAAAATGATTTAAGCACTTTGGCATTTTGTGCCTGCCGCCCCGACAACGAGAAGTATTTACAGACTGCAATTTTGATTCTTAAATCAATAATAATATTAATAATAAAAAATATTTAGAGACCAATGAAAATTATATTCAGAGTTATTATCATCACAAAACGTTAAAGTCTTTTTGGAATATATCATGTTCGGCCCACATTAACAATTATTGAAGAAGAGTAATAAGTTTATTGTCAATAATGCGCGCTGAGATATTAAATGGAAAAGGATTGATGGTGGAGTGTTTAGCTTTCTGGTCAAAACATTTTTCATATGTTATGATCTAGATTATTTTAGAAACTGTAATTTTTTTTTAAAAAGTAAGTGATTAATTGATTGGAGGTAATTTTTTTTGTTTAAATGTGGTTTGTTAAATAAAGTGGAATATTTTAGGAAATTCAACTTTTAGAAGTTGAGTTTAAAGTATATGATTTTTAGAATAATATATGTTGGATAAAAAATGAAGATGAATAGAAAGAATTTAAAGAACTTAATTAAAGAAATCTTAAGATCAAAATTTAATTTCATTGGAACAACTATAATTCAAATATAAACTTTCATAAAAGTCTCAAAACATAGATGAAATAGAACGTCAAATGAATGAATAAATGAAAAATTAATAGACAAGAGTTTCCAAATCTTTATTGAACACAAGATAAGTATGTTAAAATATTAGACTACTATGTAAACAAAATAAATTGATAAAGAATTTTTTTTTAAATAGAAATAAAAATTAGTTAGAATCATGATAAGATAACTTATATAAGAACTATAATTAAAAAAGTGAAGATATTGATCATTTAATTAATGTTAATTTATATCATCTTTTAAAAAAAATGAAAAAGGCAAGAGCATACAACACAAGAGTAATTTGTGACCTTTTCATTAGATTCTATTTTTACTCATTTAACACATAAAAATAATTAATTTCACCAAATAATAATAACTAATCTAAACTTATAGATTACCAATAAAAATAAATCTAAAAAAAACTGCCATAAAATACATTTTAAGTTTTTTCAAAATGTATACTTTCGCGAGTCTTATCTGAATAAAATCTACGTTCGTCGCATAGATGATTCGCATTATGGACGTTATTTAAATATATTCCTATTTCATTCCATGAACAACAGACTTCTCTGTCCTGTTTTCAGACTTTGTGGTTTATTAATTGGTCATCTCTGTTATTTTGTGGGGGAGGATTTCAACGACGGATACTTATAATTGGGTCAGCGTATTTACCCAGATGCTGCTGACTGTTTTTCCCTCGCCGGCTCTTCATTTTTCTTTCGTACCGTCTCTCAAATTGCAGATCAGAAAACATGGCAATGACGACGGCCATGTTTTCCCATCCTGCTTCTGCTGGTTTCGGAGCCCAACCCAATCTTGAATACCGTGATCATTTTTACTGCAGACCAGTTTGCTCAAAACTCTTTAAGCATTTCAAGTCTGCAGAAACATTTAGATTTGAAAGGAAAAACTATTTGGGTGACAGAAGAAAAGATTTTTCTGTCAAGTGTTCAGGTGTGAGTTTTGATGAGGTTGTGGAGCAGGCTAAGAAGATGATAAAATGTGACGAAGGTCCTCCAAGATGGTTCACTCCTTTGAACTGTGGAACACCTCCTCCGGATGCCCCTTTGCTGCTGTATATTCCAGGTTCCAATTTGCTTATATTAAGGAACATGATTGCAAGAAAAATGGTTATCCTGTTCTATCTAAATTTTGGCCGAGGACCTGTGGTTATAAAAGGAAAATGCCTATGTCAGTTATTTTCTTTCTTGTTAAATCTTCCGCTTCCACTTTTACCTTATTCCTTACTTCAGTACCTCGAGATAATTGACCATTTTCTCGACATCCTATGAGTCAATCATCTTACCAAATCGGGTGAGCTCCCTCACAGACATATGTCGTATCGAATATGAATGTATATAGATTTTCTATTTATAGGTAAATGTCCGAATGAAGTTTTGCCAATGACTTTTGCTCTGTTTTTTTATGTTAACTGTCATGGGAAGTTGTAGTCATGTATTCTGCATTTATTTTGCTTGGAGAATCTTGGACAAGGTTATTTGTAGATATTTTGCCCTTTTTCTCTTGATCATATCATAATTTTAGACGAGATCATATTGTTTTTTTATGTTTTCTTTCTTAGTAAATCTTGGGTGGGGATAAATTAATTTTATTATGTTGGATTTTTTGGTTTGATAAATCTTGGACAAGGTTTAAATCAATGTATTTTTCTATTTTTTTTCTTGACGAGTTCTGAACAGGGTTAAATGAATGTATCTTGTTGTTTTAAAATTGATAAATTCTGTTTGAGGTTATATGAATTTAAATTGCAGTTTTTAAGGCAATACTTGGGTAAGGTTGTACCAATGCATTTCACTCATTTTTCTCTTTTCAATGAGATAAGCCCTTATTGTTTTTTTGGGTAAATTTAAGGCTGAGCTAATATGATTTTTTTTGCTATTTCTGCGAGCTTTAATCAATATATTTTGTTATTTTTTCTTGGTGAATCTTGGATGAGCAATATGATATAAAAATGGAAACAGATGTTCTTCTGATGTCAATGTATTTCCTTTCTCGATGAATCTTGGACCAGCTGGTCTAATTGCCAGGACCCAACCTTGTCCAGGTGCTTGATGGAGTTATGAATTGCCTTACTGTTTTCAAAGAATTTGAACCATAATCATGCATTTAGACTTTGTTCTGTCAACGATAGACCATAACCCCTTGACCCAGACCAGATGTTTTTTTTTTGTTTTTTGTTCAATGAGATATATTAATATTCATATTTTATGTCTCTTGTGTTCATGTTGTAGTTTAGTTTCTATTCTTTATTAGAAGTGGTTGGATAATTTTTTTGCCTCTTTTTTTCCGTTGGATAAAAGAAACATTAGTTGCTGCATGCAATTGACTACAGAAATAAAAAGAAAGCCAGCTACACTATTTGTTGGGAAATGTTCTGCCACACACTACAAGATTTTCTTGTATTTTCTGCAGCAATGCGTCATTAGCCATCCTAGTATTTTAAAGCTCTAGGCACTCTGTGTTCTGTTCCAATGGGAAGAGTAAGCTGTCTGTGTGATTGTATCTCTTTAAGGTATTTCTAATGAATGGAATGAATGCGTTGAAAAAACATTGCCCGGTCTGCCTAAACCAAGCTTAAAATGTATTGCTTAGCAACTGTTTTTTAATGTTAAAAGCTTAGGGTTCAAACTTTACTCCACAATTATTAGTATGTCCAAGGTCAAAGCTGGATTTTCTTGAGGTTTCAGACACTGATGACTTGAGGATTACATCTGATTGTCAGAGTAATCATCATATCTATGACAAAAAAATCCCTATTGTTACATTACTTTCCAAAAGCAAAGCAATTTTTATGACCCTAGTATCGTACCAAATCACATAAAAATGATCCAGGCTGGGCCAATGATAACAGCTCAAAACATAGTCCTTTCGACCTAGAAAGAGGGTTTGCTATACACGATTGCATATTGGTTCAAAGAGGACTACAGGGCAGACAGAGTATGGTTTATGAGGTATGTCATGCCAAAGGGTTATTATGGAAGTAATTGGTAAGTACTTGCTTGTTATTAATAGAGACCGAAAGGTCAATTTATACAAAAGAATAAAGTGATGTTTCCTTAGGAAACTATAAAAAAGAATAGAAATAATAATCTATTCTAACAGATAGAGCTAAAAAAGCGAAAGCTAACTAAAGCTAACTAGATATTTACAATAGATAACCATTAACTAATAATAGACGACTTATCTATTATTGTAATACCCTCTCTTAATGGTTAATCTATCTAGAACACCAAGCTGTCCTCTAAATTTGACAAACTTGTTAGGACCAAGAGGCTTGGTGAGAATGTCTGCAGTCTGATCTGTGGTAGGAACATATTGCAAATCTATAGTCCTGTCCTCAACTAGCTATCGTATGTAATGACACTGAACATCCACATGCTTGGTTCATTCGTGGAAGACTGAATTTCGTGCTAACTTGATAACACCTTCGTTATCAACAAACAGAGTAGTCAGTGTTGCTGGTGACATCTGCATATCCCCAAGCATTTGATGAAGCCAAACAACTTCACATCCTGTCTCAATAGTCCCTCTGAATTCGGCCTCTATAGAGGAGAGAGAAACTGTCTGCTGCTTCTTATTGGTCCATGTGATTGCACCAGATCCCAAACTGAACAAATATCCAGATGTTGACTTTTTTATCATCAACAGAGCCTGCCCAATCTGAATTTGTGAACCCACTGAGTTTAGGATTAGAACTTTGAGAGTATAGGTCCATAATTTGAAGTGCCCTTCACATAACGAAGCACACGCTTTGCTGCCATTTAATGATCAGCCTTAGGAGCTATCATAAAGCGTGAAATATAGTTGACTGCGAAGCTAATATCAGGCCTAGAAGTAGAGAGGTAGACGAGGCTACCTACTAGTTGTCTATATGTAGTATCATCAACGGAAGGAGAATCAGACTTTGCTAATAACTTGAAACCTTTCTCTATAGGTGTAGATGCAGGTTTGCAACCCTGCACATAGAATTTGTCTAACAGGGCGTTGACATATTTGGACTGAGAGATGAATATACCAAAAGACTGTTGCCAAAATTCAACACCTAGGGAATAATGCATGAGCCCAAGGTCGGTCATATCAAAAGACTGACATAAATTCTATTTGATTCCTTGAATCAAAGATGCCGAACTGCCAGTGATGATCAGATCATCCACATAAATAAACAGAAGGATGATGTCATTGTCAGTAGTCTTGATGTACAGATTTGAGTCTGAAGAACTCCTTTTGAAGCCTTGATCATTGAGGTACTTATCAATTTTTATGTACCATGCCCGAGGGGCCTGCTTCAAGCCATAGAAAGCTTTTACTAATTTGAGAACTTGATGATCTTTACTAGCAACCTTGAAACTAGGAGGTTGCATCATGTAGACCTCTTTATGGAGATCACAATTCAGAAAAGCACTCTTGACGTCCATTTGATGGACCTTCTAGCCAAATAGTGTTGCCATGGCTAGGACTAATTTGATGGTGCTCATCTTTGCAATAGGAGCAAAGGTCTCTCATAATCAATGCCTTGACATTGAGAAAAGCCCTTCACCACTAAACGAGCTTTGTACTTATCCAAAGTACCATCCGATTTGTATTTGATTTTGTAAACCCATTTGTAGCCAATGGGTTTCTTCCCTGGTGGAAGATCAGAAAGGACCCAGGTGTTCTTCTTTAGCAGGCTCTGTTGTTCAGAGGTCATGGCCTGTTCACACTCTAGAATTCCTTTAGCCTCGAAATATGTTTGAGGTTCAAACATACTGTGAATGTTGGCCATGAGAGAAAAATTAACATAATCTGTAGTTTTGCTCTTTTTCTGAGGAGTTCCCCCATTAATGAGCTCATCATCATGAAGATCAGCAAGTGTCTTAGCCCAACACTTAGGCCAGATAGGAGAATGACCAACATTAGTACTAGGAGATGCTTGATCAACAGGATCCTTATCAAAAGAATCTGGATCAAACTCAGGTGAAGCATCTACAAAGCGAGGTGATCTTACAGGAGAAGCCGGAGGTGTATGTACAGGTATCACTGGTATAATTGGAGCTGCAAGAGCTACTGGAGGCCTCCCATTAGTTGGACCTAATGGAAGCCGAACTCCCAAATCATGAGCCTGCATAGGCTGGTCTGTTGGATCAAGAATAGGAGAAACAGGCATGAAAGGTCCTTGCTGCTCATCAAAGACTACATCACGACTGTAGATGAGACGAGATGTCTCAACATTGATCAAGCGGTATGCTTTGTGAAGATTGCTATATCCAACAAGCATGACTTTTTGACTCTTGGCATCCAACTTGGTGCGTGAAGCATCAGGGATCCAAACAAAAGTAAGGGAACCAAAAACCTTTAGGTGATTGATTCTGGGCTTGCGACTTGACTAGACCTCTTTCGAAGTTTTACCTTTGACCGCCACAGTGGGTGACTGGTTCAACAGATAAACTGCAGTGTTAACTGCTTCTGCCCAAAACTGCTTCGGAACATGTCTGTGTTCGAGCATGGATTGAGCCATCTCGGTGATTGTCCTGTTCTGATGTTCAACTACACTGTTTTGTTGTGGCGTGTGGGGTGTGGTTAACTGGCGTTTGATGCCATGTGTATCCAAGAAGTTGGAGAAAACATTAGAACAAAATTCCCTCCCATTGTCTGAGTAATAATAGATTTCCCAAACTCTTTTTCAACTAAAGGTTTAAACTTTTGAAATATAGGAAATGTATCTAATTCTATTGAAATCATCAACAAACAACAAAAAATACCCAGACCCAAGAACAAAAGGAGTGGCCATAAGTCCACAGATATTGGCATGTACAAGCTGAAGTACCTGCGAAGCTCGCCATGAGTTGCCATTGGTAAAAGGTGTGCGATGTTGCTTCCCAGCCTAGCATGCGTCACAAACTCCAAGCTGTTGAGTCTGAATCTCTGGCAATTCAAAAAAAAGCTCATCTCGAGCAAGCTGTGAGAGATAATGCACATTTAAGTGCCCATATCGCTGATGCCAAAGTGTGCTAACAAAAGACCGTCGAGTAGCCATAGCTAAGTCCGGAGAATCACCAGAATCAGTAAGTTTGAAAAGACCATAATCCTCAAGACCCACTGCAACAGTAGACTTAGTCGCCCAATCAGTGATGGTGCATTGATATGAACTGAAGGTGACTGCCGAGTGTGGAGAATGTTACAGCAACTGACTGACTGAGAGTAGATTTAGTTCCATCCTTGGAACATAGTACACATCAAGGAATATGAGATTCCTCCCAACAGGCTGAATCTGAATGTTGCCTTATCGACAACCATGTACTCTTCTCTGCCACCAAAAAATAACAGTCTGAATAAGGTTGGTAGTTAGTAAACCAGTCTCTACGGTGAGTGAAATGACGAGAGGCACCTAAATCAATGTACTAGGCAGATGACTTCACATGATCAGTAGGCCTTTTAGCCATGAAGGCGTAAAAGGAAGATTCTGCATGTTTAGTGTGCTTTGCACTATTCACTTTGGGCTGCGAACCTGATTGCTTAGACTGTGTAGCTAAGCGTTTCCGATATTCAACCTTCATGTGTCCAAACTTGTGGCAGTAGTTGCATTGAATATTCTTCTTTCGAGAACCATTTGATATTGGAGCAGAAGACTTCTACTGAGATGGCTGCTGAAACTTGCTTTTATCCTTCTGAAAGGATTTTGCAGCAAAGGCTTGCTCTGTGGAGGTGGAATTGGAGCTGCTATCGAACTGTTATTTCCACCGATCTTGCTGAAGCAGTAGTGTGTAGAGATTAGTGAACTTCAAATCAACACTAGAAGATGTGATGTTGAGAGTCGATAAAATGCTCATAGGATTTTGGTAAAAATCTGAAGAGTGGTAACCACAAAATCCTCTTCCTCCATCTTGCAACCTATGGCAAGTAACTGATCATGGATTTCCTGAATCCGATTCAGGTGTGCCTGGAGCAAGGTGCGCTCATCCATGACAATAGAAAACAGAGTGTTTTTTAGAAAGAAGGCTCTGCTTTTGTCAAAAGTCTCATGAAGACCTTTGAGATGTGTCCAGATCTCAGCAGTTGTCTTGCCGGATGGAATTTGAGAGAGCTGATCATCATCCACGGATAATTTGAGAAGCATCATTGTCTCTTGATTATTCAGATCCCATGTATCTTGATTAGGGCCCGAAGAAGTTCGATGCTTTGTAACACCCATAACAATTTGATCAGTGTTCTGATATTCAAAAATTGCGATGATCTACTGCTTCTAGGTGCCATAATTTTGACCATAGTTGGAAAACTTGCCAAATGCAAAAACTCGCCAAGCCCCCCAAAAGTTTAATTGGGAAAAACTCGGCGATTTAAAAAAAAAACTCGAGAACCTAAAAAACCGCTGAAATTTAATTAAAAATACATTTATTTTGCAAAATTTAATGAGAAGATGCATCTAATAAGTTAATTAAAGACAATACAAAAGAAAGAAACAAAGTTTAGATATATATAAATGCATAATGCGTACAAAATTGCATTCTCATGCAGAATGCTCATGGTAGGAAGAAAAATAGTAAATTACTAAATAGTTTCAATCTGTCAAACTAGAAGTAAATACTAAAAGTCTAAATACATCAATACAATGTGACAGTGTCAATCACATCTTCCTCTTTCCACTTGCACTAGTAGGAAAGCGAGGGGGTCTAGTCTTAGAAGAAGTGCCCCGCACTGGGATAGGGCGTGAGCTGCATGACTGTGAACTCTGTGGTTGTGCCCCCTCGCTCGACATCCCTATTGACTGGCTCGGCGTCCTAGAAGAGGATGCATCTCCTCCTAATGGTAATGCCTGATCCTCGCTTGAATCATCATCATCCTCGTCCTCATCCTCAATGTCATCCATAGTGAATTGAAAATCAGTGTTAGCCTCCCCCTCCATGGCCTGCCTCTCCAAATCAGCGATCTCATCTGGTGTAAACAATGGACTTGGCTCCTGTGCTGTCCAATCAGAATAAGGATCTATCTCATCTAGATCAAGCGGACCAAGTAGTTCTAAGAGCTGTGCCTTTTTTATGCGCAACTTAAGATTATAGTGCACATAAACAAGGTCATTAAGCCATTTTTGAGTCATTTTGTTTCTTTTCTTTGTATGGATGGACTCAAATAAGCTCCAATTGCGCTCACAATGGGATGAGCTACAAGGTTGGGATAGGACTCTGAGAGCAAATTTCTTTAAATTGGAGGTATTGCCACCCCAACTTGCCCACCAAGCATCTGCAAAACAAAATTAAAAAAGTTATAAAGCAATAAAAAAAAAAATCAGAAGCACAACTTATCAATTAGCAGAAGTTTTAAAGTTTGACGCTTTACCTGGTGCTTGAGTAGATCTTGCTCTCTTTGCTAGCATAGAAGAGAACAAAGGACCCCTTGATTCCACATAGATTTGTTGTTTGGTCACAATAAGGTCTCTCTCCTCTTCACTTGATATCATTCTCTCAATGCATTTAGAGAGACCTTCCATGACCTCTCCATTAGGATCTGAGTAGGAATCATCAGCCCTAAAACAAATAGAAAATGATATCAAGTCTTACTACACAACTTTAAAAAGTAAACTAAAATAAAGACTTATTAAAATCCCAACTTCAAGGACAATCAATTATCATAGTACTTGAATTTGGAATTGAGGAAGTAGCCTGCTGCATGAATAGGTTGGTGGAGCATATTGTTCCACCTCCTATCAATTATTTCCCAAATGGGGTCAAATTTGAGACTATCCCCGTGATAGTAATTTCTAACAGCCTCTTTCGCCCTATCCATGGCCTCATAAAAACCTCCCATTGGGGATTGCTGCCCATCACATGTGTGCAAGACTAGAACCAGGGGCAGAGACATCTACATTTGAAATTTGAAAAATACAAATTAGTTAATAACATAGTAAGTTATGAATTGATAATGAAACTTGAATAAACTAAAAATATAATGAAGTTACCTCCACAATCTCTTTAGCCTTTGCAAAAAAGCTATCATCAAAGACTATTCGTGCCACAACCTCTCCTTCGGGCTTCTTTGAGTAAGGTGAAGCAACCCAATCAGCACACACAAACATTTGCTTCAAAGCCAATATGTGGTCAAGAATACTTTGCAACGTCAAGAAGACCGTTGCAAACCTTGTCATAGCAGGTCTCATCAAATCTTTGCTTTTAGTGGCTTTTCTCATCAAACTGAGAACCCATGGGTGATTATAGATATATTTCGTGACTCGCCTAGCATCTTCCACAACTGGACTCACCCAATCAAGTTTTCCTATGTCCTCCAAAAGAAGGTCAAGGACATGTGCTGCACAAGGTGACCAAAAAAGTGTGGGATGCCTTTCTTGGAGGATTCTACCTAAAAGATTAGCAAAAAATCAATAATCAGTAACAAACTTTCCATATTTAGTATTTACAAATTACATCAAATCTAAATTGAATAATACCATAGCATTACATTCATGATTTATATTGATTCAAATATAAAAAATTAAATCTACTTGCTGCCACATATGCTGCTGCATTATCTGTGATTATTTGCACCACATTCTCTATTCCCACCTCCATGACAACATTCTCTAACATTAAAGCCAATGTGGCTGCATTTTTCACTTTGTTGGAGGCATCGACAGATTTCCAAAACACCACATCATCTTTGCAAGCAATCAAGAAGTTAATAATGGTTCTACTTCTTCCATCTGTCCACCCATCAGATAAAATGGTGCAGCCATACTTCTTCCACTCTTTCTTTTGGTCTTCTATCAACAATGTTGCCCTACCAACCTCTTTGTCAAGCAACCTACAAAATTTAGGTGTAATATTAAATAAAGTGTAAGTGTTAGTAAAAAATTAGGAAATAAGTTATAACAATTAAGATTTAAAATATAACAATGCACTAAAGTGAATCACAATTATTTACAATTACTAAATAGTAAAATACTAACCTTCCACTCATATCCTTGCGATTAGGCGGCTTGTACCTTTTGCCTGATATTGTCATTGCATTCACCATATTGACCCAATAGGGACTATCAGCGGCATTCATTGAGATATTGTTGAAAAACCAAAAATCAGCTGCTGCAATATCAATTTTCTCATGCACCTCCTTAAACCATGCAGTGCCCTCTAATGATGGTTGTGCTCTAGGTGTGTTCCTGGGCACAAAATAACCACCTATCCTTGATGGGGATCCGGATGGTGATGATAAAGAAGTAGGAGATGTAGAAGAAGTGGAACCGGTAAAAGAGAAATTTTGTTTGCGGATCCGTGGGCCACAAAGAGATCCTGGTATGTTCTCAAGTGCTTCTTCTTCTTCTTGCATATCAAAAGGAGCTCCTTCAGATTCAGCTATGGCTGCCCTCATAGCTAATTTTGCCCTCTCCCTATTCAATTTTTTCTCTTCAGCAGCTACAAGTAGGGCATGGATGAATCTTTTTTCTTCATCAGTTACCTTGAGACAAGGATTTGAGTCATGTTTCTTTATGCCTGCAAGGTGGTATTTGAGGCGGTTTATGCTTGTGAATGCATATCACCTTCCCAATATCATTTGGACTTGGAGCTTCATAGGCATACCGCCATGCCTTATCTCTTGCATTTTTAGGCTGAGTGCCTATATATCCAGATGGGCATGGTGTTTGTGGCCACTCTTCTTGCTGGTTTGTCATTTTTTTAACGGTTGACCGCTGCCCTACACATAAATATATAGAAAAATGAATAAACAAAGTTAGAACTTAGAAGCTAGGGTTTTAAATGATTCAAGTTTCAAACTTCAAGTTCAAACTTCAACCATATTCTTAGCAAACAACAAACTTCAACCATATCCTTAGAAGCTAGGTTTTCAAATGATTCAAAATGATTTTAAATGATTTGAAAACATTTACAAACAACAACAAAAACAAAAGAACATTTGTTATAAAACTATAAAAAGTTTTCAAACTATGATAAGATGAACATACCTGTAAAGAAATTTGTCTTCTAAAATCGGTTAAATTCTCTACAATCCACTCAAGTCCTCCTTGAATCACTTGCAATCAGCCAAGAATGCCTCCAAACCTTCTTCTTTTCACTCCTCAAGGCTCTAAACAATGCAAATGCAAAAAAGAATGAGAAAAAACACATTCACTGCCGCTTTAATCTGTCATTGGCCGCGGACAAAAATCTCACCAGTAAATCGCGAGTTTTTTACAATTACTCGCCGAATACTCGGCTAGTTTTTACCAGACTGCCGAGTTTTTAAGTCGACAAGTTAACTGGTGAAAAACTCGCCGAGCTAGGAAACTCGGCGAGTTTTCCATCTATGATTTTGACCATTGAATTTGGAGTAATACTCAAGCAGAATGTTTGTCAGAGATGCCATGGCACTTTTTCAATGAAAAATTGTGAAAATCTGTGAAGGCACGTTCTTTGAGGCAAAAAACAGAACACCCAAAAAAATTAGAGAGGGACTGAGAAGAGAGCTTGAAAAACCTAGAAGGAATATGTTGTTGTTTTCTAGATCCGCTAGCTTGAAAATCGAGGCACCCAGAAAAAACGAACAACAACTCAATTGAGCTCTCGAAAAACCCTCCAAGAATCTAAAATCAAAATATTTTTTCGAGCTCAGAAACTAGGGTTTTGAGAAAAATATAGTCGGAAGCCATGGAGGTAAAAAAAAGGCAGAAAAAAGGATGTTTTTAGGCAAAAAGATGCCCGATTTGTTCCAAAACAAAGGCATTTTTGCAGGGACAGCACAAACCAAAATGCCCAAGAAAAAATAACGCCCAAGAAATCACTGATTTAAGATTGCGATTTTCAGAAAATCGCCCAAGAAAATACACCTTTTTTTTCAAATGAATTCGTAGATTTTTGTCTCTGAAACCCTAGCCGTGACTAGGTATTATGAAGCACATAAAAGACGTCAGAAAGAATTTTGATTTTTTTTTTTGGAGCAGATAATTTCAAAAGAAATTATAAAAAATTTGAAAGTTTTTGAAGTTGAGGCTCTGATACCATATTACGGAAGTAATTGGTAAATACTTGCTATTAGTAGGGACCGAAAGGTCAATTTATAGAAAAGAATAAAGAAATCTTTCCTTAGGAAACCATCAAAAAGAATAAAAATATTCTATTCTAACAGATAAAGCTAAAAAAGCGAAAGCTAACTAAAGCTAACTAGATATTTACAATAGATAACCATTAACTAATAATAGACGACTTATCTATTATTGTAATAAGGGTGACATATCAAAACTAGGATGATTGAGTGAGTTCTCAAAATACTCCTAAATGCTTCTCAAGAGTATGGAAAGAACTTTAATGGATTGACTGATGAACCAATAAATAGTTAAAACTTAAGACTATTAGTTCAGAGATAAATGCCTTAAGAGAGGGCATTTCTGAGCTTCTAACGCCATGAAAACCATCTAGTTTATGTATTTGACTTAAGGAGGGCATGCACATCATCAAAATGCTTGCACTAGACATTACATAAGATCACACGAGATGTAGCTGTCTCTCTCAAACTAATCCTTCCAAGGGATACATAATTATAAATCAAAATGACAAAAACTCCTTTGAGCACCTTCCTTTGAACAAGAGGTTTATTCATCATTGCAGTCATACTTTAGAAAGCAAATAATTCATTATAATACCCATTCTGCATTTGTTGTAATATAAAAAATTTATTTGCTCTTTGTTTTTTTGATGGGGTAACTGGACAATGTCAGGTGAATGTTTCAGTTAAAAGTCATTTAATATGAAGAAAAAACCACTTGTATTAAACAAGTTTTGACAGATCCTGTGTCATGTTTGTTTCATCAGGATAGGAGCTTGTGGTTTTAATAATTCTCTTACAATATTCAAACAATTGCCAACATAGGCAAAGAGGTCACTCTTGACCAGTTTGACCAACTTTTAGATCATTCCTTGTGTAATATTCAATAATTAAATATCTACAGCTATTATTTTGAAAGGCAGATATTTGTTTCCTGTGCATTTTGTGATGCATTTGTAAATTGCAGGTATAGATGGAACAGGCTTAGGATTGAGCTTACATCATCAACAACTTGGAGCGTGAGTAACTATTATCTTCAATATCTAAGCAAGCTGATAGAATTTAATAGAAGAGTCCTAAACTGATATCCTTCTGTGAAATGTTTGTGTTTTATGATACTGGCAATTGCAAAATGATTATTTTTGGGATATAGACTGTTCGAGGTTCAATGTCTGCATATTCCAGTAATGGATCGCACTTCCTTTGAAGGTACTAAGCTCTCCTATATGTTTCTTCTATTAAAATGAAATGGAATGTAAATGGCTATATACTGCATGATACATGTGAATGGATGTAAATAAGTATTGTGGAAGTGAAAATGAGGGATAAGATGCATGACAAAAGATAAAAACTGAATGAAATTCAGAAAACAATGCAATATATGGAATAAGAGTACTTTCAAAATTTGAACTTAATCAGTAGAAACCATTAACATGAAAGGGAATAATAACAAACCTTTGCGCACTATTGTTGTTTTTTGATTAAGTAGTTGGGTATCTTTTAGAATCCAAAGACAATACAAAAATTCAGCTTACTGATCTACCCAACTACCTTACAACAGCCTACCAAATGCAAAATGGACCAACAAAAAAAAAAGATTCCAACAGAGCCTTCAGACTTCACCCCATCACTGCATTCCAGAGCTTGATTCTCCCTTCCAGTCAACCACCTCTTCCTCCCGAACGCCTGTATGCTGCTCAGTTGCCACTGCATGGGGATCTTGAGCAGCTACATCAAGGGAGAAGACCTTTCTTTGTGTAAAGACCTCAAGGTCTGTATGATATAAATCTCTGCTTTTCATATACTATAAAATTCAAATACAAACTGATTGCACAATGTAGATTCAGGAGAAGAAAATTTCACTGCCCAAATTGCTTATAGATCATTCAGATACTTGAGTGCTTACACAAATTTAGAGCATCAATAAACAAGTTTGATATAGCAGCTGCGAAGTCAGGAATCCAAACATACATAGAATTGACAGAATCTTTTAATTGACAGAATCTTTTAAGCTTACAGATTAAACATATAACTTGGGGGTTCCATCCCAAGAACCAACATGCTCAAAGGCAAAAACAAATAATCAGCATAACAAAAAATATGGCAGAGTCATCTATGATTCTATATATATCTACTTGGGGTGGTTCATTAACTTGCTGTACAAGGTTAGTAAACAATCAGATTTGGCCCCTTTCCAGAAGTTGGTAGAAGATATGAAACAAAGTAAATGAAAACAAAAATATGATTTTCTTCAAGAAGATAAGATAAGATAATGATATTAATGTCCAACAAAAGACCAAAAAGAGGTCTATGGGACTGAAAGATTACAACAGTTAGGCTGCCACAGTAGGAACACACAAAGGTGTCTGAAAATAAACGAATATAACCAAAGCAATAACAACAAACATAGAATAGAGACAGAGAAAGTGCTACGAGTCTTTCTTGGGCAAAAAGAAATCAGTCACTGAATGATACACATGCCGATGTGTAGAGGCCTTGTATTGTAAATGATCCATATGACTTCACCTTAGCAAACTGGAGGCTCTTGAATAGCCGTATGGATGTGCAAGAGAGTGCAGGAGGTACGGTTGAGTTGGAGGAGTGAAATAGGGCCGTACGGCTGAGTAATTGCTGGCCGTACTTTCAAGACAAAGCTCCGTATGGGGTGCCAAGGAGATAGTTGTACACAGGGCTAGATAGTCCATATGGATGCTAGAGGGCAGTGCGCTATAATTTGGAATGCCGTACGTTGTGCAAGGAAGGCTGTACAGCTGAATTAGAGCAAGCCATATGGTGGATTAGAGATGGCCGTACTGTGTCTGCAACAAGGCCGTACAACGATGCAAATGACGTATCTCAGTACGGAATGATGGGTATGTCAAGGTGTATGGAAGGGGTAGGTTGTGAGGAAGGACAGTATGGAGAAGAGGGGAATAGGGACCCGAATCCAACACAGAATGTAATCGTGGTTCATACACAGAACACCATAGAACTTGATAAAATCCACAACAACAGAGACTTAGTTGCGAATAATAATTACCAAAGATACTCCCACTTGCCAGATCCGATCTAAGTAATACATGCAACAATGGAATAGGGTGAGGGTTGAATCCCACCGAAACCGCACTAGCCAAATGGGGAAGATCTTTCACTTCCGAAATGGTGAACAATTCCGAACTCCAAAAGGAATTCGCAATACAGAGAAACATAATCCAAAGCATGCCTACAGACATTCTATAAACCGTGCTTAAATACCCGTCAGGGAAACCTTTTCGAGGGTGTACAAAGATAGCTGACGATGACACAAACTTCGAAAACAAAAATAAAAATGGGACCGAGATAAATTAAATCAATCAGTCTGTTACAAAGATTAATTAAATACATTTATTTTATGACGGGGACATTGTAGTCCTCCTGTCCCAAAATTTGCTTGTCCTCAAGCAAATGCAGTGCTGGATGCTAGAGAATGTGCTCACCTTCCCACGTTGTGTTGTCCAACGGTAGGTGTCGCCAGCCTACCAAGTGCTCCTTTACAGTGCAATTCCGTAGGATCTTTTCATGTACTTCGAGGATCTTGGGAGGTTCCAAGATGAGCTTCCCTTCTTCGTTGAGTGGCGGAAGGTCGGTAGCAACTGGGACATTTTGCCCTATGGCTTTCTTCAGACAGGAAACATGGAAGACATTATGAATGTGGCTTCCCTTCGGGAGTTCCAGTTCATACGCTACCTCACCAATGCGACGAACCACTCGATTGGGGCCATAAAATCGTGGCTTCAATTTCTCTTTTCCCGTTCCCTTTAATGAAGACTGTCAATATGGTTGGAGCCGGAGATAGACCAGATCCCCCACTTCAAAACTCCTCTCTATCTTGCGCCTGTCGGCATACATCTTCTGTTGATTTTGTGCCTGCTGTAGGTTTTCTTTCCTATCCCTCTTGAAGCTAGTCCTTCGCCCTTGGAGCGTGACTGTCACCCAGAACTGTGTCGATGAATGAGAGGGGTTCGTACCCGTACAAAGCTTTGAATGGTGCCATCCCAATGGACATGTGATAAGTGGTATTGTAGCAATATTCCCCCAAATGGATCCATTTTACCCATGCTCGTTGTTGTGCTGAGACGTAGTTCCGAAGGTAACCATTGAGCCATTTGTTCACAATCTTGGTTTGATCGTCCATCTGTAGGTGGTAACTCATGCTTGGTGATAATTTCGTCCCTACCATCTGAAACAATTCTATCTAGAAGATACTGATGAATCGTCCATCCCGATCACTGATGATGTTTTGGGGTAACCTGTGCAAGCGAAAGACTTCTCTAAAAAATAGATCAACAACTTGTGCAGCTTGAAGGTCTGAGGGGATGGCGAAGACATGTGCATACTTTGTCAACCTGTCAACCACCACAAAGATACAATCCTTTCCATTCACCTTCGGAAGACCTATTATGAAGTCCATTGATATACTTTCCCATTTATGTTTGGGAATTGGCAAAGGTTGTAGCAGCTCGACAAGGAGAGTATGTTTGGATTTGTTCTGTTGGCAGATCATACATTCTCTTACATGTTGCAACACGTCCCCTTTTAGTCCTTTCCATGAAAACCTCTCCCGATGACTTCTGTAAATTTTGAGGAAATCGGGGTGCCCAGCCAGAGGTGAGTCGTGTACTTCCTTCAAGATCTATTGCTTCAATTTGGATTCCAACACCAGGTATATCCGGTCTTTATAGTAGATGATATCATCCACCACTCTGTACTTATCATCGTAGGTGTGGCCATCTAGTATTTCACAGGCCAATCTATTCTTGGAATATTCCACTAGCAGATGTGCCTTCTAGTCAGTTGAAATCCGGTCTAGTGAGCAGATGGTGGGTTTTCTGGACAAGGCATCTGTAACAACATTGTTTTTCTCTTTCACATACTCAATGTCAAAATCAAAAGCTTGAACTTTGCTTACCCATTTTTGTTGCCGTTCGTTCAGGTCCCACTGCTCCAAAAAATATCTTAGACTGTTGTGATCCGTACGGATGACAAACTTGGCACCTACCAGATATTGCCGGAACTTGGTTAGCACGTGCACGATGGCCAACATTTCTTTGTCGTAGATGGAATACAAGTGTTCTGTTGGTGTAAGCTTTTTGCTCTCATAAGCGATGGGGTGTCTATCTTGCATCAGTACTGCTCCAATGCCTTCCTCGGACGCATCGCACTCCAGAATGAATAGCTGAGTGAAGTTAGGTAGTGTAAGTACGGGACAAGTGCTCATGGCCTCTTTCAGCTTATCAAAGGTGAGTTGTGCCTTTTCGTTCCACTAGAATGACCCCTTCTTCCTCAGATCTGTTAAAGGTGCGCTGAGTTGAGAGAATCCTTTAACAGACCTCCTGTAGTAACTACATAGTCCGAAGAATCCTCGCAAATCTGTGAGTGATTTTGGGGCAGGCTAGTCGAGGATAGTCTGGATCTTTTCTTGATGCACTTGAACCCTGTATTTACTGACACATGCCCCAAGTACAATATCTCTGTCATACCAAACTCACATTTGGATTGTTTGGTGAACAAGGACTGTTCCTCCATGATACTTAGAACTTCATTCAAATACTTTAAGTGCTCCTCCCATTTCTTGCTATAAATAAGAAGATCATCAAAGAGTACCAACAAATACTTTCGTAATTTTTTGTTGAAGATACGGTTCATGCATGATTGAAATGTAGCAGGTGCATTGGTCAATCCGAACGGCATGACCAGGAACTCATAATCTCCATAGTGGCAGCGGAAAGCCATTTTTTCCACATCTTCTTCCCTCATTCGGATCTAATGGTATCCGGAACGGAGATCTATTTTTGAAAAATAGACCGCGCCATGTAGTTCATCTAGCAACTCATCTATCCTTGAAATAGGATACCTATTTGTTATTGTTTTCTTGTTCAACGCGCAGTAATCCACACACATGCGCATCGTTCCATCTTTCTTTTTGACCAATACCACAGATGATGCGAATGGGCTGGAACTGGGACGGATCCATTCTTTCTCAAGCAATTCCTGAATCATTCTTTCGATCTCATCTTTGAATTTCTTGGGGTGGCGTACGGTGTGGTTATGACTGGCTTTGCTCTTGATTCCAACTCAATAGTGTGCTCAAACCCTCGATGAGGTGGTATGCCGAGAGGAATATCCATGAAAACTTTATCATGTCTACTCAAAATCAACTGAAGTTCTTCATCCTGTGGAGGTGTTCGATGCCCCTTTATAGGTTTCGCCAAGATAAAGCCATGCACTGCCCACGCAATGTCATTGTGCCGCAAGATTGCCTCCATCCGATGCGTGGAAACTTCCTTTGTACCTTCATTTGCCATTCCTCGGAGGACAACCTTCTTTCCGTCAACCACAAAAGTGAAATCCATTTGCTTGAAACATTCAGTGTATTCATCAAGGGTCTCCATCCACTGTATGCCAAGAATGACTTCCATGTCAGCAAGGTCCACTATGAAGAAGTCCTTCATCACCGTGTGATTCGCCATTGTGATGCTCAGCTGAGGAACAAGGTGCGTGCAGGGTAGGAACGTCCCTTCGGCTACTTTGACTTGAAAGCCTGCGTGCGCTTCCGTAGGGATACTTCTTCGTTTTACCAAGGATGAGTTTATGGAATTCAAAGTAGCTCCGCTATCCAACATTACCGTAACCCTTTGTCCTTGAAGGGTACCTTGTACATGGAAAACTGTGCACCTCGGGCTGCCAACCAAGGCAATGGATCCTCTGTGTTGTACCAAAGCGGCAATTCTCTCTGTATGATTTAGATTGACCATGTTGGTGTCACTGTGGGGTTAGTTGTCTTCGATCGACATTTCTTCCTATTTGCATTCATCCTCATCATCGGATATGACCTCAATGTAGTGGATCTTCCCTTTCCCGAGGCATCGGTGGCTAGGCTCCCGAGGTCCTTTGCAGTTGAAACATAATTTCTTCCTTCAAAGTTCCTGTCGGGAAGCTTCATCTAATGACGACTTCTTGGGCGGAGGTTTGTCCCTCAAAAACGTATGCAGTTTCAGATGTGAGTAACTTCGAGAGGATGAGGATGATGTCGATGATGATGCCATATTTCGTGCCTTACTGATTGCTTCCGACAGAGTAGACGGATTGAATCCCTTCACCCAACCTTTCAGCAGTTCTGTCAGCCCGTCCATGAAGAGCACTACTCGCCTTCTTTCGAAAATGTCCATGACCAAAACAGAAAGTTCTTGAAACTCCACAATGAACTTATCTATCGATCCAATTTGCCTCAGTTGTGCCAAATCTTTAAAATTGAGCTCGAGATTTTTCCCATCAAATCGTTCTATCAATCTCTCCGTGAATTCCACATAAGTCTTTATTTGATCATGCCCTAATGTGATGGTGCCATGGTGCCACTATTCGTGCGCAACTCCCTCCAAGTGCAATGCGGCAAATTTGATTGCTTCTTCTTCTGGCATAGGATTTAGCTGGAAGTAGGTATTGGCTTTCATCACCCATGTTTGCACTGATATAGATCTCGATCTGTCAAATGGAGATAGATTCACCTTACTCAACTTTCTCCTGAGATCATCGTTAAAGTATCCTTTGTTTCTGCCTCCCGAATATCTCATTCTCAGATCTGTGTAATCTTTGTATGATATATCTTCTTCAAGGTTTGCATTCTTCCACTCTTCTCTCATTTCTTCGAAGGTTGGTTGTCTCCCTTCGTGTTCTGTCTCTGTCTGTGGTGGAAGAGTCGGCATGGAAGGCCGAGAGCGTGCTGGCTGAGGGTTTGATTTACTCGTCACCAAGTCTGCGCTGTGACCATTTTGTTCTCTAGATATTTTGTTCTCCGCCAACTTCTTGAGAGTTTCTTTTATGAGTCGTTGCATATTAGTGATTTGTGCTTGATTCCTAGCAAGTTCCCTCAGAAGAGCCACAAGTTCGGCAACGGTTGGTTCCCGTTCGTTTGCCATTCGATTAATGAAATGTGTCCTTTTCCGGCTATAAACTCTCATTCAATGTCCACAGGCTGGCAGGATCGAAGGGCTTTGATACCACTATAAATGATCTAGACGACTTCATCTTAGCAAACTGGAGGCTCCTGAATAGCTGTACGGATGTGCAAGAGAGTGCAGGAGGTACAACTGAGTTGGAGGAGTGAAACAGGGCCGTACAGCTAAGTAATTGTTGGCCGTACATTCAAGACAGAGCTCTGTATGGGGTGCCAAGGAGGTGGCTGTACATAGGGCTAGACAGTCCATACGGATGCTAGAGGGCAGTACGCTATAATTTGGAATGCCGTAAGTTGTGCAGGGAAGGCCATACAGCTGAATTAGAGCAAGCCATACGGTGGATTAGAGATGGCCATCCTGTGTCTGCAGCAAGGTCATACAGTGATGCAAATGTCGTATCTCAGTATGGAATGATGGGTATGTCGAGGTGTATGGAAGGGGTAAGCTGTGAGGAAGGACAATATGGAGAAAGAGGGGAATAGGGACCCGAATCCAACACAAAATGTAATCGTGGTTCATACATAGAACACCATAGAACTTGATAAAATCCACAATAACAGAGACTTAGCTGTGAATAATAATTACCAAAGATACTCCCACTTAATAGATCCAATCCAAGTAATACATGTAACAACAGAATAGGGTGAGGGTTGAATCCCACCGAAACCGCACGAGCCAAATAGGGAAGATCTTTCACTTCCAAAATGGCGAACAATTCCGAACTCCAACAGGAATCCACAGTACAGAGAAACATAATCCAAAGCATGCCTACAGACATCCTACAAGCCGTGCTTAAATACGCGTCGGGGAAACCTTTCCGAGGGTGTACAAAGATAGCCGATGGCAACACAAACTTCGAAAACAAAAATAAAAATGGGACCGAGATAAATTAAATCAATCGGTCCATTACAAAGATTAATTAAATACATTTATTTTATGATGGGGACATTATATGTACTGTCTTTGGCCACTCACAGAGGAGTGTCGTTGGTGCAAATAGCCAGAATAGGATTTGACACATCTGGAAAGCCCATTAGATTGAGTAGAACTGGAAGGCCTTTTTACACCCCGCAAAGTAGATAATGGTGTAAAAAAGGCAGTAATGAGCTGAGCAGATGACAAAATTGCATAGTTGGCAGCAATCTGATATTTCCTTTTAGATGGCAACTGTCACTACAAGACAAAATTGGGCTTCTTCTAGACAATCGCTGGTTCTTATTAGAAGATTCAAGACCAAAATCTGATTCTTTTCTTCCTACACAAGCACAACTGGCAACAATCTTATCTTTTCCTGATTTTTTTGGAAGGAGACAAAACTTCATAGTTGGCAGTCAGCACTATCGTCCAGGCTACGTAGCCTCAACTTTATGGGTTCATCACAATCCTTTTATCCATCAATTGCTTGACATCAAGCAATTTCAGGTTACGGTGTTTGAAGATTTCAGTTCCTTCCCAGGTTGCATCTTCTAGTGGTAGTCCCTTCCACTTGGTTGAGTATTCTAGAGTAGCTTTGTTACGTAATCTCTTTTCCCTTACATACAAAGCAGATTTAGGTTGAAGGAACAATTTTTCTTCATATTCCAGTGGCGGGCATTCCTTGGATCAGTTGATTTGTTGTTCGAGAGCTTTCTTTAAGCATGAAACATGGAGGAGTATTGTGAATCTTGTTGTTGGGTGTTAAATCATAAGCAATCTGTCCCACTTTTTTAATCCCCTAGTAAGGACCATAAAAATGTGGTTGAAGCTTCTCTTTTCTGCTTCCCTTCATAGATGATTGTTGGAAGGGCTATAACCTCAGAAACACCGCTCGACCACCTTGCTGCATAACTGTGATATAAATATCTCCTTTCCAACTCCATCTCTAATCTTATCTTTCTTGGAACCATCGAGTGTGAATATTTCTAATTAAACTCCAAATAATTAGATTGTTGTTGATGTGTGTTTTATGACCCACCAAATAATAGAACAAAGTACTGAGGTATCTTATCGTCTCTTGAACAAAGTCTTGTCTATACCAAGATTGCGAGAGGACCATAAAATGACTCCAAGGTTCCTTTTATGTATGGTCTTGACTATGGATAAGCTCGATGGTTAATGCGATTTGTTGATGATCACAAGGGGCCTTACATATATCCACTTAGATTCATTCCAAGTCATGCTGGATGTGGGAGCTATAAAAATGTTTTGCAATGGTACAATTTTTTGAAAACTTTATTGTCGTAGTAGCTCATAGCAACAATCTCAAAGTTTGCTCCGTAAATGAGAAGTAAGGTCTTTATATAGGTGCTTGATTACAATGGGTGGCCTGGACAAAAATAATAATTGATGGCCCAAATTGTGCCACATCAACCCTAATTAGGGTTTGGGGGAAAGAAAACATAATTTACGTTAATGCAAAATGGAATCCACTATTGTAGTGGGTAATAAATGTCCATTGCGCATGCTCACTCAGGAAGAGGGGTGAAATAAATGACCACTACATGCAACCACTATGTATTAAATGCATCTATCCTTGACTTCGCCACCTGAAAGCGTGGAATTGATCCAACACTGTCTCTAACTCTTCTGTATTGATGCTTGGTGCTGATCCTTTCTTGAATTCTAGAACTTCCACCGCCCTTTTAACTTTTCCTAAATTCTCTTCCCAATTTGATAACACAATTTGAGTGGTATGCAAGGTGTTCGAGAAAATGGAGAAGTTCTTAAAATCATCTCTCTCAAAAGCATTTAGCTGAAAGAACTCCTCCAACTTACCTCTCAAGTTGTCTACCAGTATTTCATTTTCTATCAATCTTTGTGACAACAAGGATGAAACTGTGTTGGAAATCCCTTGCTTGATATTGTCGGCTACCTTTCTCCATCGAGCAGATTCCTTGGTGAAGTTTTTAAACATTTCCTTAGCTACAATCACTGCACTGTACTATCAAAGGAAGCCATATACATCTCTTTCACCAACTCCACCATTAATCAATGCCTTCTTAGGAGTCTCCATTAGATTTTGTATATTTGGGATCACCTCATCTTGATAAATGTGCTCATCCTCCCACACCTCATCCATGCATTGGATCCTGGAGAGTATAAATAGTGCTCTACTATGAACTTGCACCAATTCTTTTGCATGTTTTAATGCCTCGTTCTGAATTCCTTTCATCGAAACCTCTACACCTTGAGTAGTTTGTTTGATCCTGTCAATATCATCCATTACTTTAGCTGAAACACTTGTAGGAGGAACAAAAGATGGACCCTCTTCCCTTACTAGATGGGGCAAGTTGTTTATGAAATCACTTAAGGTCTTGATTTCCCTCTTTTGCTTCTGATACTTTTCTTCCAGCTTCTTTTCATTATCCTTAACAACTCGTGTGGAATCATCAAAGTCCTCCATAACTTGTTCACGGGAGGCCTGGCCTAGATCAACCTCTATAACATGGTACTCGTCTAGAGTTATTTGATCCTTAGTCTTATCTACTGTAAGAGTTGTAATTTGCAGAATTCAAGATCCAAATTCTCCCTTACAACCTTCATGAATCTCTTAGCTTTTCCTTTTTCCTCAAATTGGTTGACTCGGTTCAAAATTCCTATCCTGCATTGGCGTGGACGTGCCATCCTCCTTAATTCTCCTTTTGCTTGTCTCCACTTGTTTGGTGAAGGTTGTTGTCCTGCATTTTGTCACCACAAAATGTTGGTAACAACACAACTTTTTAAAGCTAGTTTCGCATTTTTCTACACTTGAATTTGATATTCAATTGCTTAATGTTGATCGATTGATCCATTTCAATTTGTATATCAAATTGTTTTACTGAAGGCTTTCGTCAAGTCTTTTTTGTTTTTCTTTTTGTTGAGCCTTTGCTTGATCTTTGAGGCCTTTATTGTCCTTTCTTTGCTTTTGATTTTGCGTTTGTTGGTTTTTAGTCCTTTGGTTTTGCTCATGTCATGCGTTTTGTTTTTCCCTTTTATTCAGTCTAACCTAGAGCTCAATCGGATTTGTTAGTCAAAAGATATGCTCGTTTTAGTGCCTCAAAAGTGGACCTTTTTGGTGCAACAACATGGAATAAAAAATATGATGTTATATTTTTAATTTGACTTTAACTTTTTGATAAATATAACTTATATTCACTTTTTGTTATGTTTTTAAGTTACGTTAACTTTCAATTTTCAACTTAAAGTTATATTACTGGATTTTTTCAAGCCCTTTAGGCTCGAACCATTTTCATGGCACATGCTGGGTGATTCCCCCAGAATTCCCAGATTTGACATACATTCAGAATTTTGTTTATTTTGTGGAAGATAGAAATGCTGTTTTATTCACACAGCTTTTTGGATGTTAACATTGCAATGTACACTAAAGCTTGTATTTGTAACAATGTTATTATGCAGATACAGGTGCAAGTTGCCCTGGAAGTTGCTCACCTGTAGGAGCTGCTCAACCACTGGGGCAATGCCCCTTGCACTGTGGCTCGAGTACCTCCAGATGCCTCGGCTGACACCTTGATGCCTCATGGCCGCTGGCAACGGTGCCACTCCTCAGGCCGCCACTCGCACACTTCGTGCTCGCAGGCCTCCAACCACCGCTTTTCCAGTGGTGGGGTTGGTAGCTGGAGGTGCTGCTCTGCCTCCCCACCCCGTGGTGGCTTTGACTGGTCTCCGCCTCCTCCTCCTGGCGCTCGTCCAGATAATGCTGGCAAATGGCCCGCCTGGCGCTGGCGATTTCTCCTTCGCGGCCTGAGGTTAAGATGCGGAGGCTGCCACTGATCCCCCTGCTGTTGTTGCTCCTGATGACGGCTGGTCTATGCCCAACCCGCCCCCCAATCCTAGAAATGATTGGGGTTTTAATGATAGATGATCCTCCCCCCTTGGTTGCCACTGCTTTGGCAGCCTGAGGTTGCTATATATGTTTTTGATGAATAGTTGCTCTTTCCGGCTAATGCCATGTTTTTAGTTTCGGCTTAGGCTGCTTGAACTCTCTCACAGGGTGATCTTGTATCCCCCGACCCCTTTTTTGTGAATTGTATTCTAAGTATATTTTAAAATAGAACAGGACTATTCATCAAAATTTTCAACTTAAAGTGACTATAGTGCACTTTATGTTATAATTTTGAGTTACTTTTTAATTTTTCACTTAAAGTGACTATATAACTATATAGTTCCAATTTAATTTTTGATTTTTAAATCAAATACTTATTTAAATGTTACTCTTTAAATGATGTTTATATGTTATATTTTTAAATATGATAGATAAATATTGTTTATGACCCATTAAGTAACATTTTTATAAATTTAAGTGAATTAAATGACTTTAAGTTATCAAAAGTGGACATTTTACATGTCACTGCATATAAAGTTCATTTTGGTAGACCTTTTTGATGTCATTACATCAAAAGGCTATCATAAGTGGACCTTTTTGATGCCACTGTATCAAAACTTAAGATTTCATGTCTTTACATCCAAATTGTGAGATGTAACTTAAATGTGCATCCTCCCCCAAAAGGTGCGATTTTGCTTGTGTGCACATTTTAAAATATTTTATTGACCCAAAAAGGTCCGATTTTGCTTGTATGCACATTTTAAAACATGCTATTGACTCCAAAAGATCCGATTTTAAGCTAAAACATGTTTTAATATGTGTCTTGGCCTCCAAAAAGTCCGATTTTGAAAAACTACATGTATTTGCCCTCCAAGAACCCGATTTTGATCATAAATGGAGATTTTCTTGATGGATTTACATGAAATCTTTTCTATTTTAGGCGTTTTTGATGGGCAATGAGTTTTCTTGCATTCAAAATAGATTCAACAAGCTAAAAAATGTTTTTGGAAGCTCCAATCTAGGGCATGATTTAAAAGAAATCAGCAAATAACTCCATTTTTGATCCATGTTTTTGCTCCAATCCCAATTGATTTGGCTTTATTTGGTGTTTGCATTGCATGTTGGTGCATGATTTAAGGTTTAAACACCAAATCAATTTGCTCATGCACCATCGTGAAAAACATTTTTTTGCTAAAAACGTCCCAAGCATGAACATCTTGAAAATGTTGGATTTTGGAGCAATCTTAGGGCACATTTTGGCATCCTTCAACAAATTTTCCTTGTTTGCTGCCCTTTCCCATTCAAATTTGTAAAAGGTTGAGAGATACAAACATTTTTGGAGATTTTTTCAACATTGGAGCGTTTTTCTCTATTTTTGGCACTTAATCTTCATGTAAGTGGACTCTTTCTTGCTATTTAATTTGTGCTTATTTTGTTGATTTTATGCTAGTTGTTTGATGATTGTCATTTGTTGAAATCTATGCCATGGAAAGTGCGTTTTTCCTTTAAAAATGAAGAAATTGTTCAATTTCATCTTTTTGGTTCTTTCCCAAGTTCCAATTTCAAATTTTACTGTTGAAGTGTTTTGCATCTTGGCATGTTTTAGTCATTTTCCAAAAGTACGTTTTTCTTTGTGTTTTTGTGTTTTGTTTTCGCTTGCCGGTTTTCTACACTTTGGAGAAGTCACAAGTTCTTCCCCAAGCACTTGTTGTTGCTTCACTTCATGAGAAAGCATCATCACGTTCCACATTCCATTTCCATGTCACAACACCTCACCTCTCATTCAACAAATGTGATTACATGTTTTCCATCTCATTCACCATCCGCACATGCATTTAATCTCATTTTTCGTTTCCATTTTCACTCATCTCACTTTTTGCATTCATTCACACGACATGATTACACGAAATGCCTTACATGTAATTACATCCAAAAGGTCCGATTTTGATTAAAAGTCACTTTTTGAAAAGTCAAAAAGATGTCATTTTAATCTCCCATGTACTTTGACTTTCCATTCTTACCAAAAGTGACTATAAAACTCAGTATCTCTCTTCCATTTTCCATTTCCATCCCTTCATATGCATTTGCGCCTCCATGAGCAAATACATATTTTCGTTTCTCTCCATTTACACTTACATGTAAAGTGCATCCTCTATCCACATTTGCATCTCATCTCACCTTCCATCTCCTGTTACATGTTGCGCTTACATGTATTCATTTTCATGCAATAATGCCTTGAAAACCCTACATCATGTTTGAAAATCAACAATCTTCATTCACACGCATTCCCATGCGTTCCACCTTCACACATTCTCATTTCATTTCATCTTCCATATTTTGACATTCATAACACTTCATTCCGCTTTCCATTCATTTCATTTTCATCCATTGCATATGCATATGATTTCTTTAAGATCATTTCGTTGAATCCATAGTTGGAAAACTCGCCAAATGCAAAAACTCGCCAAGCCCCCCAAAAGTTTAATCGGGAAAAACTCGGCGATTTAAAAAAAAAACTCGGGAACCTAAAAAACCGCTGAAATTTAATTAAAAATACATTTATTTTGCAAAATTTAATGAGAAGATGCATCTAATAAGTTAATTGAAGACAATACGAAAGAAAGAAACAAAGTTTAGATATATATAAATGCATAATGCGTACAAAATTGCATTCTCATGCAGAATGCTCATGGTAGGAAGCAAAATAGTAAATTACTAAATAGTTTCAATCTGTCAAACTAGAAGTAAATACTAAAAGTCTAAATACATCAATACAATGTCAATCACATCTTCCTCTTTCCACTTGCACTAGCAGGAAAGCGAGGGGGTCTAGTCCTAGAAGAAGTGCCCCGCACTGGGATAGAGCGTGAGCTGCGTGACTGTGAACTCTGTGGCTGTGCCCCCTCGCTCGACATCCCTATTGACTGGCTCGGCGTCCTAGAAGAGGATGCATCTCCTCCTAATGGTAATGCCTGATCCTCGCCTGAATCATCATCATCCTCGTCCTCATCCTCAATGTCATCCATAGTGAACTGAAAATCAGTGTCAGCTTCCCCCTCCATGGCTTGCCTCTCCAAATCAGCGATCTCATCTGGTGTAAACAATGGACTTGGCTCCTGTGCTGTCCAATCAGAATAAGGATCTATCTCATCTAGATCAAGCGGACCAGGTAGTTCTAAGAGCTGTGACTTTTTTATGCGCAACTTAAGATTATAGTGCACATAAACAAGGTCATTAAGCCGTTTTTGAGTCATTCTGTTTCTTTTCTTTGTATGGATGGACTCAAATAAGCTCCAATTGCGCTCACAATGGGATGAGCTACAAGGTTGGGATAGGACTCTGAGAGCAAATTTCCTTAAATTGGGGGTATTGCCACCCCAACTTGCCCACCAAGCATCTGCAAAATAAAATTAAAAAAGTTATAAAGCAATAAAAAACAAAATCAGAAGCACAACTTATCAATTAGCAAAAGTTTTAAAGTTTGACGCTTTACCTGGTGCTTGAGTAGATCTTGCTCTCTTTGCTAGCATAGAAGAGAACAAAGGACCCCTTGATTCCACATAGATTTGTTGTTCGGTCACAATAAGGTCTCTCTCCTCTTCACTTGATATCATTCTCTCAATGCATTTAGAGAGACCTTCCATGACCTCTCCATTAGGATCTGAGTAGGAATCATCAGCCCTAAAACAAATAGAAAATGATATCAAGTCTTACTACACAACCTTAAAAAGTAAATTAAAATAAAGACTTATTAAAATCCCAACTTCAAGGACAATCAATTATCATAGTACCTGAATTTGGGATTGAGGAAGTAGCCTACTGCATGAATAGGTTGGTGGAGCATATTGTTCCACCTCCTATCAATTATTTCCCAAATGGAGTCAAATCTGAGACTGTCCCCGTGATAGTAACTTCTAACAGCCTATTTCGCCCTATCCATGGCCTCATAAAAACCTCCCATTGGGGATTGCTGCCCATCACATGTGCGCAAGACTAGAACCAGGGGTAGAGACATCTACATTTGAAATTTGAAAAATACAAATTAGTTAATAACATAGTAAGTTATGAATTGATAATGAAACTTGAATAAACTAAAAATATAATGAAGTTACCTCCACAATCTCCTTAGCCTTTGCAAAAAAGCTATCATCAAAGACTATTCGTGCCACAGCTTCTCCTTCGGGCTTCTTTGAGTAAGGTGAAGCAACCCAATCAGCACACACAAACATTTGCTTCAAAGCCAATATGTGGTCAAGAATACTTTGCAACGTCAAGAAGACTGTTGCAAACCTTGTCATAGCAGGTCTCATCAAATCTTTGCCTTTAGTGGCTTTTCTCATCAAACTGAGAACCCATGGGTGATTATAGATATATTTCGTGACTCGCCTAGCATCTTCCACAACTGGACTCACCCAATCAAGTTTTCCTATGTCCTCCAAAAGAAGGTCAAGGACATGTGCTGCACAAGGTGACCAAAAAAGTGTGGGATGCCTCTCTTGGAGGATTCTACCTAAAAGATTAGCAAAAAATCAATAATCAGTAACAAACTTTCCATATTTAGTATTTACAAATTACATCAAATCTAAATTGAATAATACCATAGCATTACATTCATGATTCATATTGATTCAAATATAAAAAATTAAATCTACTTGCTGCCACATATGCTGCTGCATTATCTGTGATTATTTGCACCACATTCTCTATTCCCACCTCCATGACAACATTCTCCAACATTAAAGCCAATGTGGCTGCATTTTTCACTTTGTTGGAGGCATCGACAGATTTCCAAAACACCACATCATCTTTGCAAGCAATCAAGAAGTTAATAATGGTTCTACTTCTTCCATCTGTCCACCCATCAGATAAAATGGTGCAGCCATACTTCTTCCACTCTTTCTTTTGGTCTTCTATCAACAATCTGACCCTACCAACCGCTTTGTCAAGCAACCTACAAAATTTAAGTGTAATATTAAATAAAGTGTAAGTGTTAGTAAAAAATTAGGAAATAAGTTATAACAATTAAGATTTAAAATATAACAATGAACTAAAGTGAATCTCAATTATTTACAATTACTAAATAGTAAAATACTAACCTTCCACTCATATCCTTGCGATTAGGCGGCTTGTACCCTTTGCCTGATATTGTCATTGCATTCACCATATTGACCCAATAGGGACTATCAGCGACATTCATTGAGATATTGTTGAAAAACCAAAAATCAGCTGCTGCAATATCAGTTTGCTCATGCACCTCCTTAAACCATGCAGTGCCCTTTAATGATGGCTGTGCTCCAGGTGTGTTCCTGGGCACAAAATAACCACCTATCCCTGATGGGGATCTAGATGGTGATGATGAAGAAGTAGGAGATGTAGAAGAAGTGGAACCGGTAAAAGAGAAATTTTGTTTGCGGATCCGTGGGCCACGAAGAGATCCTGGTATGTTCTCAAGTGCTCCTTCTTCCTCTTGCATATCAAAAGGAGCTCCTTCAGATTCAGCTATGGCTGCCCTCATAGCTATTTTTGCCCTCTCCCTATTCAATTTTTTCTCTTCAGCAGCTGCAAGTAGGGCATGGATGAATCTTTTTTCTTCATCAGTTACCTTGAGACAAGGATTTGAGTCATGTTTCTTTATGCCTGCAAGGTGGTATTTGAGGCGGTTTATGCCTCCAGAAATAATTCTCTCACAGGGAATGCATATCACCTTCCCAATATCATTTGGACTTGGAGCTTCATAGGCATACCGCCATGCCTTATCTCTTGCATTTTTAGGCCGAGTGCCTATATATCCAGATGGGCATGGTGTTTGTGGCCACTCTTCTTGTGGGTTTGTCATTTTTTTAATGGTTGACCGCTGCCCTACACATAAATATATAGAGAAATGAATAAACAAAGTTAGAACTTAGAAGCTAGGGTTTCAAATGATTCAAACTTCAAACTTGAACCATATCCTTAGCAAACAACAAACTTCAACCATATATTTTGAAGCTAGGGTTTCAAATGATTCAAAATGATTTTAAATGATTTGAAAACATTTACAAAAAACAACAAAAACAAAAGAACATTTGTTATAAAACTATAAAAAGTTTTCAAACTATGATAAGATGAACATACCTGGAAAGAAATTTGTCTTCTAAAATCGGTTAGAATCCTCTACAATCCACTGAAATCCGCCTTGAATCACTTGCAATTAGCCAAGAATGCCTCCAAACCTTCTTCTCTTCACTCCTCAAGGTTCTAAACAATGCAAAAAGAAGAAAGAATGAGAAAAAACATTCACTGCCGCTTAAATCCGTCACAGTCTGCGTTCACCAGTAAATCGCAAGTTTTTCATAAAAACTCGCCGAGTTTTTGCCGACTACTTGCCAATTACTCGGCGAGTTTTTACCAGATTGCCGAGTTTTTAAATCGGCGAGTTAACTGGTTAAAAACTTGCCGAGCTAGGAAACTCGACGAGTTTTAAAAACTCGGCGAGTACTCGGCGAGTTTTCCATCTATGGTTGAATCTACCAAGTCTCCATTTTGTTTCCAAATCTTTGTTGATCACAAATCAACTTGTATGGCGATTCCATCTGATGATGTATTTATGTTTTGAGATTTTTGTGTTGCAGTACAAGCACAAGAAATGTCCTCCCCATCAAAATCCAAAGACAATGAAATATCAATATGATAAAGAATTGGCTCATGCAGCTCTTTCATCAGTCATATCTATTCTGGATAGCGTGATGGACATGCATATTGGTCATGTGGATGTGGCTGATTTTTACAGAGAGTTGAAACTCCAGTTGGTCATGAAATGGAGCGTATTAAAAGAAGCAACATTCACTTGGTGTCTACATTTCCACAGGCGGCTATAGAACTTGACTTCATTCTCGAATGTGCACAACGTTTTACTCCAAAAACAAAGACTATCAAAGACACTGACGGAAAGGTTGTTATTAGCCTTGATCCTGAAGTCATTGAACAAATCTTCAAGGTTCCACATAAAGCAGAATGTGCAGATTTGACCAAAGAATCATTTTTGGCATGTTGAAATGGGTAAAAGGGTGATTATAAGAAATATGTCAACCTTTATTGGTTATACAATAAAAGAAACAACTTCTCCAGATGGCCAAAGACTGTTCATCGGTCTAACTTTAAACAAGAATATAAGGATCTCATCATCCTTCTTAGTAGAATTTGTGACCTTAAAGATTCTACTGATTTTGAACTATGAATGTATAAGTTCATGTTTCAAATCATGGAGAATAAAGAACACATCTTTTGGGGAGAGCTCATTAGCATTGCACTTTGCCAGCAGATAATGTGGGAACTTCAGTACCCTTCTACATGAAATCTTACCTTGTTTACATTGTTGTTGCTATGGGATTTTTTCTGGTCTTTCAACTAAGGGAGATCGTCTTTAGGTTCCTATTTGGGACTACTATGACCAAATCACTATGGCAAATAGTAAATTCAATTACAAAAGAGTTCAAGATGTTTTCTTTGGGCATTTTCGATGCTTGTTCGATAAATAGTTATTTGTCAAAAGAGTATCTAATGTGGCATAGAAGAAGGTGAACTAATACGACTGTATTTTCATTCAGTTTCCAACTTTCACATACTTGAGAGTTGGATATTTCAAAGGTGAGCCGTATACCTTACCTAGGTATGCTATAGATTGAATCATTTTGATGAAGCTAGCTAGATAGCTTATGAACGTGCAGAGTGATTAGCATGCTATGCATAGGCCTTGTTTCGACATTATCTTAGCTAAACCTTTGTCTATTGGCAATTATTTGATCATTTCTGTGCCTAAAGAAAAGAACATAGAAGAAGAGTTATAGTTGATCACCTTGAAGAAGTTCAAAGCTAGATTTGACTTTGATTATTGAGAGATGAATTCTCAAATGAAAAGAGCTTATTCTCATGTTCATCGCATTGAGGACATTTGGATTGATATGAGGATAGAGCTTGACATCTTGAAGATGGACTACTGTAGATTAACCTTGCAACAGATAATTGATTTTAACATATTAGAGATCCCTTCAGATTTCCAAGTTGAAGATGATGGTGACATCCTTGATCCGCAATTTCATCAAGCCAGTTTTGATAAGAAGTGCCTTTTTCCTATCTAGTGTCAACAAAAGGAAGGTACGTCTATCATGGACAAATTTCAAAGGTACGTCTATCATGGACAAATTTCAATCTATCTTGGTAAACACCAACAAATGGTTAAAAAGTAAAGGCCTTAAAAGAGTAAATCTGAAGATGGGCTTGGATTGTGGAAGTTTTGGTTCTTTTGGCAAGAAGTCATAGTTGGAAATCACAGGGAAAGATGGTGCCTCATCATTTGATGCTAAGGTTTCTCACAAATTCAAATTGAAGGGTGGAAAGGGAGCCAAATCATCTCAAATCTCTGAACCAATTCAAGACTTAGAGGAAGAATCAGAAGAAGAATTGAAAACGAAATCTAATAAAGAAGATTCAGATGAAGAAGGGGAAATCATGATCATATCTCCCCCAAATCCTGCACAAGCTTCTACACCTTCTATACATAAAGAGCTTTTTCTACATGAAGTTGATGACGACGTGGATTCATTCTCTACTATTTTCACTCCTTCCATTCCAGTCTCAGAAGTCAACATAATGGCTCTTCCTATTTCCTCTACTGCTCCTTGCATTCCTGCAAATGAACAATATGAACATTTAGTGGATGTGTTTGAGGATTTTCCAACTCTTACAAGTGGTCAAGTTTCCCAACTTGATACATTTTTGACAGGGTTTGAGTTTTTTATGATGGAGTCTTCTCAGCATGTTCCTATGCCTTAAGTTGTGCAGACTGAATCTTGTTCTGTTACAACGGAAATACAATCAAAATCAATGCCAATGGTCTCTACTATACCTGCTTCTACGGATGAAGGTTTCAGACAGTCTACATGGTTAAGCAAAATAAAAACGAAGAGGAGAAAAATGGTTGTTCCTCCAGACAATCTCCTTGTTAAGAAGAACAAATCCAAATCTTTGAAAGATAAGATTGTTTCAAGGATTTTGGTTGATTCAGATAAAACCAAATTTTTTGAAGTTGCTGAGCCCTAGGTGAACAAACCTGTTGAGGAACTTACTCGTTCTGATTACAAGTTTTCTAAAGTTGAAATTGGAAAGCAATCATGTTTGAGTTGTTTGCAAAATGCTCAAGATGCATTGGCTAATGTATCAAAGAACAATCATGAGCTATGGGAAAAGAAAAATCAACTGAAATAAGAGGTCTCTCATCTGAACAAGGTCATTTAGAAATAGTCTTCTCAGAGTGTTGTTATGTCTCAAACATCTAACGAGAGAAAGCTGATTGAAGCCGCCAAGTCTTGGATATAGGAAATCATTTCTAAAGAAGTTCAAGCCATCACCGAGGCATTTGTAGTCCTTAGGTGCGTCAAAGAGATGAATGAAATGGAGCGAAGTTTAATTTCTTCTCTGACTCAAGAACCGGATAATTTGAAGGAAATATTTGATGATTGGGATGAAATGGTAAGATTTGATTTGGATGCCTTGGTCTCATGTGACGTTCTTTTGTCATGTGAAATGTTCTTCAGATATCAAGGTCTTCTTGGTTACAAAGAGGAAACATTGATGAAGCTGATCACAAAGTTGCAGGCGGTCTTTGGAGATTGTCAAACAATTGAAGCATGTGTTACTTGTGATTTGGAATAGATGGGATGCCATGTTATTGATGAATCCGATAATCTCATTGTAGTAGAAAGAGTAAATTCAGAATATACAATCAGGATCAATGTTGATGTAGATTCTGAAAACTTTGGTTCACACAATAAACAGGTTTTTCTTGTATAAATCCTTGACGAAACACTTGTTGGATACTATGGTAGCAAATTCCAAAGTTGTGCAAACAACATATGCAAATGCAGTGAGAGTAGAAGCCATATCAAAGATTATGAAAATTGGTGATCTTCCCACAGTGCGTGACATCATTGTCAAATTCAAGGCAATGAGAAACAATCTTTAAGATTGTTGTTTTTGTTTTTGTTTCATGTTAGTAGTTGTAAATAATGCATTACATGAAAAAGTGTAATTACATGTAGTGCAAGTTAAATGTATGTAAAAGGATGTAATGTGAGTTGCATGTAATCCTTTATTTTCTCTTGTAGTTAGACTAGGTCAAAGTTGGTTGAGTTTCTCCCACTTTTTCCTCCATTTTTTTCTCAACTCCTGTGCCTATATAAAAGAGTGCCCCCTCGTTATAAAATCATTATTATCTTTATGCAAGAGAGCTTTGGAGAAATTGTGCCAGTAGAACTTTGTTTATGTAAGCACTATTCTGAGAGAAAGTGAATATAGAGGAGCATTTGAGACTTAACTTTGATTAAGTAAGATTGTTACTTGTGTGAGTTGTAAGCTTTGTCTATAATTCATCCAAGTTATCTTTGATTCATGTTATCTCATGTTATTGGTAATTGTATCTTGTGAATTGAATAGAAAAGAGTTAAGAAAAAATTGGAGCCAGAGCTTTGACCAGGAGTAATTTTGGAAGTGTATAGCTAGAAGCTTTGTCTATAGCTTATATTTTTTTCTTAATTCGCAAAATAGTTAAGTTATTCTTACTTTTAGGAGTCTTTGTGCCCTAATTGTAAAGCTTTTCCTTATAGAAGTATGACTAAACTTAGAGCCAAATCGATACATTTTCAGCTAGCCTTTGAGTTAGTGAAGGTTTATTGATATCACTTTTTCCAACTCTTGATAGAAGTGTAGTTAGAGATTCACCCTGACCATTACTTGCTCCACAAATAAATGGATTCTTTCTTGAAAGGTAAGAAGAAAGGATATTGGTAGCACCCATTTTATAATATCTCTTGACTTCTTGCTTACCTTGAGTTGATCTGTGGAATGGTGAGAAGGGGGAGCCTTCCCTTTAAAGTAGGAGAGACTCTGTCTCACACGCTGTGGCTGGTCATCTTATTTTGCGACTGGATTTTTATCCAAAATTGTTGGTTTCCATGTTTCAACAAACAATTTTTCAATAATAGAATAATAGGGCTCGATTCTATACGTAACATGCAAGGATGGGAGGAGACGGGCGATTGATCTCTTTTTTACGTCATATCAAATTGCACCAAAAGCACTCAACTGCAAGGCATGCCCTTACTATTCAACAGGTTCTTTGCTGGTTTACCCGAAGGAACTGAAGGTAAGGGATAAACTTACGTAAAAATCTAGTTGCAAAATAAGATGACTAGCCACAGTGTGTGAGACAATCTCTCCTACCTTAAAGGGAAGGCTCCCTTTTCTCACCCTTCCGCAGATCAACTCAAGGTAAGCAAGAAGTTGAGAGATTTTATAAAATGGGTGCTACCAATATCCTTTCTTCTTATTTTTCAAGAAAGAATCCACTTACATGTGGAACGAGTAATGGGCAGGGTGAATCTCTAATTACTTTTCTATGAAGAGTTGGAAACAGTGATATTGATAAACCTTCACTAACTTAAAGGCTAGCTGAAAATGTAACGGTTTGGCTCTAAATCTGGTCGTACTTCTATATGGAAAACCTTTACAATTAGGGCACAAACACTCTTAAAAGTAAGAATAACTTAACTATTTTGCAAATTAAGAAAGAAGTATAAGCTATAGACAAAGCTTCTCGCTATATATTTCCACAATTGCTCCCAATCAAAGCTTTGGCTCCGATTGCTTATTGCTTCTTAAATCATTGTGCTCTTTTATTGAACACACAATAATAACATGAATCAAGACAATAGGCACAAATTACAGTCAAAGCTTCTAATTTGCTCTATCACAATTGTTTCCAGTCAAAGCTTCAAATTGAATTGCTTCTTTTATTCATTTTTTTCCCAACTTTGTACTACACAATCAAAGTTATGCTTGCACAAATGTGGCAAAGCTTTCTTGCATACAACAAAAGATGATTTTTACAATGAGGGGGCACTCCTTTATATAGGCATAGGAATTGAGAAAAAGGTGGAGGAAAAAGTGGGAGCAACTCAACCAACTTTGACCTACTCTAACTAAAAGAGAAAATATAGGGTTACATGCAACTGCAAGTGCAACTCGCATTACATGTAATTACACATGTAAGTTGTATTACATGTAATTACACATTTTCATCTAATACATTCTCTTCAATTACAAACATAAAAGAAGAAGAAGAAAGACGGAGGAGAACTAAAACAATCCTAGGGATTGTCTTGAAAGGCTTTGTACTTGGCGATGCTATCCCAAATGATCACAGGATTGGGAGTTCTTGTATTTTGTGCCACTGCATTCACTTTGATAACCATGGTGTTGCATCTTTTGATAACTTCCGACTTTGATGAATTGTCCGTTGTCATGTGGAAACTTGATGTGATCCAACTTTTCTTGCTCAAGTTGTCGTGAATTTTCCTTTGTAGATCAACACAAAATGGATTCTTTGACACTTTAAAAATTTTCTTGATGATGTTTGGACGTAAACTCGGAATAACTTTCCATCAACACTTTTAACTCTTTTTTTAAAGTGCTTGGTGCATGGGAATGTGTGCAAATGGAGATTGCTGATTTCCAAAATGTGACTTAGGATTTTCAAGATGTTATTGCATGAAAAATGATTACATGTAAGTGCAACATCTAACGAGAGATGGAAGATGAGATGAGATGTGAATACAGATGGAGGATGCACTTCATATGTAAGCACGGATGAAAGATGAGATGGAAAGCATGGAAAGAAGTGAAAATATGTATTTGTTCATGGAGGTGCAAATGCATATGGAGGGATGGACATAGAAAATAGAAGAGGGATAATGAGTTTTATAGTTACTCTTGGTGAAAAGGGGAAGTCAAAGCACATGGGAGATGATAATGACATCTTTTTGACTTCGCAAAAAGTGACTTTTAATCAATATCGGATCTTTGAGATGCAATTACATGTAAGACATTTCGTGTAATCTGTCGTGCAAATGGATGCGGAAAGTGAGATGAGTGAAAATGGAAGCGGAAAATGGGATTACATGTATGTGTAGATGGTGAATGAGATGGAAAACCTGTAATGACATTTGTTGGATGAGATGCGAAGTGTTGTGACATAGAAGATGGAAGTGACACGTGATGATGCTTTCGCATGAAGCAACAACATGTTCTTGGGAAAGAACTTACAATTTTTTTCAAAATGGAGAAAAAACCAAAATGCAAATAAACAAAACACAAAAACAAGCACAAAACAAACACATGCCTTTGGAAAAAGACTCAAACATGTCAACAAGCAAGCCACTTCAACACGCAAATTCAAATTTAGAATTTGGGGAAATTCCAAAAGTGTGAAAATGAGAGTTTTCATCATTTTAAAAGGCAAAATGCACTTTTCATGGCATATATAATATATATAGACAAGTGTGCAATAACAAGCCATCATATGCATGAAAACAACAAGATAAACATGAATTGATGAGCAAGTTTGAAAATGTCCACTTACTGGAGGTTAAAGAGCCAAAATAGCAAGTTTTATAGACTTGAAGATCAATTCTTCCTCAAATCTGGAGTTTCAAACAACTTTTTGAGTTTTTCTGTACTTGCATTTAACAAAAAACAATGAGCAATGAAGGGTCGAAATTGACATGAAAGTGCCAATTACATGGTCTCCAAAGACAATATCATGCATTTAAAACTCAAAAACAATCCCTCTTGATCAAAGGTATGGGCTGGAAAAGCATTTTTTTGAAAAAAAACATGACATTAATTCAAATATCTGGGCCGTTTTTGCAAAAATGTGACAAAAAAAAGCATGTTTTTGAGTCATTTTTGACTTGTGAATGCAAAAAAAATTCCCCCAATGCATATACATCGATCAAAATGCAAAAAAGTGGATAAAAACCCCAATTTTCTGAGCATTTTTAGCAAAAACTTAATTCATAAAATGCATGAAATGAATTCTTTTTTGGCTTCCAAGTGCAAAAATGTGAGCCAAGATGTATTGCAAATGATTGAAGATGCCAAAACGCCTCTTTCCCTTGCAAAAACGTGATTGAAATCGCTCAAAATGGATTTATTTGAAGATTTTTCCAAAAACATGCCCTTGGAAGGAGTCTGGAAAAATATTTTTTAGCAAGATAAATCCATTTTTGATGTTAGAAAATCCATTGCCAAGCAAAAACGACCCTAATGGGAAAGATCTCATGCAAATCCATCAATAAAATCTCCTTCAATGATCAAAATTGGGTTCTTGGAAGGCAATGACATGTATTTCTTCAAAATCAGACATTTTGGACGCCAATACACATATTAAAACATGCTTTAGTTTAAAATAGGACCTTTTAGAGTCAATAGCATATTTTAAAATGTGCAAACAAGGCAAATCAAACCTTTTTGGGTCAATAGCATATTTTAAAATGTGCAAGCAATCAAAATTGGACCTTTTGGAAGGGAATGCACATTTTAAGTTACATCTCACATTTTGGATGCAAAGACATAAAATCTTACCTTTTGATGCAATGACATCAAAAAGGTCCACTTATGATAACCTTTTGACGTCAAAAAGGTCCACCAAGTTGAACTTTATATGTAGTGACATGTAAAATGTCCACTTTTGATGGATTTTACATGCAATTGCATATAAAATGTCTACTTTTGATAACTTAAAGTCATTTAATCCAATTAAATTTATAAAAATGTTACTAAATGGATCATAAGCAATATTTATATATCATATTAAAAAATATAACATATAACATCATTTAAAAAGTAACATTTAAATGAGCATTTGATTTAAAGATTAAAAATTAAATTGGAACTATATAGTTATATAGTCACTTTAAGTGAAAAATTTAAAAGTAACTCAACTTAAAATTATAACATAAAGTGCACTATAGTCACTTTAGGTTAAAAATTTAAAGTTAACTTAAAAACATAACAAAAAGTGAATTTAAGTTATATTTATCAAAAAGTGAAAGTCAAATTAAAAATATAACATCATATTTTTAATTTGTGCTATTGCACCAAAAAGGTCCAATTTTGAGGCACTAAAATGAGCATATTTCTTGACTGACAACTTCAATTGAGCTCTAGGTTAGATCAAATCGAAGGGGAAACCAAAAGCCATGACATGAGCAAAATCAAAGGACTAAAAACCAACAAATGCAAACTCAAAAGCAAAGAAAAGGACAATTAAATTAGTCAAAATCAAGCAAAGGCTCGACAAAAAGCAAAACGAAAAAGACTTGACTAAAATCTTCAGTAAAATGATTTGATATACGAATTGAAATTGATTAATTGATCAACATTAAATAATTGAATATCAAATTCAAACTTAGAGATACGCGAAACTAGCTTGAAAAAGTTTCATACTGTTACCAACATTTTGTGATGACAAAATGTAGGACAACAAGTTGCAAAGTATCCACCCAACAAAGGTCTCTATTTCATGTACAATGGGAGTGCGATTAGGTGACGAGGGAACATTTTCAGACCTTTGCCTCTTCTGTCGAGGTTCCTCAATGTGAATGTTTGGCATGCTCCTTGGCTGCATTTCTTGAGCTACTGCTTTTCCTTTTCTATGTTCTTCACTACTAGATGGAGTTTCTCTTTCTTCCATTCTTCCTCCCAATAGTTGCCTTGTTTGTTCATCCTTGAGTGGTTGATGACCCATCAACTGATATATGAAGCTATCCCTTGGAACAACTAGCTTGCTAAGTTGACAATCGACCCACAACTTTGTGAAGTCCAAAACTGGTTTAGACAATACGTTAACATCGGTGATCTCCTTCCTTTACCAGTCATATGGCTAAGCAACCCTTACCCTTTTTGGATTGATTCCTATTTGCACCACATTTGCATCTTCCAACATTTGATCAGGTACTTGGAATATGTTGCATGTTCTAATCATGTTTGGAGGAAAACTTGAATACATTCTTTATTTGATTTCGTTCTCATCTGTAGCATTTGCCCAAAAATCCTCAAGGTGCATTTTATGTTGGTATTTTGATCCTGTTATTGATTTGATTCTATTGTAGGGATCAAAATCAATCCTTTCCAAATAAAGTGGCATATGGAAGAAGTGTAGTTCGTTTGATGATCTCTTTGTTGCCTTTAGACATGTGCATATCTCAGTTTTGCCCTCTCCTATGGAAATTGGGGAATCCAATCCCAATTTTTTCTTTTTTTTTTCTCAATCTTGTCCTAGATGGTAAGTCGCAGAGTGAGCTCCAATAGGACTATCTTATCTGTTGGGTACCTTGGAAGCTTGTATGGCTGCAAAAAAGATCCTTGAACTCAGATGTACAGAAAGGTTGGGAATCGAATGAACTAGTCTCCATACTCCACCAACTTCATTGCTTCAACTGACAACCTCATATGCAACCTCTTCTGAAGGGTTCTGACAATACGCATCACAAAGGCATCATTAACTCTAACATAGTCATCCTTGGCATGTAGATGCAAATGTGGGTAGTATTCACGAACTTTCAACTGTTAATTTTTGCTCCCAATTGATTGTTTACATCTTAGCCCATCATACTTCATCATCAGAGCTAACATATAGATGACATAGGAGCTCATATAGAATTTCCTTGTCTTCTCCAAATTTATCAATTGTTCATTCAGGTTATTGCTGATAAGTCCAACCCAATCAATCTTGTTGAACTCTCCAACTACTTGCTCAATGAAGTACCACATCCAAGCTTCAAATCGATAGGACTGAGATATCCTGAAATTTGGTCGAGCATCATGACCAAGTCATTAAACTCTTGTTGCAAGTCGAGCTATACCAATTCCTTGGGCAACTTGGAATGGTGAGACCTGTTCTTCTTCAACCATTTATTGTTAATGACTTCACAAAATTGAGTCTTGACAGCGTAGATTGTGAATGCTTTCTCCTTTGTTTTTATCACCATTTTAGGGGTCGGGGTATTCCCAATGCTTTAGATATGGATGATGGAGAGAATTTAGTAAGGTGTTTCCATCTAGATCCTTAATTGTTCTATCTTTGGGGTTGCAATATTTTGCACACTCCACAATCAATTTAAGATGTTGAAAGGCTGGAGGGAAACCGATTACAACAACGATCCCATTGTTCACAACCTGAGTGGTCAAATGCATTGGTTGATGGGCTCTGTATCCAAACATCCGTTGGTTTTACTCACTCATATCAAGGCCACTGACGTTAGTGTCTCTAATTTCTACTAACTTTGAAATTATTTTGGACTTAGGGTAGAAGCCTCTTTTCTCATTTTTTATTAGTTGTCCTCTGGGTTTGCTTGTTCCTTTGGGTTCTACCATTACTCCTTGCAAAATAGAAAACATACATAAGAGCAACCAAAAAAGCAGAATCAATTTTCTTGAAAATTTGCTAAGAACTCACAAAATTTGCTGAGAACTTCTCAATGTCTCTTCAGAATGTACCTTTTAGGCTTTTCCTAGGAAACCCATGCCTTTTCACAAATTTCTCCAACTCAATGAAAAATTCCTCTTTCTGATCAAATTTCACTCTCTTTTTTGGAATCTTTCACAATCTTCAAGAAAATTCCTTTTCCGCTTTTGAAGAATTCTTCTTTTACAAGTCCTTTTAGAATCCTTTTCACAAACCTTTTGGAATCCATTTTCCTTCTTATTCGATCTTCAAATCTATGTTGTGAGAATGAAATAAGATATGGCTTCTTATATAGATTCTTAACATGACAAGCTCCCATGATGACAACAAGCTAAATTTAGGCAGCACTTTACTTGGCCTCCAAGATCCACTTTGGAAGCGTTTTTCTGCCACTTGTCATCATTTTCTTCTAGTTTTTTATGAAGTTGCCATTTGACCCTTTTAACTTCAACATGAAGTTATATCTCCTTGCCTTTTCACAAATATTTATCCAAGATATTTCAAGAAAGTGATTTAATCCATTTGATCAATTTTGCACCCTTTTAATTTTTTTTTAATAATTAATTAAATATTTCATATGTAATTAATTTTGTCTTTCACATATTATTGATTAAATATTAAACTTGAAACTTAATATCAAAATATTCTGATCCAAAAAAGGTGATTTTCCAACTTTCCAAAATTTCTGGAAATTTCCAATATTAAATTTGAAACTTAATATCAAAATATTCTGATCCAAAAAAGGTGATTTTCCAACTTTCCAAAATTTCTGGAAATTTCCATTTGATTTATTTTTCATTTTTTCCAGAAATTTTCAAATTGTGAGGATTTCTTTAAAATTTCCCAAGATTTTAATTTTTTTAGGGTTTTAAAACTTCTAACTTTCCCAAAATTTTGAAATTCTCAAACCTTTTCAAACTAATGCTTTGGAATTTGGATTTTTTTTCAAAATTTCCATCTTTTTCAAATTCTTAATCTTTTCCAAATTTTGGGTTTTTTTTCAAAATTTCAAAATCTTTGAAGATTTTTTCATGTTTTCCCAAAACTCCATATTTCATGAGATCCCTAAATTTCCAAATTTTGATTTTTTTTAACATTTCACTTTTTGGCAGTTCCCAAAATTTTAAATTTTTTCAGGATTCAATTTTTTTTGCGACTTTTCAACTTTTTTGAATTTTTTTTGTTGTTGAAATTTTCTCTTTTCAATCTTTTGGAGTTTTCCAATTTTTACACATGTTCAATTTTGGAATGTCAAGAGGTTCAAGTTTCACATGATTTATTTTTCTGTTGGAATTTCAAGACCTTTCATGAACTCTTTAATTAAATATTAAACGTAAAATTCAATATTCAAATAATATTAAATCTATGATCAAAGCCAATTTTCCAAGTGACATTTTCAATTGACTTTTAGTTTGAATTATAGAAGTCACATCCCAAACTTTACACTTTAGGCGCATATAGAGCTGAAACTTCAAATGGCCCTCGTCGTTACATATGACTTTATGTCTCAAGAGTTTAAATTTTATTTTCCATGAAGTTCTTCCTTTGAGTCAGCCGCGTATTCCAAATGTCTCATGGGCGTGGTAGTTGGTGGACCATTCCCACCTTAGAGAATTCCTTAAGTGAACATGCACTTGAGTGCATTATAGGATCAATGAAGGATTATTGTCCTTTAGAGAAAATTCCTTGACTTTAGCAATTATGCGTTTGGCCGCAGTTTGGAGTGTTTTTCTTAGATACATTTTCATCTTCCTCATAGATTCTCGTCTATTGACCATTCCTTGATGAGTGTTGAACTATGCTTCGACATTTTAGATCCTAGGCTTCTCGATTGGACGAAAGCCTCCTCTTTCATCATTGTTTGAAATTCTTTAAGCATGATTTTTGGCTTCAATTTGGGATGGCGTGAGTTGGTTTGGACTCAGATCTTGACCATAGATCTTTCTTTCACATTCCAAGATTATTCTTGCATTTCTTTTTATCAAGTTTGGGTATGAGTGAAGTTGGTTGTGGGCTCTGCTAAGGAAACACATTAGGCACGGTGTTGTAATCCATGGCGGTCAATGTTACACTATCAACCCTTTACATTGGCTGCTTCGCATTGAGCGTTTCTAGGTCTCACTGGCAAATGTCTTCCATTGCACTTCCTTGGTCTTTGTTGTGGAAATCTTTCTCCGCACAATCTTTTTATTCATTACATAGTTTTATTTATTTTGAGCATAAGTTTCATTCCTTTAGGAATAACAGTGATTTCTACCATTTATGAAGGATTATCTGATTTGCATTATCTTGGGCAAACTGATCTTGGCATCTTGAGTATATTTCCATGTATTTAATCCTTGGGCACAAACTTGATTGATTTCTCCTATCATTTGTGGCAAGGTGAATTTGGGCATGCTTTTTTATGAACCAGTTTGTGATTGCATCATATTTCTTGGAGGTTGCAATTCTCCTTTGTTGGTGGATTGTCTTGATTGTTTGCTGGTTCCCTCCTTAGTTGTGGCTCCTTGATTCTCTGCAAGATGAATCATGTAGTGATTATTTAGAAGTCTTCCATCCTGCAATAGCCATGGGTGTTGCTAGACATGCACATCTTCCCAACAGAATGACTTCCCTCACCAACGATTTAGTGCCAAGATTCTTAGGTTCAAGGATGTATTATTCCATGAGCTACACTCTAAGTGCATTCAATAGTTGCATACTGTCCCAAATCCTTTCCTTAATGGCACTTCATGACTTATGTAGGACAAGTGCCCAAGTGAATTTGAGGGGTGTCAACAAAGATTCTCCCTTCTATAATTTCCTTAGCCATGATTGACATGCGTTTGCAGAGTTCATGGATGATTTAATTTTCAATCTTCCTTGACAGGAGTTGAAATGAATGCAAGCGTAATTTGAGGTGAGTTCTGGATATTAAACATTTGGAATAATCCGTTACACCTTATATCACGCGCTTAGGTGCACATTAACCATGTAGGTGCGGATTTCCAACTTTCATGGCATCTCCCTATTGACTGAAAAAAATACGTTGGGAAATGTTTGGAAAGTCCTTGTAGACTTCTTTTCATTCCCTCCTTTAGTATTGGTTTCACCACCCACATATTTGCTTTCAAACATATGGACGAGACTTTCAATATTGAATATCCTAGTACAAATGGCAACATATTGGGGTAAGGTAAAAAATGTTCTATTCTCCCCTTCAATCAATTCCCTTTTGAGCTTGATTTTAGGCATGAATTAATTAATAAGAGTCAGTGTGAATTTGACAATTACTATTTGGAGGTTTAAACAAGTCATGAAGTTTTTCTTCTCTCTTTTACATATTCGAAGAGTGCTTGGCATACCAAAATAACTTGCTTTATTCCTTTTAATTCCTCCTTATTGAGTCCTTAATAGGATTCATGAACAATTGAACATTTATTTGAACTAAAACTTGACTATGGATCGAGTCCTCAACTTGATATTTGTCCAAAACTCAGCCAATACTTTGATTCCATGTTCTTTAGAGAAAATTTCACTGATTGCTTGTCTATGTCACCGATCCCCACCCATCTTGGGACAAAGATCCATTGCTTAGATTTATACATGCTCATCCTTGGTAACATTACTACTTCCCTTCTATAGTACAAGTCAATAGTAAGAGGATTTGGATATATATATATATATATATATATATATATATATATATATATATATATATATATATATATATATATATATATATATATATATATATAAGTTTATCAATTTGTTATGAATATATTTATTTTATACAAATGAATATATATATTTCTGATTTAATATTTTTTTTTTGGTAGATGTGTGTCCCATTAGTATGTTACAGCATTAACTGTTGTTAAACAGTGGTTTTCACCATTGCAGATAATTCATGTCCTTTGATAATAATCATTTTGTTTTCTTTGTATTCAGTGATATAACTCCTTCCTTTAATTTGAATAATGAGTGCACTTATTATCTAGAAATGTCCAATGGTGTTGAATGGGGTGGGAGAGACCTTATTTTTTTTATCTCCAAAATTGAATGGATTAGATCCTTTGAGAATTGATAAGACACTCCTGCATAACTATTAGTTTTCAAAGAATGCCAATTACATTTTATATTATCACTTATTAGGAATTCTATTGGTTAATATAATAATATAATTATAATATTGATTATATTAATCCTCTGAATTACATCAGGATTATCTTCCCAATCGGTCTCATTGTAATTATAGTTGTTTATCCTTGATTATATAATTATTATTTTATCATTTTAATATTATTATTTATAAAATTCTTCTTATCATTTAATTATATATTATTAAATTTATTTCTGAAAGGGGACATTACAGTGATAGCAAACTTGAACACTGAATATGCAAGGGCGATTATCCTTAAAACTCATTTCTGCATATTTTTTACTTCAAAACGGAAAACCAACTCTTGCTACCATTCCTACAGGTCAAGGCAGTACCTTTAGATTAGTTTGCAGTGCCATTTCATGCATGTAAGGCCTGCCAAGAGGGCGACTTAAGTACAAAAATCATTACCATTTGATAACCTCTGAAAATCACTTGCTAAAGGGTCACCTAGGGGTTTGAATGACTAGGCAAAAATACCGATAACTATTGTAATCTTCTATCAAACATGACATTCAAAAAGATGAGCAATGACTCAGCATTAGGAAGTCCAAAAATCAGCTCAGGAAGGCCTGTGAGCAACTTCAGATCCACACCAAAAACCCCAATTTTTTTTTGTATCCATTCCTAAACTGGAAGACAGAAGTTTAGTTTACAATTGTTAAAATTTATCAGATCTTTATTAATAATGAATTGCTGATAATGTTTTATCAGAAAAAATAATTTCAGAGATTCTATGTTTATATGTTTCTCTTAAATTATTTCTGTTTCCTCTTGTAATTATTTATTTCACTTATGACTAATTTATGTATTGATTATGCTACAGAAGCAGATTGTATCTCCAAAGAACTGATGTTAATATCGCTGAAGTATCAGACTAAGGACTGTTTTTATTTCCATGCTCGATGTCTCATATTGGTCCAGTGGTAAATATAAGTATGGGTTCAAGGGTGGAGACGTGTCTTTGGGGGACATGACCCCACTTCACATGGAGTCATGTCCCCTCTGGACATGGCTCCACCCTTTCAAATGTTTCTGCCATTTCGACCAAGACAGTTGATTCAATTGGAATTTCATAACATTAAATTATTAGGACTCTTCTTTAAATAGTATTAATGTGATTGATAATACACAAACACACATGATCTTCAAGATTATCATTTCATATTAATTATTTTATTATTCAAACATTAATATGTATAGAGCATCACAATATTAATACTTATATATATCTACAAATGAATGATCAATCCTAATTTTATCCTACTGATGCTATAATACATCAACACTACCTCTTAGTTAGGGAGGTTAAAAATATGATTTGATATTACCTCAATGTAATATTAGAGTGGCATGGCTAAGTATATCTTTGATCAAAAGATATTCTTTATAATGATATCATCTCATGATATCAGGAGTAATGGCCTCAAAATATCAAGTCACATGACATTCACCGATTACTTTGAGTAAATGGCCTCCGAGTATCAAGCGACATGATATTCACCAAATACTCAAAATGTTCATAGGGTATGTGCACATGTGTCACTCTATGATACTTACCATAGGAACATTATATTCATGGCTTGTTTTAAGAATGTTAATCCACCATGAAATATCTATACAATACAAATAAATATTTGTGGTGATATCTATCTCTTAGTCGATTGATTTACAAGATATAATCTATCATGATCTTCTTAGATATTGTATGATATCCATCACAATAGAAGATTAAGTTATTGTAAGCTCGTCATCTTTCAATAACTTCTACAAATACAAGTGATAGTCTTTTAGAAGTCGTCACTTATTCTTGATGTACACAAGGCTCAAGAGTCATGAAATTACACACGATTTAAAAAAATGGTTTTATTAGTACAATAATAAAAAATGTTGAGACTTATTCTCAATAATTACAACCATACCAAGTTTACCTCAGAAGCGTTCCACTTCCACCTTTGTTTTTACAAAAGGTTTGGTGAGGATGTTTGTTATCTGGTCATCTTTATTGATATTCTTCAGCTTGACTACATTCTTCTCAACCATGTCTCGTATGTAGTGATATGGAATATCAATGTGCTTTGATATATTATGAAACATTTGATTTAAGGAGAGTTTGATACAACTCTTGCTGTCACAATGAATGATGGTAGGTTCTAGTGGTTTTCCAAATAGCCCAACTAGAAGTTTTCTTAACCATATCGGTTCTCGAGCTCCCATGGATGCTGCAATATAATCTGCTTTGGTGGAGCTTTGTGGCACTAATGATTGCTTTCTACTGAACAAGATATCATTGGTGATCCCAGGCTGAAGCAACATCTTGAAGTGCTTTTCCGATCCACTAAATTTCCTGCCCAATCAGAATCAGTTTACCCATGTAGGTCAAGATCTACATCTTTATATCTTAAACCATATCAAATTGTGCCACAGAGATACCTTAAGATGTGTTTGGCTGCTGCTAGGTGTACTTGCTTATGTTCACACATGAACTAGGTAAGTGCATTCACTGCATAACAAATGTCAGGTCTTGTGTTCACTAAGTACATTAGGGAAGAAATCATTTGTTGATAGAGAGTTGGGTCAGCATTATCAGATTCTACAGTTTCCTCTTTTAACTTGTGTAAATTTGTTTCAATAGGAGTCAACATAGGCTTGCAATCCATCATTCCAAATCTTTTTAGGATGTCTATAGTATACTTTCCTTGATTTAGAATAATTTCATTTGTATGCTGCCATAGTTCTAAGCCCAGGAAGTAGTGAAGTATTCCCAAATCTTTCATATCAAACTCGGATGCAAGATCTTGTTTACAATTGGCTATGAGGTGATCCTCTCCTGTAATCAACAAATTGTCAACATAAAGGATCAATATCAACATATCTCTTTTTTGTATTTTGAAGTATAAGTTTGGATCTGCATCATTTTTGGAGAAACCAAGTTTAGATAGATGATGATCTATCCTTTCATACCAAGCTCGGAGAGCTTGTTTGAGACCATACAAAGCTTTCTTTGATCTGAATACATGAGAGTGCTTTTCATGAACTAAAAATCGTTCAGGCTGCTCTAAGTAAACTTCGTCTTCTATTACTCCATTCAAGAAATCAGTCTTTACATCCATGTGGTGAATTTTCTATCCCTTTGATGCAACAACAACAATTATTGTTTTGATAGAGGTATATCTGGCAATAGGAGCAAACGCTTCTTCATAGTTGATACCTTTCTTTTGAGAGAATCCCCTTTTGAAAAATCTAGCTTTGTGTTTTTCTATGCTTCCATCTGTTGCATGTTTAATTTTAAACAACCATTTAGAAGATAAATTTAACTTGTCTTTGGGTCTAGGAACAATATCCCAGACATCATTATTGAGAATGGAATTATATTCTTGTCGTAGCACGGTTCCAAGTTTGATGTTAAAGAGCTGCTTCTACATTTGAGGGTTTTGAATTTGAAAGTTCACTCATGAGTGATATATAACTAGAGAATATGTTTGACCTTTTTCTTTCTCTAAGAGATCCTCGAGGAGCTGCATATTTTTATGATTCTTCAATCATCTTTATGTCCCATAAAAGTCTTTTCTTAATTTCTCTAGGTGCATCTGTTGTATCCATAGGTTCCAAGGAGTTATTGTCTTCTATTTGATTCTCCGTCTGAATCTCAAGAGATGAATCCCTTTGAAGATCTTCATTATTTAATTCATTTTCATCCTTGGATCTTTTAAATGCAGTATCTTCATCAAATATTACATCTCGACTTAGTTTAATGTGTCTTTGTCTAAGGATGTATATTTGATGGGCTTTAGATGTTTCATTGTAGCCAACAATAATTCCTCTTTTCCCTGAAGGCTCTAGTTTAGCTCTCCTCTTTAGGAATATGAATGTAAACAGGGCACCCAAATATTCTCAGGTGACTGATGTTAGGTTTCTTTTCAGAGAATGCTCCTTTAGGAGTTCTATTTTGAAGATGAGAGTGAGGGCATTTATTTTGAATGTATACAACAATACTAGAGGCTTCAACCCAAAGGTGAGTTTCTAAGTTTTGATCATGCATCATTGCTTTTGCATCTTCAACAATAGTCCTGTTCTTCCTTTCTGCAACACCATTTTGTTGGGGATTGTAAAGAACAACTAACTCCCTCTTAGTCCCAATATTTTTATAAAAAAATTGAAAGATTTTTGATGTATATTCCCTCCCATTATCTGTTCTTAGGGTTTTGATTTTCTTTCCTAATATGTTTTCTACTCGTGCTTTAAATTCCTTAAACTTTATAAGAATTTCTTCGGATTCTTTGCATTTTAGAAAATATATCCATGTCTTCCTAGAGAAGTCATCTACAAAGATAATATAATACAAACATCCTCCTAGGGAGGGAATTGACACAGGTCCACATGAATCAGAATGAACAATTTCTAGTACCATTTTGGATTTTCTTTCACTGCTGTGAAATGTATTTTTGGTATTCTTTCCTTACACACAGCCTTTGCATGTCCCTTCATCATCAGGTTTGAGTTTAGGTAATATTGTTACCATCTTCTCTAAAGAAGCTTACCCTTAAAAATGAAAATGTTCTAATCTCCTATGCCAAAAATCATTTTCTTTAGTAGCCTGATGAATTAATGCTGAAAGTAGAGAGGTGCACAGTTTGTAGAGGCATCCATGCTTTGTTCCAATTGTATAGGCATTTTTCATGTTTGAGTTCTTGGGCCAAGCCAGGACTTTTCCAGCCATGAAGGTGATTCTGTACCCCTTGTCCTCAAGTGCTGAAATTGAAACCAAATTACTTTTTATCGCAGGTACATATGGTACTCCATTGAGTTCAAGTGAGATGCCCGATTTAAGGTTGATAGTGCATCTATTGGTTCCCTTTAGTGGATAGCTCGCATCATCTCCAATAGTTACTTCATCATCATAGTCTTTTTTAATGAAATCTAGATGTTATCTGAAGCCTGTTATATGCTGAGATGGTCCATTGTCAATCACCTAGGTGTTTGGTCTGTTTGAAACTTGAATGGATAGGGTGGAGTAGAACACAATTTTATCTAAATCCATATTTGTTTTACTGACTTCAGCGAAGGAAGTTTCATGTTTGAGTCTATCAGGACATTTTGCGGAAACATGACCATAGTTGTTGCATCTATAACATTGTATTTTAGAAAAGTCTCTGTTTCTTGAACAGTTGTTTACCATTTGAGTCCTTTCCCTTTTTCCTTTTCAGATTAGTCTTCTTCCCTCTTTTGTTAGCTTGGGTTGTGAGAATTTGAATATCATCTTTTGTAGAATTTATTCCGCTTCCTCGAGATATTAAACTGCACTCTTCTTGAACACAGTAAGCTTTCAGTCGATCAAATTTGGGGAGCTTGGAATGAGCATCTATTCCTTGTCTAAAGTTTTCCCATGAGATAGGAAGTCCATTTAGAGCTATCGGAGTTAATTCTTTACTATCATAGACGTGACCAATTGTTGAGAATTGGTTTCTTAATTCTGTTATCCTCATTAATTATGAGGTGATAGTCTCTCCTTTATTCATCTTTATATTAGAGAGTTGATTTTTTAGAGTAAGAAGCCTGCTAGTGTTGTTGATCTCAAACATATCTTCTAGGGCTTTGAGCATATTATATGTGGAGTCTAACTTTGTGATAATAGGTAGTACATGATCTTTCACTCTGTCCACCAATAATTTCATTGCTTTGGTGTTTTCCTTTTCCCATTGGATCTTTTCATCATTCTCATTAGATTTAGGGGAATTTTCCACAATTGTTTTTGACTCGCGCTTCATTAGTATTAGCACCATTTGCAATTTCCATGCTTCAAAATTTGAAGCACCTTCAAGTCTGATTCCATTCACCATTTTGATAGGTATAATAAAAATAAAATAAAAAATATATGTGTCTATGTGGATTTTGTCACTAAAAAATCCGACCTGATCATCTCTTAAACCTGCTATGTATTAAAATTAATCAGATTTTCTTAATAATGACGATAGTGTTTTATCAGAATAAACAATTTCAGAGATTCTATGTTCATATGTTTCTCTTCACTTTATCTCTGTTTCCTCTTGTAATTATTTATTACGCTTATGATTATATGTATGTATGTATATATGGATTTTATCACTAAAAAATCCGATCTGATCATCTCTCAAACCTGCTACGTAATCAAATTTTCTTAATAATGATAATAGTGTTTTATCAGAATAAACAATTTCAGAGATTCTATGTTTATATGTTTCTCTTCACTTAACTCTGTTTCCTCTTGTAATTATTTATTTCACTTATGATTATTTTATTTATATTGATTATGCTATAGAAGCAGATTGTATTTCCAAAGAACTGATGTTAATATCGCAAAGTATGAGACTGAAGTCTGTTTTTATTTCTGTGTTCGATATCTCATATTGGTCTGACTGTAAATATAATTATGGGTTCAAGGGTGGGGACGTGTCCCTAGGGGACATGACCCCACTTCACGTGGAGTCACATCCCCCATGGACATGATTCCACCCTTTAAAATGTTTCTGCCGTTTCGACCAAGACAGTTGATTCAATCAGTATTTTATAACACTAAATTATTATGACTCTTGTTTAAATAATATTAATATGACTGATTATATATATATATATATATATATATATGATCTCCAGAATTATCATTTCATATTAATTCTTTTTTATTCAAACTTTAATAATATTAATACTTATGCCAATAGTGGCATGTTGTGATGGTTAAGTTGTTGCGTTGTTATTCTTGCCATCAAGGTTCAAATCTCATGGGGATGAGGTCCCTCGTTTGTGGCCTCATTGGTTCATAGCTCCAGGTCAAAGCGTTTACTCCTCTTTTAAAAAAGAATAATATTAATACTTATATATCTGCAAATTAATGATCAGTCATAATTTTATCCAACTGAAGCTATAATACATCAACAATGCCTCATGAAAGTTTTGTTTTTGAAACTCAGAATCAAAACTTTATTAAGATGCTATAGGACTGTGTTTTCTATGTGAAAACATCAGACCAGCTAGGGCAGATCTTTAACTTTCAAAACTAGTAGGGTTGGAGAGGGTTTTTGTCCTCAAACTTTTTGAAGAATTCCTTTCTTCATTCTGACAGCATCTCCTTATGTGTGCAATCTTTAAGTGAGGAAATGATTGGTAAAAATCTCTTATATAGAGATTGGAGAGAAAATGGGCATTTAAAAATTCAAATATTTATTTTCCCTTGTAAAGACCCATAGCATTTTAGAAACAACTTAAATCCCCTCATGTTGGATTTCCAACTTAACTTTTCATAAAATTGTATATCACTGAAGTGAATATTAAACGTCACTTTATTACTTTAAGTTTAGGTTACTGCATATATTGAAATATTACCTATCACCTTACAGAAAGCCCCACCTATGCATTGGAAACTGAAAGTGCTCATGTAGAAACATAACTGAAGCCAAAGGATGATTCTGGGTGCCAAATCGAGCACATACTAAAAATAGCAACATTTGTTCTCCCAGAATTGAGGAGAACAACCTAGAAGGTCAAAACTGCTACCAAAAGTGTTGCCACCAACTAGGGTACCAACCAAACAACTGCATTGCTATTGAAGTCCAAAGTAGCTAAAACTGAGTTCTCCAAGAATGTGGGATCGCCTAACCATCACTAATTAGCCTAAGGGAATCTAGGAATAGGCTAAAGGGAATCAATAGCCAACCAGGTCCAAGAAGGAGACATTATAATATTATATACATGCAAGAAATTTTTTTTAAGGCTTGCAGTTGGTGTTTGATATTTTCTATATTTCATCAATAAATTAGTTGGAATATTCTTAATCTACAAGGTGCCTTTGTCCAGAAAAGAATAATAATTTGCCAAAAATTTGATAGATTTATTTTCTGCTTCAAGCTTTACTTTAAAAGTTTCACTCATGAAGTTAGTGTGCAAGTTGTCAAAATTTCTTAACAATTGTTAATTATGGAAGAACGCGCAATTCTCTGTTGAAAAATATTTCTTTTTTTCATGGATGCATACAATCTTGCATATTGGAGTAGTCTATGTTAATGAAGTAACTATTGAGTGAAACATTTTTTTCTCAATTTTTGAATCTATACTGAGTGGATTTTATGATTAGGACTATTGCGTTTTGTCAATGAAGCAATAATGTTGGAATATAGAGGGGCAAACTCGAGGCCAATTTATTTGGTTGGGGAGTGTTTGGGGGCATGCCTAGCGTTGGCTGTTGCTGCACATAACCCTGATATAGATCTTACCCTAGTATTGGTCAATCCAGGTATGCTTTCAATCTCAACATTGACACTGTGTCATATTTTTGGTAAAAGGTTTCCTTTTGTGAAGCACTAAACAAACAATATTTTTTGGTGGTTGAGACAGGAACGTGTTTTAGCAGATCGCAACTCCAGCCTTGGTTTCCAATAATGGATTCTTTGAGTAATGAGTTATCGTCTATTCTCCCCTTCAAAGCAACAGACATTTTGGGTGGGTAATATTACATATGCTGGGGGTATTTTGCTTGCAATATTCTTAAGGGTATTTTGCTTGTGATATACTGCAAAATGGATAGAATCATGTCATACATAGGCACAAATTTGATGTAATGTTCCAGCCTTATTCTATCCTGAATTTGGATTTTTGGTAGTTCAACAATTTTCCAAACAAGTGGCATGCAATCTGATTTTAATCCTTGATTTCCACTACTCATGATGCCCTCTTTTCAAATATTCATTTTATCAAACAGTTAGCAGACCTCTGAAATTGGTAAAGTTGGTTCAATATTGTTGTCTTACAGAAATATTTATGGTTTTGGTGAGCAGATTTCACATGGCCATTCATCACAATGTGAAATTAAATTCCTTCAACAGTCACTTCAACGCATGTTCGCATAAATTGCATATACATATAGAATATAGGAATCCTCATGCATACAAAACTCAGATTTATGTTCTCAACAGTCTGCTATAAGCTAGAACAAGATATGAATCAGCACAAATTTCAGTTCTATCCTTGTTTCAGACCCACAATGATGTCGGCTGGAAGTATCCTTTTCAATAAGGTTAGGGGCAGGTGGGGGGTTATGTAACATTGCAGAAAACTTTGATATAAAACTATGGGAAAGACTGAAATTCGCACAGCATCTCTGAAAGTGTAATTCCCCGTCAAAAATAAATAAATGATCAAAACTTTGTTGACGGGCCGGTTGATTTAGTATGTCTTGGACCCATTTTTATTTTATTCGCATCCTTGGTGTTTCAGTCGGCTCTCTTTGTAAACCCTTGGGAGTTCTTTCGAAGGGTATGTAAGTATGACACGTAAAAGTTGTATGTGATTTGGATTATTTCTTTGTACTTCTTGTTGGATTTTTGTATTGTTCAAAATTTTGTAAGTGGAAGATCTTCCCTACTTGGCTATTCTGGTTTCGGTGGGATTCAATCCTCACCCTATTCCGTCTTGTATTACTTTGATTCTGATTTGACACATCCAGAGTGCCATTTTTGTTTTGCAAATATAATGTTTTGGGTTTCAACGATAAACTGCTACATCTTTGTGTTGGTGTATGCTTCTGTGTTCGACTATTATTTGGTGCATTCAGTGAATAATATCTTCACCTTGACATCTCTAGCTCACTCCCTTCAACATATTCCTCAAACAATACTGTGTCATCAGAACTTTCCCTTGAGCACCTTCCCTCAGGTACGTTCCCTCAAGAAATGTACATCAAACACTTTCCCTTGGGCACTTCCCTTTGGCATCTCCACCTCACTCCCTTTGGCATATTCCTCAAACAGTACTGTGGCATCAGAATACCTCTAGCACTTTCCTTCGCCATCTCTAGCTCACTCCCTTCGGCACATTCCTCAAACAATATCATGGCATCAAAACTTCCCCTCTGGTGTTTCCCTTAGGTACGTTCCCCAGGGTACTTTCCCTCTGAAACATCCTTCGGGACTTTCCCTCCAGACTTTTTTTGGGCACTTTCCCTTGGGTGTTTCCCTCGGGCACTTTCTCTCAGGTGTTTCCTTCTAACACTTCCCCTTGGGTGCTTCCTTCGGGTACCTTCCCTCAAGTACTTTCACTGAGGCACAATTCTCCTTTGGATCGAGATCCTCTTCGGATTGAGATTGCCTTCAGACTAGGATCGCCTACGACTAAGATCATCTTGGAAACATTACAAAAATCTCATAGCTTCTCACCTAGTGCTTAATCCTAATGCCTATCCTAATAAGCATTTTAGTCGAATGAACTTACACTATCCCAATGCATATTCCTATGATATGCTATCTTATTGCCCTGATTTTCTTGTGATCTTCGAGAGCTCATAGCCTTCATCATATCACTAGCATTTTCATATTGTAGCCTCTATAATATCATTTGCATAATTTCACCTCAATCAACCATCTCCATTCTCTCATAGCTCCTTGTGCACATGCTTAAAAATTTGACAATTTTAATATTTTAAATACAAGATCTTGGAAGACAGGAGGACAATGGAGTCAAGTGTCTCTTGGGTGCATTTGGTAACTTGTTTTATCCATCTCGTTGTTTATGAATTTAGGAGGAAGTGTTTTCGTTACCTATTTTTCTCCTACAGGCTCAAATCAGTTAGAGCCATTGATTGCTAAGAGGTAGTCATTCCAATTTGATCATGCATTTTATGCCTTAATGAGTGAAACATCTACTTTGATCCAATTATGCATAATATTACATTCTATGAGGAAAAGAAAAGAAACATAGTACAAATTGATACACCATTAACAATTTTTCTAAAAATGTTAATCTTTATTCATCAAACTATTCTTATGCTTCACACAAACTGTGAAACTAGCTAAGAAACAAATTCAGAACTTGAATTTGATAACATATATGTGTAGAAAGGAAAAAATAAGGCATAAGACTCATAGGGGCCAGTCATTGCTTGAATGACTGGTACTGTTGCTGCTTGCTTTGACCATCTGCACTCCTGCTACCCCAATGCTCTTGCTTTCTGCTCTGCAAGTGCCAAATCCTATAAAGACAACAGCAGTGGGGTCAGATCTAAAGGATGTAAGCAATAACTGGCATATCATCATTACACCTTACACATGTATCCACATTATAAAAAATCTCAAATCCGGTTTTATTTCCTAACAAGTTTGTTCTTTGTGCAGTAAAAGGTATCTCTAATTAGCAAATAGATGTAAATGCAGCTCCCACAAGGGTTTGAGCCTAGCTTGCTAATAAGAGACAAAGAATCACAAGTGCAATTGAGAAATAATCAGTCTACTCAACACATATCAGCATCATACATGAAATATGACCAAGAATTGATGTAATCAAGTCCATTGTATCAGAAAAGAAATCAGCTTGGGTCGTAATGACTTCAATGCCTAGGAATAATATGATCATGTGCAATGTCAACAAAATACATACAAGCACTATGGTGTTGTAAAGAGTGGAAATGTTGTCTCAAAAATGGTTACATGGCTTATAACAATAGTATGTCAGCATCACTCCTCCATATAACCAACAATAGGCATCATCATTCAAGTTTCAGGTTACAAGATCAAAGGTGCATTGTGGAATGATATTCAAAGAATAGGACATTAACAATGGAGCTACATGAAACATTTTTTATCTGGATTAAATAAGGAGCAGAAAGATCAATTCAAAAGGGAAGCCAACATTACAAGGATGTGAAAAATGGTGATACAGCTGAAATAATGAGATATAATTATCAAGAAAACATGAGCAAAAAATCATGCAAGTTTCTCTAGAAGGAAAGAGGAATGATATTCAGTTTAAAAGATGGTCATCTAAACTGTTAAAGATTAGTGTATATCAATTTCTGAAAAACAGAAGTGCATTGAACATAAAGTGTTACAAATTCATAACATTGACAAGGAGTTTTCTAATCACAAATAAGCAAACGAGAATCAGTAAATCTGGTGGGATATACTTTTGAGGTTGTAATTGAGTTCAATAAGTGCAGACATCAATGAGAGCAAGTGTGGTCACCTTAATTCATGGGAGAGTAGCATCCAATGACATCAAATAGTGAATTTTTTTTAACAGGTTGATATTCAGCCATAGGAGCAATTATTCAAACATGAAATCAACAAAAGACTGTATGAGGAGTCTAATCAGATAATGTGAAATGAATATCAATACTTAACTATGAAGGGCACAAGAAATTTCATTAAACTCTGCACAAGTATTAGAAAAGTTATTGTTTTTGAGAGAGAATTGTTATTTTTAACTTCATTAGAGGGGTATTAGCACAACAAATTCATCAACACCTAAAAATCATAAAATATCAGGGAAGAGTTACAGCCACGACGGTGATATTGAGCAGAGACACTGAAATAAAGAGAAAGGGATGCGATTATAGTTATGTTTTCTATCCAAAAGAGTTCAAATACTAAGGAAAGGATATCATCAATGAACATACAAGAGGTTCAAACCCTTAAAAAAGGAGGTGATATCTTTATCAATGAGATAACAGAGTAGGTTTGAACTATTCTAGATGCTGCAAGGATACAAAAGTTTTTGTGACAGGTTTTGATATATCAAGGAAAAGTAAGAGAGGCACATATGGAATCCATTGGAGCTTTCCGCTTATATGTCCTTGTGGATTTCAAATTTAGAAGGAAACAACTATCGACCTTTAAATTCAAAGGCCAATACCAAGTAAACAAAGTTTTCATATAAGACAAACCTCAATAAATATGAGGAGCACAGGTAGTTTTTGAATGGGTGAGAATCTCATGCTACCATATTATGAAAGGAAAGATGACAAGTCCGTGGCAGAGGAAAATGGTAGAAATTCTTTAGAATCCTCTTTTAAGAATATTCATTCAGTTCATGAACAGAAAAAATTGCTGCTATAGTTCATAAAAAGAAAAAAAAATATTCACAGAAGATGCAACAAACATAAGAGGCTTGCACGCTGATGACAGCTACTTGTAGTGTATGAAGGTCAAACAATGAATAATAGCATAATACATGTTCTTGCCCAGAAATCCATTCAGAAAAACACCCTGTTTTCGCTACATCATGAACAAATAAGAGCGGGACCAATGCCCATATTAGACGCACACAATAGGGTTTTTTCTTTCTCTTAAAAGGGAGAAAATTATTTGTGGAATCTGGTGTGACATCATGGCAGAAGAACCCCTCAGCAAGAGAGTTCCAAGCCGTTAGAAGGAAAATAAGGAGAGCCCAAGTTTTTTAGCAAAAGGATGTACAAGGATCTTAAAAAAAGTTACAGGAAAGCCATGTTGAAGTAATGACCCTAGGAGCAGAGTGGATGTCGCTCAAAATACACATATGTAACAAGCACAACTTGAGGAAATGGCTATCAAAGATAAATACTCAAAGATAATCAATAGAGAGAAGGGGAAATATAAGAAAAGCTTACCAAAATGATTGTTCTTATAGAGAGAAGCAATGAAATGGCTAGTTGTAGCAATTGATCAAGCTATTGAATTAATCAAAAGTGCATCAAATTCACCAGATCAACCTTCCAAGTTGGCTAAGGTTTCAGCCTGCATTTTGTAGAAAACTCTAAGTATGAAATGATCATGTTTTAGGGTTGTAGAAAAGAGAAGAGTCAATTAGGACATTTTCAAAAGTATTTTCAAGTCCACCTTGAATTAAATGGGATTCTTTCTAGTTTCTATGTGTCATGGGTTTTGACCCTTATCCTTCTCTTTAATTTATATTAAGTTTAACATTTTTTATTTATCATTTTTAAATGTGAATAATTGCTAACAAATGTTAATATTAGTATAACTTAAGAGTCAAGTCATTATTTTAGTGTTTGTGTTTTGTAAAGGAGAATTGTAATTAATATTTGTTATATAGTATGTTATAAACTATGTAATAAGTTGTTGGAAATGAAGATAGTAATTGAGAGGGGAGCGGTGAATCAGTTACCACAAAAACAATTCCTTATCCCTAGATGTCAAATCAAACTTTTCACCGATCATGCAATATTGTCGAGCTCGATTATAACTAAGATATCTCTATCACTCGGTTAACAAAGTAATCTTCTGATTATTAATCTGTTTTAACCTTTAGTAACTTAGTTGTAGAAACATAGAGCATAAAGAAAATAACATGAACATAGATGACACGAAGAATTAACGTGGAAACCCAATTTGGGAAAAACCACCATGCAACTAATTAAAATATTGGTCACTCTTCTGAAGTGAGCCCTGTTAGGAGCCAACCCTGTTAAAGGTTACAAAACATACTGTTAAGTATGACCTTGTTAGAGGATTTGGATCACCTTTTTAGGAGTGGCCCAATTATAGGTCTTCAAACACTTCAATCTTGAAATGTCACCTTGTTAAAGGATTTACAATATGACTATTAAGTCAACTCTGTTAAGAGATTTCTTTATTGCTACAATGGTATAGAAGGTAACAACAATTTGACTTGATTTATAAAGCAACTATCTTTGCAGATTCAGATCTCTGTTTTGGCTTGACTTCTGGATCCTTACTGATCAGATGTTCTTTGTAGCTTATCTTCCACACTTTCCAAATCTGCCTTTTCCTTTGCTCACATATCCATCTTATTTCACATTCCACTTGTACAATTTATCCCCACTACTTGACCTTTCAGATATATCATAAGCTTTGATAAGTCGGCGTGAATACCCTTTCAAATAATCAATAAACATCCAAATAGTCAGCCTCAATCAATTAATTATTAGACAATTGCATTCTGCTGTCACTTGGTCAATACTAGCATTGAATGTTAGTTAACATTGGAAGTCCTTCGATGCCCGAGCACCCGGTTAACATTGCAAGCAGGATATCCTTCTTTAACCGATTGCTCGGTTAACACTGAATGTTTCTTCATTACTTGACTGCTTGGTCAATGCTGAAAATACTTGGTTAATACTGCAAGTCCTTCATTGCTCGGTGAAAACTGACATTTGTGTAACATCAATGACAACATAAAATTTGAAGAATTGTTTCCAACATAAATATTAAAATTAAATACAAAATATGCATATAATGACTTATTCTTAAAGTTGAGATAAGGGTATATTGATGATTTGACTTAGCCTTGAGGTCAAATTTGTTTGAGGACAAGTGGAGGGAACCTAAGAGAGAGTTGAGTCTATCTAGGTGTGTTTTTGACTCAGTTTAAGGTCTTTTCATGTAGTTTTAAAGACTCTCCATGGAGGAGTATGATGTGGCTTGACTCTGTCATCAAGCACATGTCTTTTGGAGGATTTTAAGGTGCTTCAGGGCCTTATTTTCTGTATTCAACTGAGTTGGTTGGATTGATCTTTGTATTTAATGAGTTTTGTAACTCATTTTAGGGGAGTTCTGATTATGCAGAGAAAAACTTTTAGTGACTTTTGTAGTCTATTAGCAAATATTCTTGACATCTTTTGTAACTTATTTTTTGGATATGAAATGCAGGTGACACCTTGTATTGTTGAGTTGACTCAATTTTGCCTCTCTTATTTTGTGGTATTGTGTATTACCAGGTGATTTGATTAAGTTATTAGTGAGATGTTTTAATCTCCTTATGGTTTTGTCCCACATCCTTATACCTTTTTTGCAAAAGTAGGTTCATGCAGTTGTAGGTTATGTTTAAAGTTGGTATATTCCTTTCAGGATGTGAAAGTAATTTTCCTTGTTTGAAAGATAGTGTATTCAAAACTTTCCTGTAAAAATTTTATGGGTGGATTTACAAAATTAAGTTTGTGCAATTTAAATTCTGTCTATAGTGTTCAAGTGTGAAAATCTGAATTCTCAGTCCTATTATTTTGGTGCATCACCGTAGGTTTAGTTTCATTTTTGTTACACTTTTGTTTCCCTTTCCCTCAGAAAGTTAGTGAGTTTTAGTGAAGTATCAAAAAGGAACTAGCCTAGAAATCAAAGGTTTCACTTCAGTTTCATTATCACACGTTGAATTGATTCCCATGTTATGTCAGAATTGTTGAACTGTCTAGTTCAGTACAATGGTGCAAATTTCGGTGCATAACAATTTTATTGAACGATGTTGGTCTTATTTGTGTACCTACGGGTTATGGTTGGGCGTAGTGGGTATGCAAGTTAGGTTGTTCCAATTTTATTACCAATTCATGAGAATAATTGATTCACTTTCTAGATATAGATATGATGCCACTTGACCACCCTGGCGACTTCCTACTAATATTAAGTGAGAAAAATACCCAAACGACTTACTAAAAATAGTAAATGTTAATCAAAATGTTCTGAATGATCTCTAGAAGGTACACCACAAATGACCTTGGACACTGAGTTGAAGAGTGATATTCCCGTCAAAATACAAATATCATATCCCCATTTTAAGATAGAATTTTAATAATAATTAGATAATACAATTTTATTAAATAAATAATGATAATAAAGTTATATTAAAACTAATACTAAAATATAAAAGTAGGAAATAATATTTATTTAATCTATATTATTAATGAAATAATATTTAGTATGATATTTTAAATAATGAAAAAAGAATAAAATTTCAATGAGTAAATAAAGAAATAAAATTAAATACAGGAGACGATATTGTAGAAAATATGTTTAAGTTTTTAAAAAGAATTTAATAATAAATAATAATAAACACAAATAAGTAAGTAAAATAATAATATAACATAGAATAATATCAGCATGACACTTATTAGAGATCCTCAGGATCCCAAGTATTCAGAGTTTAGCCTAGAAGAAGATGGATTGTTAAGATATTGTCACAGAATCTATGTGCCAATTGACCCTGAACTCCGAAGATTGATTTTAGGTGAATATCACTCAGCTCCATACTTAGGACATCCAGGGGTAACAGAAATGTTATCTGATATAAAACCTTTATATTTCTGGAAGGGAATGAAAAGGGAAATAATCGAGTTTGTAGCAGGTTGCTTAGATTGTCAGAGAGTGAAGGCAGAAAATTGGTACCCAACAGGTTTGTTGCATCCAAATGAGGTACCTGAGTGGAAGTGGCAAGTAATATCCATGGATTTTGTACAAGGGCTACCTATGAATTGGAATCATCACAACACCACCTTGGTTGTGGTTGACAGATTGACTAAGGTTGCTCATTTCATGCCAGGAAATTTATCAGATGGAGCACCTGAAATTGCTCATAAGTTCATAAAAGAAATTTTTAGGTTACATGGGATTCCAGAGAAGATTATTTCAAATAGGGATACTAGGATAACTTCCAGATTCTGGCAAACATTATTTTCAGCTTTGGGCACCAAAATGAATATTAGTTCAGCCTATCATCCTGAGACAGATGGTCAAACCGAAAGAGTAAATCAAGTATTAGAGAATCTCCTAAGAGTATATTGTATGGATCGATAGTATCAATGGGAAACATATTTACCTTTGGTAGAATTTGCATATAATAACTCTTACCTGTCTTCAATTAAAATGGCTCCTTTTGAGGCTTTGTATGGTCATAAGTGCAGAACTCTAGTAAGTTGGAATTGATTGGAAGACAGGGTCATTGTCAGGCTTGAAATGCTTTAGGAAATGGAAGAACAGGTACTTCAGATTTGTCAAAGATTGAAAGAAGCAAATGAAAGATAGAGGAGCTATGCTAATGCTAAAAGAACACCTAGAGAATTCTCAGTAGGGGACAAGGTTACTAAGGGTTAAACTTTAGAAAAGTACTATCAAGTTTGGCAAGAATGCTAAGTTAGTTCCAAGATATATAGGACCCTTTGAAGTTTTGGAGGTGGTTAACCTAGTAGCTTACATGATTGCTTTACCACCAGCCTTTGCCAGGATGCATGATGTCTTTCATGTGTCTTACCTTAAAAAGTATATTAGCCATCATGAGCATATGATTCATTGGAAATTATTGCAGGTGCGAGAGCTATGAGTGGTAGAGGTAAAACCGCTCAGAATACTTGAGGTACGTAAGCTATGCTTACGAAATAAAGAACTAACACAGTGCAAGGTCTAGTGGGACTAGTGTACGGAAGATAATGCCACCTGGGAAGATTATCATGATATTTTTCAAAGATATCTCTACCTTTTATTTGAAGTTGAAAATTGAATACTTTATTTCTTTTATTTTAACTGATTAAGTACAATTTGTTATTATTTTCATCGAGGACGATGAAAAATCTAAGGGGGTGGGTATGTTACATCTCAAAATTTTGCCCTAAATTTTAAGTTGAACATAGCCATTGATTTAACAAAACAATATCATGTGAAATGGAGTTAGTTAATTATAGCCATTATTTATTTTTTCATATCATGTGAAATTGAGTTAGTTAATTATAGCCGTTGTTTATTTCTTCATATCATGAGAAATTGAGTTAGTTAATTATAGCCACTGTATTGATTTATTTATCATATGAAAGTGAGTCAGTTAATTATAGCCGTTGTATCAATTTATTCATGATCATGTGAAAGTAAGTTAGTTAATTATAGCTGTCGTATATATATGATGAGCATATAGAGTTAGTTATATTGACATTGATGAAATTCCTAACGGTCACTTGATGATTTTGAATTAGCAATTTATAAATCTGGAATTGATGTCTTGGTGAGAATGTTGTTTTGAATGATTATAGGAAGAAGACTAAAGAGAGAGGGGAAGCATTGCTAAATGAGGTCATTGGAAGCGGATGGCCGAGTAGTTTACTCATCAGAATCGATAGGTTTGACCTAAAACTACCTTGGCAAGGTTACTAGGACATGGCAACGTATTACAAGGTGGAACCACATGAGCTATATAAAGGAACATTATAATAATGTAAACAAACACAAATTCTTACCTTTAAAGAATTATCAAATAGTAATATTATTATTTAATTAATATCTTATCTTTCTAAATTCAAACATATGTATATAATAATAATAAGATGACACCAACACATTACAAATTTAAATCTAATGATGTCACCTTATCATAAGTACACATGAATGAAATTAGGAATATAAAATAATAATAAAATAATAAAACTTTTAAACTCTTCTTTCTTTCTTTCCATCTCTTTTCTTTTCCTTTTTAAAATCAATTTGAATGGTTTCGAAAGGTTTCTTGTAACGGATAGAATCCATAGAGTCGAGCTCTTTATTATTTATTAGACTCCCATAGTCATATCACGTATTGGATCTTTTTTCCTTCAATCTTTCAAACCCATTATCGCCGGTAACCAAAGTAACAGAGCTCAGAGATTGAATTCATTTTGCCGAACTTCCTTAACATATTTGCTGTGGGTCACAGTTCAAAAACCAAAGGTTTATTCAAGTGCAGGTCTTTCGAATCATTTAGAGGAGTCACTTAAGGCCCTATCACATCTTATTTATTTTTCTTTTATTGCCAGTTCAATGCATAGAAAACCGAGTATATTTGAATGCTCTAAGTTTCCGCCTGTTCTCTACTTTTCTTTCCATATGGTAGTAACAGTAGTAAGGGAGGTTGTGATATTGAATTCATGTCATGATATCTTATTATTCCATTCGAATGCAAAAGGGTGATAGTAGAAATAGATATACATACATTGTATTCTGCTCATATAATGAAAATCCTGCCAAGTAGTCTATCAAACATGTATAAATCCAAATACTTCCATTCATATCTCATAAAGGTGAATAGAATATCTCAAAATCACAACACCAATGAATTCACTAGGTGATGATGCCAGAATATGGTGAAGAAGGTGAAATGTTCTGATACAATTATAGTATGATAACACTTGGGAATCATCGGCTTGGAGGCCTGAATAAAGTGAGGAGGTGTAGAGAACTTGCAAAATGAAGTTGACATCAGTATTCATAAAATAATATATAAAACATTACTTTAGCTCATGCATGTTCCACTTATGTAAGATGTTGTCAAGCCGAGTGGTGGAGATTGGGTTTGACGACCCACATTTTGAAATCCATGGCCAGGGTGGAATTAGGTAGATTTGTTGAACAAGTGATCTTTGTTGATTGTCCAGACACTTTAGTTATTTTGGTGAATAATTGTTGGGACTTCAACTCACCTGAATACTCTGATGGCTGGACTTATGAACATCTGAAGCCCGATTCCGAGATAGGGAGGGCCATTCTATTAAATTAGAATAAGTGGGGATAAGTAATGGTCCGCGATTGGGAGGTTAAGCCTATGTCAATGCTTCTCCTCTCACCAATGCTAGGGCTTGGACAACAAGTGAAAGAAGTTCTGCAAATTATACTATATGTTCTTTAAACTTTTGAATGTTTAGTTATTTCATTTCAAGATAAAAGTTATTTACTTTACAAATAGCTGTTACTTAATTAGAAGAAGTTAAATGTTTGCAATTATCTCAATTTGTAATTAGATAGATACTTCATTACAAGAGCATCTGTTATTTAATTCCAGCTGCATATTTAAAAGTAGTTAAATGATCGCAATACATAAATATCTCATTTTGTATATTTTTAGATATTTCATATCAAGAATATTTGTTACTTTCAAGTGAATATTTAGAAGAAGTTAAAATACATTAATATTTCATTTTGTTTTTTTCGAAAAACTCGGTAAAATATGTATTGTATATTGAATAGAGTTTTAATTCAGTTAAAAACAGTTGATGGAAATCAATGTCATGTGATATGAATTAGGAAAATAGTTGATTCAAGACTAAAACTAGTTTAGGAAAATTAGTATGTTACACCAATATTCTTTCTTCTTAACTTTCAGGAAAGAATCCACTTACTCGTGGAGCGAGTAATAGGCAGGGTGAAATTTCTAACTACGCTTCTGTCTAAAAGCTGAAAATAGTGATACCAATAAACCAATACCGATTTGGCTCTAAGTCTGGTCGTAATTCTATATGAATCATCTTTACCAATAGGGCACAAAGACTTCCAAAAGTAAAGATATACTAATTATTTAATGAATCAAGAAATAAATATAAGCTACAAACAAAGCTTCTAGTCTATATATCTATACAATCCCTCCTAGTCAATGCTCCGGCTCCAATTGCTTCTTAACTTGTTTTACACTCAATAAGATCACATGAACCGAAGATAACATATTTAAATCATAGACAAAGCTTCCAATTCACACAAGTAACAATTGCACTCAATCAAAGTTCAATTTCAATTGCTCCTTTGTATTTACTTTTCTATCAGAATTTCTCCAGAGGTTTCATGCATACAATAAAGATGATTTTACAATAAGAGGGCATTCCTTTATATAGGCAAAGGAGTTGAGAAAAAGATGGAGGAAAACAGTGGGAGCAAGTCAACCAACTTTGACCTAGTCTAACTAAAAAAGAAATTATTGGGTTACATGCAACTACACATGCAACTCGCATTACATGTAATTACATCTTTTCATGCAATGCATCCTCTTTGATCTACAAATAGAAATAAGACCAAAATAACAATCTTAAAGATTGTTCTTTAGTGCCTTGAATTTGATGATAACATCATGCACTGTAGGAAGACCATAAATCTTCATTGTCTTTGATATTGCCTCTATCCTTATTGCATTTGCATATGCTGATTGCACAACCTTGGAATTTGCCACTAGAGAATCTTGCAAGTGTTTTGCCAAAGATTTATATGAAGCAAATTTGTTCATTGTGTGAGAACCAAAATCCTTAGAATCTAAATCAGCACTGACCCTGACTGTATATTCTAATGTCATTCTTTCAAATGCATTCAAATTACCATGTTCATCAAGAATCTAACATCCTATTTTCTCTAAATCACATGTGATTCTTGTTTCTATTGCTTGAAAATCTCCAGGGGCTTCCTACAACTTTGTTATTAGTTTTCTCAGTGTTTCTTCATTGTAGCGCATGAGTCCTTGATATGTGAAAAACATTTCACAGGATGGGAGAATGTCACATGAAATTGTAGCATCCAGATCGAACTTAGCAATCTTGTCCCATTCATTAAGAATCCCTTTCAAATCATTAGCTTCTTGAGTCAAGGAGGAAATCAAATCTTGTTCCATCTCATCCATGTCTTTGATACGCCTAAGGACTTTAACCGTATCTATTACAACTTGGACTCCTTTAGAAATAACTTCTCCTACCCAAGACTTGGCAGCTTCAACTATCCTTTTCTCCCTAGATGTCACATAAACAACATTTTGTGAAGATTGTTTCGGAATAATTTCATTTAAGTGAGCAACTTCATATTTGAATTGATTTTTCTCTTCCTAGGATTCATGGTTGCTCTTTGATAGATTGGCAAGTGCATCTTGAGCATCCTATACACACCTAAATTGTGACAACTTTCTGATCTCTACCTTGGTGAACTTGTAATTAGAATAGGTAAGTTCTTCAATAGGTTTGTCCACTAGTGGCTCAACAACCTCTACAAACTTGGTATTTTCTGAATCAACTAAGATCCTTGAACTTATCTTTCAAAGATTTGGACTTAGTTTTCTTTACAGGAAGGTTATCTAGGGTACAATAACTTTCTTTCTCTTCATTGTGATCCTGCTTAACCATACAGGCAAGCTGAGACTTTCATCTGTGGAAGCAGGTATAGTGGAGACCATTGACATTGATCCTAGTTGTATCTTTGTTGTAACTGAGCAAGATTCAGTTTGCACAGCTGAATTCATAGGTACATGACAAGAGGACCCTGTCATGAACAATTCAAAACCTGTTAGAGACGTATCAAGTTGAGAAACTTGACCTTCTGTGAGAGTTGGAAATTCTTCAGACACACTTCCCAAATGTTCATATTGTTCATTTGTTAAAATGGAGGAGCTACTGAAGATATAGGAAGAGCCAATGTATTGACTTCTGAGGTCGGGATGGAAGGTGCGAAAACAGTGGAAAATGAATTCACATCATCTATCTCATCTAGAAAAGGTGCTTCCTTCATGGATGGTTCATGAGTTTGTTCAAGTCTTAGGGGAGATATGATCATAATTTCTCCTTCTTCCTCATTTTCTTCGTTAAGTTCTTCGTCTCATTCTTCCTTTGATTTTTGAATTGGTTTAGAGATCTGAGATGATTCAAGTCCCTTTCCATGCTTTAAGTTGAATTTAAGAGATTTCTTCACATCAGAAGAACCTATGATTTCCAATTGTGACTTCCGTCTAGGAGGACCCATACTTCCACAATCCAAACCCAATTTCGGATTAACCCTCTTTAGGCCTTTAATTTTCAACCACTTGTTGTTGTTTGCCAAAATGGGTTGAAATCTATCAAGGATAAGTGTTCCTTCCTTTTGCTTCTATTGAATGGGAAAAGGACATCGTCTATCAAAACTGGTCAGATGATATTCTGGATAAAGGATGTTGCCATCATCTTTAATTTGAAAATCAGATGGGATCTCAAGCATGTTAAGATCAATGATCTGTTGCAAAGTCAATTCGCAGTAGTCCATTCTCATTATATCCTATTTTGTCTGCATGTCAATCCAAACATCTTCGATACAATGAACATGTGTAAAGGCCCTCTTGATTTGAGAATTCATTTGTCTGTAATCAAAATCAAATTTGGCTTTGGATCTCTTCAATATGATCAACTAAAGTTCTACTTCTATGGCTTTTGCTTTGTGTACAAAATTGATCATATAATTATTGATTACTAGGGGTTTGGCAGACAAAATACCATAACTTGCCTATGCAAAGCATGTTGATCAGATTGAACTTCCATGAGTTGTCTGGCCAATTCCATTAAAATGATCCTGTCAGTAGCATACCTAGGTAAGGTATACAACTTTGCTTTAAAGTACCCAACCCTCAAGTAAGTAAAGGCTGGAAATTGAATAAAGATACAACCATATTGATTTACTTTCTCCCAAGCTTCATCAGATACCGTTTTAACGGACAACTGTCTATCAAACAAACATCGAAAATGCCCAAAGAAAGCACCCTGAACTCTTCTGTAATGGTACTTACTATTAGCCATAGTAATCTGATCATCGTAATCCCAAACTAGAATTTGAAAACGATTTCCTTTGGTTAAGAGTCCAGAAAAAGATCCGATGGCAGCAACAATATAAACAAGGTAGGAATTCATATAGAAAGGTACATAAGTCCCTACATTGAGCAATTGTTGACAAAGTGGAGTGCTGATTAGTTCTCCCCAAATGATATGTTCCTTATTATCCATGATCTAGGAAATAAACTAATACATCCAAGGTTCAAATTCATTAGAATCCTTGAGACCACAATTCCTATTGAGAAGAATAATAAGGCCTTTGTACTCTTGTTTGAAATTAGATCTATGAATGGTCTTTGGCCATCTTGAGAAGTTGTTTCTCTTGGAATCCAACCATTATAGATTCACATACTTCTGATAATTTCCTTTATTCTCCTTCCACATCTCTAAAGATGACTCTTTAGTCACATCTACGCACTCTGCACTTTGCAACACTTTGAAAATCTACTCAATAATCTTTGTATCAAGGCTTACAATAACATTGCCATCAACATCCTTGATCGTCTTTGATTTTGAACCTAAACCCTTTGCACATCTAAGAGAAAACTCTGGTTCCAGGACAGCCATGGGAAACGTAGACACCAAGTGAATATGACTTCTTTTGATATGTTTCATTTCATGACTAATAGGAGCTTCTACCCTTCGCAAGGAATTAGTCATGTGTACATGTCTGATCTTTCTATCTACCACATTGTCAAGAATGGACGTGACGTGAGATTGAGTTGCATGAGCCAACTCTTTATCAAATTGGTATTTCATTTTGCCTTTAGATTTTGATGGTGGGGGCATCTCTTGTGCTTGCATTGCAACACAAAAATTCCAAAATGTGAACACATGATCAGAGGATATTTCCGTAAAGGTTGATTCAAAGTATGGTTTAGACACTTCAAGGATCTAATGAGATGATATCAAAAAGAGATATCATGCATATGCAAAAGATGGAAAATGGTTCATGAAGTAGGAATGAAAAGAGATGGATATTCTTTGAAACATGAAAGTGGAATGCATGGCAATGAAAACTCTCGACTTTAAAAGTGACTTGGGCTTTCAAGATGTCAATGCATGGAAAGTGGATTATATGTATATGCAACATGTAATGAGGAACGGAAGGTGAGATGTGTGAAAATGGAGGATGAGCTTACATGTAAGGGCATGTGAAAGATGAGATGAAATGCGTTATGACAAGGAAAATGGAATTACATGTATTTTTCTCATGAAGTGTAAGTGCATATGGAAGGAATGAATGCAATATGCCTTTAGGTGAAATGAGCTTTTATAGATGTCTTTGAGAAACAGTGAAGTCTAAGTACATGGGAAAACATGCACATGACATTTTTTGACCTTTTAAAAGTAAGTTTCCTTCAAAAATGGGTTCTCAAGCTGCAATTACATGTAAAGGACTTTTCATGAAATCTTGACATGCGATTGGGTGTGAATAGTGAGATGAGTGAAAATGGAAATGGAGAATGAGATTATATGTACGTGCGGATGATGGATGGAAATACATGTAATTGCATGTGAAGAATGAGATGTGAAGTGTTATGACATGGAAAGATGGAAATGGAGTGAAATGATGCTCTTGCATGAAATGGAAGGTGGAGTGAAAGAAACATGCTCAAGTTCTTGGGAAAGAACTTGCAACTTCTTCAAAATGAAGAAAACTTGAAAAGCAGAAAAGAAAAACACAAAAGAAAAACATACCTTTGGTAAAAGATTCAAACATGTCAACAAGCAAGCTACTTCAATATGCAAACTCAAATTTGGAGTTTGGGAAAAAACAAAAAACATAAAAATGAAACATTTCATCACTCTTACAGGAAAAATACACTTTCCATGACATCTAAATCAACAAGTGTGAAGCATCAAGCCAAAACATGCATAAAATCAGCAAGATAAGCATGAATTTATTAGCAAGAAGGAAAATGTCTACTTGATGATTGTATGCCAAAAATGAAGGAGAAAGAAACTCCAACTTTGAAAAATTCTCAAACAAACCTGGATATCTTCCATGTAATGATGAAATCGAAATGAGCATCCAATGAGGCATTATTCATGCCCAATCCCAAAAACGTGCCCTAGAAATCCTCCCAACTCCAACATTTTCAATAAATGCAAGATAATGGGACATTTTTGGAGAAAAACATGATTCAAATCTGCACTTTCATGAGTTGTTTTTAGCATTGAAATGAAAGAACGTCCTTTCCAATGGCAATAACATGGACATTCATCACAAAGTGCCTCTTTTAGATACAAAAACGTGATCTAGAAAGAGCAAAATCTGGGCTTGTTTTTTCCAAAACGTGCCCTAGAATGGATTTTTTGCATGGGAATGAAATGTTTGATGCATGGGAACACCTTCAAATGCAAAAACGACCCTATAGAGAAGATCTTTTTGATTTGGATTGAATAGATTTGAAGGTTCCAAGTAAAATTGGGTTCTTGGAGGGCAAATGCATGAACTTTTGCTTTCAATCTTGGAAAATGTGTTCTAGAGAGTTGCATGCTTTTGAAAGATAATCGCGCCTTTTTGGTGTGATTGCATGTTTTAAATATGCATCCAAGGCCAACCACACCTTTTTGGTGCAATGACATGTTTTAAAAACTTGGAATGAGCCGCCTTGAGCCAAAACGCTCCTTTTAGGTGCAATTACATATTCTAAAAGTATGCATTTTTGACCAAAAATGGGTTTTTGGGATGCATATACATGTTCCATAGGCAAAACGCACTATTTAGGTGCAAAGGCATGTTTTAAAAACTTGCAATGACAACCTCCAAGGCAAATCACACCTTTTAGGTGCCTTTGCATATAACGTGCATGTCTCAACTTTTTGATGCCTTTGAATGTTTTAGAGGCACTTACATGCATTCCCTTTCAAAATCGCACCTTTTTGGTGCAATTGCATATTTTTAATAAAATATGCTTGTAGACATGTTGAATGAAATATTACTTAAATGGGTCATAAATAATATTTACACTATCATATTGAAAATATAAAGTGCAAATATCAAATTAAAAGTAATATTTGCTAGAGCATTTGATTTTAAGTGACAAATCAAAATGATAAAGGAACTTTAAAACATAACATAGTGAATTTATGTTATATTTCTCAAAAAGTGAATGCCAAATTAAAAATATAACATGATATTTTAAATTCGTGCAGTTGAATTAGAAAGGTCCACTTTTTAGACATTAAAATTATCACTTTTTAGACATTAAAATTATCACATCTTTTGATTGCCAACTCCGACTAAGCCCTAAGATAGAGTAAATCGAAGGGAAAACCGAAAGCAATGACTTGAGCAAAACCAAAGGACTAAAAACCAACAAACACACACTCAAAAATGAAGAAAAGGATATCGAAGGCCTCAAAAATCAAGCATAGGCTCGACAAACAGAAAAATGAAAAGGACTTGACAAAAGCCTTCAGTAAAAGAATTTATTAAGTTCAATTGGAGTTAATTGATCGATCAATATTAATCAATTGAATAACAAATTCAACTCATAGAAATGCGAAACTAGCTTGAAAAAGATTTGAATTGTTACCTACATTTTGTGGTGACAAAATGCAGGATAACACAATGTATGGAAATTAAAAAAAGACTTTTTACCTGGAACAATAAGAGACAAGGTTATTGCAACATAGCAGAAAAGACGGGTAGGTTCTTATTCAAAGGGAATTGGATAGAATTTCCTTTTACCTTAAGGGGAGAGATCATACCTTTTTCAGGTTTTGACCATCTCCCCATTCATTTGAACATTATTGACACTCGCTCGAGACGTTGTCCTGTCAAATTTGAATAGATGTGGCTCAAGGATGAAAAACTGGTTGAATTTATCAAACAGTGTTGGAAGAATATAAAGATTAAAGGTGCTAAACTATTTTGCTTAGTCATCAAACTAAAACTATTAATAATAAACTAATATACTAGAACAAAAATTACTTTGGCAATATATTGAAACTAAGGAAAGCATTGAAATGAATTGAAAAGTTTAAATAAGAAAATCATTGAACAAGGCATGGATGAGAAAACATATGTAAAAGAGAAAATCCTAAAAAAATGAGTTAGAGGATATCCTTGCAAAGGAGGAACTATTTTGGAGACAAAAATCTTGTGAAACATGACTAGAGGCGGGAGATAAAAACACAAAATTCTTCCATAATAGTACCAAAGTGAGGAGAAACATTAATAGAAGCACAAGGATTAAAGACTCTTATGGAATCCCATGGAGGACCCTAAAATTATTGCTGAATCTATAGCCTCTTACCTTAAACAAAATCTTGAATTTGGGAATGTTCTAACCTTAAACATCAAGATGATATTCTAAAAAACATACTGAAAATTATTAACGAAAAACCAAAGTAAGACACTAAAAGAAAAGTTTTACTAAGGGTGAAATTGAGTCTATAATCAGATAAATGCAACTTGATAAAGCCCCTAGGTCCAACAGATTCTCTACCCTCTTCTTCCAAATATGTTGGCATTTATTAGGAGATGAAGTTGTTGAAACCTTAGAAGCAGTCAAAATTCTAGAGGTCTCCTAAAGAAGGCTAATAAGACTTTTCTAGCACTTATCCCAAACAAAGAAAAACTTGAAAGTTTTGAAGATTTTAGACCTATTGCCCTCTGCAACACCATTTACAAATCCTGACTAAAGTAATGGCTAATAGGATGCAAAAAGTGTTACCCTCAATTATCAGCGAAGAACAAATTGGATTTGTTCAAAAAAGATCCATAAATGTGTTAGTCAACAAATTGTTCTTTCCAATGAAACTCTTAAATGCCTGAACCTGTGAGAAACAATTTGATACCAATAGTTGGATAATCTATCATTGAGTTGATAGATTTCCTCTAAATTAAAAGGTACAACTCCCTTATGAATGATATGCAATGAATTTGTTTGAATCCTAAACTAACTGGGTATGTTCTTAACTTGAGAATGAAAGAGGAAAACCAAGCCAGCGCTAGACAAAACTAAGTCAGTCAGTGAATTCAGCTCTACACCTAGCCAACCCCAAGAATTCACACTTCCTATGACTCCCCGACATTGGTAATGTAATGTAAATGATGATTATGCAAATGCAATGCAAAATGAAAATGAAGATTAAACATCCTAATCTTTACAACAGGAATGAATGACAGTACTCCGATCTATCACCCATTCACCATTTGACTAAGAATGCAAGAAAGTGCTCAAAATTGACTGTAACAATACTCTGATTGAAAGTAATCAGAAAAAGTGATGCTCAAATACTCTGATTTATAACAAAACCTTTCTTGTTTTAAACACAACAAACACAACACTCTAATTATATTTGCTTGCAATCTATAGCCAAATCTATTACAAAAACTGAATATCAATCTCTAATGCATAAACCGAAATACATAAATTAAATGCCCTCCCCTCTACTCCAGCAATGCCTAAATTTGCAGAAAAGAAGAACCCCCCATACCAACAAAGATTTACAATAAATAGACTTCTTCATAACCATTCGGTTCTCCAACGGTGACCTTTCGGTTCTATTACTATTTCTTCCTAGAGCCTTTTCAGTTTTGTAACTGACTCTTGTCTCTTTGATTTCTCATCTTTTTCCTTTTGAAAACTGATAATCTTATTAACTTTGAAGTTAATAATGATATATCTTAACATACTTAAATTATATTTTACCAATTGACTTTTAAATATGTTAAATCAAAATATTTCCTTTGCTGGGCGGACAGAAAAATAAATACTGCTGCTAGTAAAAATGGGTCATGTTTCGGGGGGCATATCTTTTTCTTCCACTATTGGATCGAGCTCATTTTTGGATATGTTTTTCCAAACCTAATTTTTTGCATTCTGACTGAAGCAATCGGAAAAATAATCACCGAGTCAAAAGATATGAGCTATTGAACGCTGGTCTATATGACTTACAAAATCAGAATTGATAAAATGAAGTTTCCAGCCACTCTTCTTTCACATGCTTTGTAACCCAGATGTCTTCAATTTGCCAGTATGTTATCTTCCATTCTTACCGTGTTGATTCTCTGCTAAATTTTGGGAGTAAGTCTCTAGAATGCTTGTGGCAGAAAATCCCGAATGGAGGTCGAAAGCATACCAAGTTCTCAGTTTTCCGCTTCTTTGTTGGAGGTGAAATTTGTATATTCTAGTAATAGCTACACTTTGTAAATAATTAACAAGTAATACTTCTTCTTTACTATCGGGTCACTGGTTATAGAACACTCTAATTCATTCTTGGTGGAAATTTGACTTTTGTCTTCTCCCTTTTGTGGAAAACTCCAACTTGACTACGAAAGGTGTAGCATAAAAATGAATTTTCCACTTTATATTTAATGTCATGTTGATGTCCAAATCTTCAAGAGATAAATTATTATTAGATTATCATTCTTTGTTAATCAATTAAGATCTTTTTTTCATCTCTCTATTGTTGATTTGATATTTGGTGGAAATTCCATTTTTGAGTGCGGATAGCGCACCCAATCTTCAATTTTCCACCTCCATGTAGTGGGCACAATTTTGATGTAGATTGATTCATAAATTACTTTTCTGAAGTGATCTTGATACTAGACCCCATATATCTTTATTTTGGATTGAGATTTGCCTTTTCTCCCCTCATGTGGAAAATTGAACTTTGACTGCGAAAGGCGTAGCGAAAAATGAGTTTTCCGCTATGATTTTCTCTTAGGTGGAAAATGAAACATTTGCTTCTCCAATGGAAAATCTGAAAATGACTATGAAAGGCGTAGCGGAAAAATAAGGTTTCCGCTATGCTTTTCCCTTTGGTCGAAAATGAAACATTTGCTTCTCCAATGAAAAATTTGAAAATGACTTCTCCATTTTAGTAAACATTTCTCTCTTTTCTTGGCATAGATTTGTTCTTCTATTCATCTCTTCACATGCTTTCCTTCCAATTTTAGATCTACATTCTGGACTCTCATCTGTTAGGTTTGTCGGCCTTTATTTAGTCTTCATAGACAATAGATCTTCACAAAACATGTGCTTTGATTGAAATTGAATTTTCTAACAGTCAAAACTTGAATCCAAGAAACCTTTGCATCAAATACCTTAGAACATTGAAACTTCATAGAAATATGGTTAGGGAAAAACCATAGACATTTGGGGAAACTCTTTGTGAGGTCAACTTTAAGAGTTTGAAAATGGTGTACCGAAAGTATGCCTACAAAATGGAGTTATAATTGCTCAAGAGGCAATTTGCTTCGTTCAACAAAAAGGGACCCCAGGCATACTTATTAAACTTGATACTAATAAATCTTATGACAAGGTGGATTGACACTTTTTATGCAAACTATTGGAAAGATTTGGGTTTGACATGGAAAGGATTAACTTGGTATATGAATGTATCTCTACACCCATGTACTCTATCCTATTAAATAGTATCCTCGAAAATTTCTATGAGTCCTCTAAGGGTTAGGCAAAGGTACTCATTGTCCTCATTCCTTCTCATAATCATGGTTGAAGCCTTAGGTATGACCTTAAAAATGTAGCCAGTGTTGGGTGGGTATTTTGCAACTGGTAGTTTGTTCAAATTTAATCGCCAAATAGGTAGATCAGCCACAACGTATGAGACAAATTCTCTCCTACTTTAAAGGGAAGGCTCCCCCTTCTCACCTTTCCTTGGATCAACTCAAGGTAAGCAAGAAGTTGATAGACTTGGTAAGAGGTGTTACCAATATTCTTTCCTCTTATCTTTCAAGAAAGAATCCTCTTACCCATGGAGCGAGTAATGGGCAAGATTAAATCTCTAACTACGCTTCTATCTAATAGCTGGAAATAGTGAAACTGATAAACCAACACTAACTCAAAGGCTGATTGACAGTGTATCTGTTTGGATCTAAGTCTTGTTTTAATCTATTCTATAAGAATAATGTCTACCATTGGGCACAAAGACTTCTAGAAGTAGGGGATTCTAACTATTTTTGGTGAATTTGAAATGACAATACAAGCTACAGTCAAAACTTTTAGTCTATGTATTACCACAATTGCTCCCAGTTAAAGCTTTGGCTCTGATTGCTTATTGACTTGTAATGCTCTATTACTAAACATACAATAACAACATGAATCAAAGATAATAGACACAAATTATTGTCAAAGCTTCTAATTTTCTCTATCACAATTGCTCTTAATCAAAGTTTCAACTCCAATTGCTTATTTGTACTCACTTTTCTTCAAAACAATACTACACAATCAAAATTATTCTTACATAATTTTATTAGAGCTTTCTTGCATACAAGAAATGATTTTTACAATGAGGGGGGCACTTCTTATATAAGATAAAAAGTGAGGCAAAGGAGAAAAAAGTGGGAGCAACTCAACTAGTTTGACCTGGTAAAACTACGTGAGAAGAATTTTTGGATTACATGTCATGAGGACATGCAACTTTAGAAGAAAATGGAGAAAGTTGAACTAATCATTGACATTGTCAAGGAAAGCCCTGTATTTGACAATACAATCATGAACCATAGGAAGATTTGGGATCTCTATCGTCATTGAAATGGCTTCAATTTTAACTGCATTTGAATGTGCTGATTTTACATCTTTGTAATTCTCCGCAAGAGAATCCCACAAGTGTTTTGCCACATACTTGTATGTCGCAAACCTGTTCATTGTATGTATTCCAAATTCTTTAGAATCAAAATCTTCATTAACTCTGTCAGTGTACCTTGAGGTCATTTCTTCTTCAGTGAATAGATTATCATGTTCAGTAAGGACCTTGCATCCCATCTTCTCCAAATCGCTCATGATCTCCATTTCCACCGCTTGCCAGTCTTCCAAGGCTCCCTATAACTATGTCAAAAGTTTTCCCAGTACTTGCTCCTTATGACACATGAGTCCTTGATATTTGTAGAACATATTAGGGGATTGAATGACGTTGCATGAAATCAAGATATCTAGATCAACATCTTTCATTTGATCCCAAATACCCAATTGTTTTTCAAGGTATTGGTTTCTTGGTTATTGGAAGCAATCATGTCATGGAGTATCTCCTCAACACCTCTGATATGTTGAAGAACTTTGATCACATCTTTGATGGATTGAACTCCTTCCGAGATATCTTCTTCAAACCAAGCCCTTGCTGCCTCAACTCTTCGATTTATCTGCGCTATCTAAGATGTGATGACTGCGGGCTGCAAGGATTGTTGGCAGATGACCTCATGAAGACATGCAACCTCCTGCTTCAGCTGATTCTTCTTTTCCCAAAGCTCATGATTTCTTTTTGACAAATTGACGAGTGCATCTTGGGCATCTTGCAAACACCCCAACCATGACTATTTACCAAGTTCAATTTTGGTGAACTTGTAATTTGAGTAGTTAGGCTCCTTAACTGGTTTTTCTACCAAAGGCTTTGCAATCTTTGTTGTTTGTAAATATTGTGTAGCCGAAAGGGTGTTGTAGTCGGTAAAGATTTTGTAACTGACATGTTCATGTCGTCGGCAAAGATTTTTTTGCCGATGGGTTCATTTCATTGGTAAAGATTTGTAGCCAACGAATAGATTAGTATGATTATGTAGCCGATGGACCCCTTCGGGAAGGTTCGGCGAGAAGTATTTATACCCCGTCTAGGATCATTGTAAATCATCTTATCAAGCATAATGTAATGGTTCGGCATATGCGAATAAAGGAAGAAGTTCTGCTGTTCTCATCTATTGTCTGTACGCATTGATTTCTTTACCTAGTAGGGTAAACATTTGGCGCTGTTGCCCTATGAACCTGGAAGGAGGGAGGAATGAAGCTTAATGCCAAATTAGCTTAACAAGGATTGAAATAAGACAAAAGGGAAAAGATGGAATATGTATTGCGCAAGAAAATTTAATTTTGGCACAACAAGCCAAACGTAGAATGAGGTTCCAGAAGATTGTCGACGACCATAGACGTGCGGAAGAATTGTTGGAGGAGACTCGATAGTGGGTGGAGTTGGTGGAAGAAGCAAGGGAGGAGTTTTTGAATTTGTATTCGCTAAGGGAAGAAAGTCCAGACAGAAGAGAATTAACTCGCACGGCTCGGAGTGCCGAGGGAGAAAGAGCGTGGAGTGAACTCTTCATCTGAGATACACTTCTGGAGGGGACAACTTCAGAAGATCCTTCTTCACCAAAGTTCGTAGTTGTTGAGACTGTCGGTGTGGGAGAGCAGATCGCCGGTGTGGGAGTGCAGACCGTCGGTGTGGGAGAATAGATCGCCGCTGTGGGATTGTAGACCGTCGGTATGCGGGAACAGATTGCCGGTGTGGGAGTGTAGACAACCGGTGTGGGAGTGAACAACACCAGTTTTTTAGGACCGAACAATGCCCATGCACAAAATCCAGTAGTAATGGCGGGACCAAAAGAAAAGCTGCTGAAGTTTGATGGCGATGGTATGGCCGGTCTGATCCGACACTGTAAAACATGCGAAACAATTTGGAGGGCGAATGGCATAACTGATACAAACAAATGGGTTCGACAGTTCCTGGCAACCCTACGGGGTGTCACAATTGATTGGTTCGCCGATGCAGGTCCGCAGAACTTAACCACTTGGGATAACCTTAACAAGGAGTTTACGGCAGAATTTCAACTACTCCGCGACGACAACGAAATTGTAGCAGAAATATACAATAGAAGACAAGGGAAAAATGAAACAGTCTGAGTCTATGCCAGGAAGTTGAAGGACTTGATCAACAAAATGGAGAATAAGCCAGCTGATGGGTTATAGAAAAGGTGGTTCATTGAAGGCCTACACTCGAAATTGCGAAAGAAAATGAAGATCGTGCCGCTGTCGTTATATGCTGAAGCGTACAATCAGGCATTGAACCTGGAAAGTGAGCAAAAGACAAAAAAGAAGAAGAAGAAGAGTAGCTCCTCTGAGTCAGACGATGATGCATTCTTCAAAGAAGAAAGCAGCGATGATGAAAGCAGCAGCAAGAAGGTTCGAGCACTCCAAAAGGACATGATTCGTATGATAATGAAATTTAAGAACATGCAAAAAGAACCAAAGGGCAACGAACTATGGTGTACGGAGTGTAAGACAGAAGGTCACACCAAAGGGTCCCGTCCAAAGAAACAGTTTTGCGATATTTGTCAGATCATGGGACATTCCACAAAAGAATGTCCCTTCAACATGAAAACCAGAGGACCTCAACAGGTGTTCCTGGCACAGGAGGCTTCCGCGTTTGTAGGGAGCGGGAACACAAGCACGAAGGGTGTCACGTCCGGAGGATATAGGAATAATGGATGCGGGCAGAACAACAACAATGCGAACAATAACAATAACAATGGCAGCCAGAGTCGAATTCAGTACGATGCGAACGGGTGGCCGATTGTTCAATGCCGAGGATGTAATTTGTTGGGCCACTTTGCCCAGGACTGTAGAACAGTGAACACACCAAAATTATTATGTAGATGGTGCGGACTCGACGATCATGATGATGCCAAGTGCCCGAAGTCTAGAGTGAATCTGATCATCGTTGGGACGGACGAAGAGGAGGTTCTTGCAATTACGCAGAGGCAAGCAAAAGTGTGCTTGGACCTAGCAGAAGAAAAGAGGAAACTAGGGGAAGTGCGGGTGGAGATTGAAAAGGCATCGCAGGCGGAGACCTCTCGGCTGAAAGACACCACTAGCACCTCGACAAGGAACGCCGTGGAACAAAACATCGTACAATAGATTTTACAAACGGAGGTATCGGTCAAGATAAATGATTTGCTTTTTACGATGCCTCAGCTCTAGTCCACTCTCACAAATATTGTGGCAGTTCCTAAAGTATCGGGAGAACCAGGTAAAGGGAAGGAAATTGCCGCAAGCGGAGAAGATCCAATGTTGCTAGCCCTCACATCCTGACAGCATCCGGTGGTCGTCGAGATGGGGATCCTAAGACATGCTCTCACAGACACAATAGTCGACGGAGGGTCCGGCGTAAATGACTTACTCGAGGACACCTGGAGGAAGCTGGGACAGCCGACGGTGTGGTCCCCTACATTTTAGTTGCTGACAGGGGACCAACATGGCATAAAACCTCTCGGCATTCTGATGGCGCAACCATTGACAATTGGCACACAGCTGTTCCTGCTGGGCTTCGTCATGATTCCATTGAAGAGAAATGGATACGGTGCCATTCTGGGCTGCGGATGGCTTATACAAGCCAAAGCTAAACAGGACTGGATGAAAAACACTCTATCACTTGAAAGTAAAGGGTGGAAATTCATTATTGATTTACACACACAAATGGTAGGTGAGGTGGTAGCGTCGTCAGATTCAGAAGAAGAAGATAAAGGGAGGTAGTTTATGGAACCAGATCAGGAGGGAGTCCTAGATCAACGGACGACGATTTGGATTCTGTCAATAGTCTTTACCACTGGCAGATAGAGGACTATGAACTCTTTCCGAGTTGTAATATGTTAAGGGTGGACGAATGTGAGAAAGAAGAGGAAAATGAATGTCCGAAGGAATATAGAGAAGCAGAAGAAGGAAAGGTGGTTACAGCTGAAGCTGGGGGGAAGAACATACAATATGACTCTAGAAAAAGGAAAGATCCCACCGTACAACTGTGTAGAAAGAAAATGTTACGACGAACCACTGATATATTAGAAGAGTGTCGGCAGCAAGGAAAACAGATCGCACGGTCTGCACAAAAAACAAAGAGAATAGGCTTAATAAAAACTTCAGCAATACAGAGTGAAGGTTCTAAAATCAAGAATACAGTTATTGACGGCAAGGGATGGTATTCGACGAAATTGTAGGCACAATGGGCCGTAGATGTGACATAGAATAGACGCAAAGCATGGCATGATAAACACTGACAACTCAACATGTTTCAGCTAGGGCAGTTGGTGTTGAAGTATGCTAGACGAAATGAGATCAAATTGGGAAAGTTCAAGGTCAGATGGGTAGGGCCATAGCAGATCTGCGAAGTAGGCGACAATGGAGCAATAAAATTGTGGACTTTGGACGGACAAGAAGTGCCTTAGGTAGTGAATGGGTTGAAGTTGAAGAGGTACTATGCCAGGAAGACTCTCGTGTCATCGTAGAATGACAAAGCTCGAACGACTCCCTTATCGTTGCAGAATGGCGAAGTCTGGAGGGAAAATTGAGTTTGTTGTATTTAAAAAAAAAAAAAAGAAAAGAAAAGAAGAAAGAAAAAAAAAGAAAAAAGAAAAAAGAAAAAAGTAGGAGAGTCCGCGGGCCTTTCATTTTCCCCGCAGGCACTTTCTATTTTCCTTCTGTGGATGGTTCTTACTCTCCCTGCAGGTGTTCTTTTTTCTCCCATGGATGTTTTTACTTAACCGCGGGTGCCATTTTCCGGTGGCTAAACTATCTCCGTGGGTGCCTTGGTTTATCTACGGCATTCTCTCTTTCCGCAGACTGAGCTCTGTCCCGCGGGTGTTTTTGTGACTACGGCTTAACTTCTGTTCTCCCCCTTGTGGGTTGTTGGTTGTTTGTGACTTGTTGTTTATAACTGCGGCTTAACCTCTCTTCCTTGTCCCTGCAACTCTGAGTTGTTATCTTCCGCGGATGCTATTGTTCCCATGGGCTCCCTTATCCTTCGGCGGATAGACTTCCATTGTGTGTGGATGCAATTTCACATCCTCCGTGGTGTATTCTGATCATTAACATTGGGAAATGCTTGGTTCCACCAACAACCAGAGACTGCCTGGCCATGCGAATAGCAGAGACCTCTCTGCCCACAAGGATGAACAATTCTCCTGCCAGTGAAGAAGAGCAAGCCCTCAGCCGGAAGTAAATTTGAAGAATGTTTTAAGTGGTGTTGATGCGACAGAGGTCTCTTTGCAACGGAGGATATAAAGGCAGGAGTAATGGTGAACTCTGAAGATAGATTGGACATTTTCATTGGAAATAAGGGTGCCTTTTAGCTCGGTGATTGAAGCTCACTCATTGCTAGTTTTCTCTCTTCCGCGAACGGTGCTATCTTGACAAAGGTGTTTATGATTTCGGTAGGGGTGTTTTATTCTTCCGTGGAATGAATTCCTGTGGCTGATGTTCCCGTGGAGTTTAATAAATTGTTGCAATCAGGTGTCTTGCCAAGAGTGAAGGCAGGAGGAAGCAATCATAAGTGAAGGAGCAAAAAAAAAAATGATGACAACTCAAAAATGTTCAGAATGAGTAACACATGATGCCAAAGGGAAGAGAAATACATAATTAGTAGAAACATAAGCGGTTGTTAGAAAGAGTGTTGGATCAGAAGAAAATCACAAAAATGGTGTTTTGTGTGGCTTTGGAGGTGCTAATTTGGTCTTGGTGGTGCTGCCCCTCGACCTCATTGGGGGCGATGCCCCTTAGACACCCAGTCGTTGCCGTTATCAGTCGTGGGAAGTGTGACCAATTGATGAGACCTGGAGCTACTATAGGCATGGAGTGTCTGTGTACCAAAGGCACTTGAAGTAGGTGTTGGACGTGAAACTGTTTTGGTGGATGCATAGAGAGTTTGGGAGGATGTGATCATCCAATTGAAAGCAGTTCAACGACACTTGGCTCAGGGTACCCAGGAGTTGGAAGCAGAGAAAGTAGCACGGGTGGCTATGAAGGTTAGCTTGACTTAGGAGACAGTATTGTGTTAGTAGAGGCTACAGATGCAATGTGGGTTGGAGACCAGTTTGGTGCAGGCACGGGATGAATGTGAAAGTGGTGTGGTAGAAGAAGATCTATCTTGTTGTAGTTAGTTAGTTAATGTATTTTGTTGTTAATTTGTCTCGGATATTTTGTAATTGTTGTTTGGAGACGACTTTTCCTTTTGGGGGGATGATGTCGTCTATAAATATTGTGTAGCCGACAGGGTGTTGTAGTCGGTAAAGATTTTGTGGCCGATGGGTTCATGTCGTCAGTAAAGATTTTGTGGCTGACGGGTTCATGTTGTCGGTAAAGATTTGCACCCAACGGATAGATTAGTATGATTATGTAGCCGACGGACCCCTTCGGGAAAGATCGGCGGGAAGTATTTATACCCCGTCTAGGATCATTCTAAATCATCTTATCAAGCATAATGTAATGGTTTGGCATATGCAAATAAAGGAAGACGTTTTGCTGTTCTCATCTATTATTTGTACGCATTGATTTCTTTACCCAGTACGGTAAACAATCTTGACATATATAATGTTTTTAGAATCAACGATGATTCTTGAAACAACCTTGGCTTTTGAGGATTTAGATTTATTCTTCTTGTTAGGAAGATTATCTGTGGGTACTACAACCTTTCTTCTTTTGATGGTGATTTTTGCCAACCATGCTGGTAGACTAAAACCTTTATCTACTGAAACTGGAATAGTAGCTACAACAGACATTGATCTTGATTGTATTTTTGTTGTCACGGTGAATGCTTAAGTTTGCATGGCTGGAACCATGGGTGTCCTTTGAGATGACTTCGTCATAACATCTCAAACCTTGCGATTGAGGTATCAAGTTGGGAAACTTGACCTTCTGTGAAAGTTGAAAAATCATCAAATACATTTCCCAAGTTCTCACATTGCTCCACTGTGAGGATAGGAGGAGCTGCTGAAAAGATGGGGAATGTCAACATGTTCACTTCGGAGATGAAAATGGTAGGTGTGAAAACAATGGAGAATGAATCTACATCGTTGTCTACGACTACCAAGAAAGGTCTCTCCTAAGTAGATAGATCTTGGCTGTTTGGTGGCCATGGGGGAGATATGATCATTATCTCTCCCTCTTCTTGTTTGTCTTCTTCATTAGGTTCTTCCTCTGATTCTTCCTTTGATCCTTGAGTGTAATGACCCTGCTCAAATCTGATCTCAAAATGCTGATAAAGGCTCAAGGAATTTCATCAAACACTTTGCATAGAAGGGTCATATGACTGATATCAATTTCAGTTTGCTCTAATAACTTATAACAACACTTGTGATTGTAAGTATTGGTTTGAAGTTCACTTCTAAATGATTCTATCAAACACCTAGGCTGCTTATGCAAGTCTTTTATATCCTTTCTATGCACAATAATGAATTCTAACATCAAACTAACCATCTACAGCCAAGTGATTTTTCGTCATACAATTGGCATACATCCTCATACAATATTCAAATGATCATTACAATAATATATAACTCCCAAAGGATGACACTTAATTTGTAATGCTATCTTTCCTATAATGATGACAATGAAAAGATGCCAAGAGTCTTGGCTTACATCCGCAAGAGTAATGCTTAAATCTGAAACAATCTTTCACCTACAGCAGTACCTCCTAAAATGCAACTAGATGACATATAATAAGCATGAATTGAACAAAGGAACCTGGTTCTTGAAGTCACCTTGATTCTCCAATGAAGATGCAAGCAATGTCTCAAAGAGTGATGGCCTCAAATGCCCAATGTAAATGTCTGAAACAGCCACCCCTGTTCTGATATAAAAGATTATTATAAAATAATCCCTAGCTGTTATGGGCTCCAAAATGCAACCAACTTCATTCAATAATCCTCCTATATAGTGCGCCCAAGGTAGGAAGGGAAATCAAACTAAGATGGAGTAACAAACAAAATCGTGGTCTCCACAAGCATCCCTAATGTGACTGAGTTTTTATTTTTCAGAATCTGAAAATAATATCAGACCTTCTCTTTTTCAATATTTGATGCCAAGGAAGAGTGTAATGCTTCTCCAAAATTGTGCCTAGGCTGAGAATGCTTTGAATGATGCACCAAGTTACTGTAGCGAACATTGTAGCGGATCACTGTAGCGCGGCACTATTCACGGGTACTGTAGCAGCCAACACTAAATCTGATCTGCAAGTAATAACCTTTAAACCCTTTATTTAGAAAGTACAATAATATATCAGCTATTGTACTCAAATATTTTTCTCAATGTAGCACAAATAGAAGACTGAAGTATCTTCCTCCCAGCTGCAATAATTCAAGTGATATTTCACACCCTCAAAATTGCTATCAATAGTAAGTTTTCGTTTCCTATGACAAAGAAGTAATCTGCAGAAACCCTCCAAAACGGGGACATTACATTGAGCTTGCGTGAGTGCTTGAGAAGAATCTATCGGTGGTTTTGATCCTTTTCCTCCTTTGAGCTTAAACTTGAGAGTTTTAACTAGTCCTGAAGAGGATGAACCATCCTTCTTTATGATCTCCGCCTGAGATTTTCTCCCAATAGGTCCAAAGTGATTGCAATCTGACCCAAGTTTCGGATGTACTCTCTTGAGGCCTTGGATTCTCAGCCACTTGTTACTATTCACTAAGATAGATTGGAATCTATCAAAGGCAGAATTGCCTTCCTTATGTTGCTATTGGATAGGGAAAGGGCAAAGCTTGTCAAACTGGCCTTTGTGATACTTTGGATCTAGGATCATGCCGTCATCTTCAATCTGAAAGCCTGGTGGAATCTCAACCATGTTGAGGTTAATGATTTGACGTAATGTGAGCTTGCAATTGTCCATTTTCATGATGTCTACCTCTGTGCGCAAGTCAATCCACACATCTTCCATGTGATGAACATGGGTGAATGCTCTTTTGATCTTTGAGTGCATCCCCTAGTAATTGAAGTCGAACCTAGCTTTGAACATCTTCAAGGTAATAAGCTGAAGTTCTGCTTCTATAGCTTTTTCTTTATACAATGAATTGAGTGTATATTGACCAATCACGAGGGGTTTGGCAGTGTTAATGCCAAATCTTGGCTGTGCTAACTGTGTTGGTACGATTGCACCTCCATGAGTTCTCTGACCAATTCCATCAGAATAATCCTATCAAGAGGATATCTTGGTAAGGTATATGGTTCTCCTTGAGAATAATCAACTCTCAAATTGGTAAAAGTTGGAAATTGCAAGAAAATGCAGCCAAACTGATTGACCCTCTTCTAGGCTTTATCTGATACTCTTTTGATTACTAACTCTATCAAATTGATACCTGAAATGTCCAAATAATGCATCTTGGATTCTCTTGAAATGATGCTTGCTCCGATTCAATGTAATTTGGTCATAATAGTTCCAGACGGAAACTAGATTTCGATCTCCTTAGGTGGAAAGTCTTGAAAATGTTCCCATGGTCACAAAAATGTAGACCAAGTACGAATTCATGTAGAATGGTGCTGATGTCCCCACATGAACCAATTGTTCACATAGTGTTGTGCTTATAAAATCTTCCCATTAGATGGGGTCCTTGTTATCAAAGATCTGAGGGATAAACTTATACTTCCAAGGTTCAAAATCACCAGATTCCTTGCGGCCACAGACTTTGTAAGGACAATTATCAAATCATTAACTTTTGGTTTGAAGTTTGATTTGTGTTTTGTTCTAGGCCATCTAGAGAAATTGGATCTCTTTTTATCCAACCAGTGATCATTTGTGTCCCTCTGATAATCCAACTTTCTTTGATTCCACAGTTGTAGAGGCATCTCTTTAGACAAATCTACGCATTTTGAATTCTGAGGTAATGTGAAGATTTGTTTATTAACATTTGGATCCAGGCTGATAATGACTTGGCCATCTGTATTCTTAAATGTTTTTGTCTTAGGAGTGAAATGTAGAGCTCATCCCAAGACAAACTCAAGTTCCAGGGAAGCCATGGGAAAAGTGGACACTTGATGAATATTGCTCCTTTTGATGCGTTTTATCTCCTTGTCGGCAGGAGCTTCGATTCTCTATAAGAAATCAGCCATGTCTACATGCCCAATCTCCTTATCTGATACTTGATCTAGAGGAGATGAAACGAGTGATGCAATTGTATGAGCCAACTCCTTGTCATACTGGTATTTCATCTTTCCTTTGGATTCTGATGGCACAGACATGTCTTGTGCTGCAACATGGAAATTCCAAAGAGTAAATATATCATCTGAAAGGATTGGCACCATGAAGACATTTAGACTTTGATTGGCAAAGGTAGATCTATGAGGAAAAAGGTGTTCAAAGTATTGATTAGATACTCATGGAACACATTTGATGGTTGGAAATGATCCAGAAAGCATATGTTTTTGGACAAAAAGAGCCAAAATCGGACTTAGAAGGATGGATTGCATGTGGAAAAAGATGGGCTTTTGTTTGTATGGCCGAGAATACAAGTTGGATGTATAGGAATGTGTGCAAAATAATGACTTTGGTTAGAAAAGAGTGACTTTCTATCAAAATCGGGTTTACTTGAGATAAGCATGTAATTGGGTTCGTAGGATGGAATTGCATGTGATGGAATATGAATGAAGTATGGATTCGCATGGAAGGTGAAAGGATGTAGATGCACTTGCATTCTTGGATAGAAATCTTCAACTTTCTTTCAAAAAGAAAACAAAACAAGCAATCAAACAAACAAGAAAAACTAATAACAAGCAAAAACATACCTCTTGCGATTGACTCAGATATGACAAACTTCAAGATATCCTTTTACATGCAATGCCTAAAGATCATCATTTTTGCTTGGAGAGAAAAATCGGGCCCTAGACATGCAATTACATATTTAAAATAAACATGTATGTGGGCTGGAAGTGAAAATTGCACTCTATGAGGGTCATTGCATGTAATGTTTGGTTGGAAATGCATGTGTTGGGTGCAAATCACACTCCTAGCCACATTGCATAATGTGCAATAGATATTATGCTTTGGGCATTTTTAGCTTCCTAATGTATAATCAGGGTCTTCGAGGGCCATTACATGGGCATTTAGTGCAAAATCAGATTCTCCAAGGTCCATTACATGTAACATCTTTGGCTCGAAATGCATTTACATGCAAATTGGACTCTTGGAAGTCCATTACATGTTTGAACATACACTTTTTTAGTTGCCCAAGACAAACACTTGCCTCCAAAGAGCAAATCACACTCTTTAAGTGCTATCACATATAACATCTTTTGTATGTAGAAGGGAGTTTTCATGTAAATCAAACTCTTGGAAGTGCATTACATATTTAAAATGACTTGTTTTTGCCATTTGCCATAGTCAATCTTTTCTATTCAAGTGCAAAATCACACTCTATAGATGCAATTGCACGAAGCATATTTGGAAAAAGACATGTTGAGTTGAGAAACTTAAATGATCTATTTAGCACATGTCTAATTGATTATTGAGTGAATGCCACTTTAAATGGGTTAAAATAGAATATTTACACTATATAGTTTACATATTGTGCAAATATTTATTTAAAAGAAACATTTTACTTAGATGTTTTAAATAAAACATTAAAGTAAATCTCAACAATAAATTAGACTATATAGTGCACTATAGTCACTTAAGTGATAAAGTAATGTAGAAACATAACATAAAGTGAATCTATGTTATATTTTTCAAAAAGTGAAACTCAACTATGAAATATAACATCCATATTTTAAATATGTGATTGCACCTAGAGAGTCCACTTTTGGGCACTTAAATGATCATAACTTTTGACTACTAAGTCCAATTAAGCCCTAAGATATACCGAATCGAAGGGAAAACCAAAATGTATTTATCAATTGGGCATCCATATGAGCTACTGGAGGGTCGTACGGTTGTTAATGTGCAAAAGAGTATTACAGAGACAATCAATGGAAAAAGGAACTACTAACAAGAGCCTTGATTCAACAAAAGAGACGGCCTTAGAATAAATGAACAATGTACTGGGTGTGCCATGACCATCAATTGATAACCAAATAAGATTATAGTTGCAAATAATGATGGTTCTCCGACTTGCCAGATCTGAGCAAAGTATTACAGAATGGGATGGGGTGAGGTTTGAGTCCCACCAAAATCGGAATAGCCAAATAGGGTAAATCTTCCACTTCCGAAATGGTGAACAATACAAAACTCGAACAAGAATTTGTAGCACAATAAAAATAATTCAGATTGCATACTAACAACTACCTACATGTTGCACTTAAATAACCCTTCAGAGAAAACTCTGGAGGGTTTACAAAAGAATGCCAACATGACTGTTACTAAATTTTCACATGTTAAAATTCAGTCCTAAACAATGTTCAAGTGAAAATAAGATACACATTTCTTGCATTCAACTCATATCTATTGCCAAATCAAATTTCATTCAGAACAAAAGAATAACATAAAATGTCCTTTGTATTATACATCATGATATACAACTGATATTTACACAGCTGAAATGAAATGAAAAGCTGAAAGTAAATGCCTCTCACACAAGTGGCCATGAGAGTAGCCCCTAAATGCTGATATCTATCTCTATTCTATGAAAGTAGAAAACATGAAATGAAAAGAACGTAGAATGATAGAGGGTCATAGGGCACCATCATTGCCTATAATGATTGGTCGTATTGCATTGCTGCAATCTTGCTTGTCCGCTACCTCAAACTGCATTTCCTCCAAATATCTGAGTTTTGCATACACAGAGAAGATGTGTTAGATCCAATGGATCTAAGCAATGATGGAAGCACCTTGCCTGCAAAAACATTTTATGCTATTGTCATGCTATGTACTTGCGTAAAACAAGAATATCTACCTACAGAAGGAGAGGCAATAAAAATCACTTCAAATGTTTTATTACTAACATGTTTGCTTCCTGTGCAACATCCTATCTCTAATAGGTATGCAAATATAACCGTAGGCTCCTACGAGGGTTATTGAGCCCAGCGTGCTTATAAAAGATAGGATCCGAGAAGCTGATCAAAATAGTACAGTAAAGTATTAAAGGGACATTGTGTTCTTTACATGAAACCTTTTTCTTTCAATGTTATCAAGGAACAAATGCTACAACAGTTTCAGTACTAAGGAAATAAGACATTAAAGGGACAAGTCACTTTTGGCTTGAAACTTTTTGTTTTAGATATAACAATAGAGAAGATAGCATTCAGAAGTTATAGGAAGAACGTACAAATCTGCAATTCAGCTATAGGAATGATGGAATATCACAAAGGCTGATGGAAGAATCCAGATTACATGAAAACTCAAGATTGGATCAGCAAGGTTGTGAAGGAAAGAATGTGAATATGAAAGAAAGTGCAAAGAATAAACATGTAGTGAACATGGTGATAAGATGTAGAACAGCTACATAAACTTTATCAAAGAAGTAAGCTATTAAAATCAAAATTGCAATGAAGGAAAGGGATCATCAGAAGGAGATTGTTAAAACTAAATGAAGAAATGCTTTCATGCTAGAGGAGCTGATATTAAGCAAGCAATGGAGTTATTCTGGAAAAGAACATTTCATCAATAGCGAATCATGAGAGATGGCTACAACAAACAAAGATTTGTAGAATAGAGCTAGGGTGAGGAGGTTATGAACTTCATTCAGTAAAAGTATTACCTTTGATCAGAAAAATGTTCCCATTAGCATTAAATAATCATGAAATAGGGACTTAGTTTAAATTCAAAGCATTTTTGAGGTTGCATCCGATGTGATGTCCCCGACGAAAAATAAATGTAATTAATTATTTTTTGTAACGGGCCGATTGTTTTAATTTAACTCGGACCCAAATTTAATTTTTTGTCATAGTAGTTTGTGTCGCCATCGGCTGATCTTTGTACACCCTCGGAAAGCTTTTCCCGATGGGTATTTAAGCACGGCTCGTAGTAGTCGATAGGTATGCTTTTGGAATTATATTTTCTGTACTGTGGATTCCTGCTGGAGTTTGGCATTGCTCGCCATTGCAGAAGTGAAAGACCTTCCCTATTTGGCTCGCTTGGTTTCGGTGGGAATAAACCCTCACCCTATTCCGTCGATGTTCATCTGTTTTGTATCCGGCAATTTGGAGTGCTCTCATTGATTACAATTCATATCAATCTGGTAGATGTTCATTCATATTGGTATGATCATTACATAATTATTCTTCATTAATTAATAGTTGATGGTGCACTTTCCCCTCCCTCCATCTGCAAATTACATTGATAGTTTACGCCTCACCTCCGAACGTACGGCTCCATATTTCCATCTCTGCCATCTCGTACGGACTCCACACCTTCCTGACGAACATCTTCTATACTATACAGACATCACCATACGGGTGTCTTAGTGTACGGACAATTTGCCCCCATCACCGTACTCACAACCTGTTCACCGTACAGTCACCCAAGACACCGTACAGTGACTTCAATACCTGTACAGCCATCCTTCTAATCCTTACACCCAACGTCCGTACAGTCATTTTCACTCTGGTATAGCATGGGATCTTTACAGTGGTATCAGAGCAATCGATCCTGCCAGCCTGTGATCGGTGAATGCGAGTTTATAGTCGGAAGAGGACACATGCTGTTGATCGAATGGCTGAAGAACAGGAACGAGAATGGGAACCGACAGGTGCCGAACTCATTGCACTTTTGAGGGATCTTGCGCGGAACCAGGCACAGATCACTAATACTCAGCGGCTTACGGAAGAAACTCTCAAAAAGTTGGCGAAAAACGAAATTTCTAGAGAACCGAATGGACATAGCGCAGATTCGGTGGCAGGCAGATCACACCCTCACATTGCACACTCTTAATCATCCATGCCGACTTTCCCACCACGAACTGAGACACATCATGGAGAGAGACTTCCAACCTTCGAGGAAATACGGGAGGATTGGTGGAATGCAAATCTTGAAGAAGACATCTCCTACAAAGATTACGCAGATCTAAGAATGAGATACGCAGGAGGTGGAAATAGAGGAGGATTTTTTTACGATGACCTAAGGAGAAAATTGAGTAAGGTGAACCTGTCTCCATTTGACAGTTCAGGCTCCATTTCAGCATAGGCATGGGTAATGAAAGCCGACACCTACTTCCAACTAAATCCTATGCCCGAAGAAGTGATCAAATTTGCCGTGTTACACTTGGAGGGCGTTGCGCACGAATTGTGGCACCACGACACTATCACTCTTGGGCATGATCAAATAAAGACTTATGCTGAGTTCACGGAGAGACTAATTGAACGATTTGATGGAAAAGACCCCGAGCTCAATTTCAAAGATTTGGCACAGCTGAGGCAAACGAGATTAGTAGATCAGTTCATCGCGGAGTTTCAGAGACTTTCTATGTTGGTGACAGACATCTCTGAACGAAGGCGGGTCGTTCTCTTTATGGATGGACTGGTAGAACCACTGAAAGGTTGGGTGAAAGGATTCAACCCATCAACCTTGACGGAAGCAATTAGTAAGGCATGAAGCATGGCGTCGTCATCAGCATCATCCTCATCCTCTCGGATTCATTCACATCCGAAACCGCCAACGTTCCCGAGGGACAAACCTCTGCCCAAGAAGCCATCACTGGATGAAGCATCCTGACAAGAACTCCGAAGAAAGAAGTTATGTTTTATTTGCAAGGGGCCTTGGGAACCTGGCCACCGATGCCTCGGGAAAGGGAAAATTCATTACATCGAAGTGATGTCCGATGAAGAAGATGAGTAGGATCGAGAGGAAAAGCCAGTGGAAGACATCCAACCTAGCGGTGACATTGACATGGTCAACTTCAACCATACGGAGAGGATTGCCGCTTTAATAAAACGTGGAGGATCCATTCCCTTGGTTGGTAGTCCGAGTTGCACAGTTTTCTGTGTGCGAGGTACCCTTTGGGGACAAAGGGTCACAGTGATGCTGGATAGCGGAGCTACATTGAATTTCATAAATTCATCTTTAGTACAGCGAAGAAATCTTCCAACGGAGGCACACATGGGCTTTCAGGTCAAAGTTGCCGGAGGCACTTTCCTACCCTGCATGCACCTAGTTCCTCAGCTGAGCATCACGATGGCAAATTACACGGTGACAAAGGACTTTTTCATAGTGGATCTGGCTGACATGGAGGTCATCCTCGGCATACAGTGGATGTAGACGCTTGATGAATACACTCAGAGTTTCAAGTGAATGGACTTCACTTTCGTGGCTGACGGGAAGAAGGTGGTCCTCCGAGGGATGGCAAATGAAGGACCAAAGGAAGTGTCTGCGCATCAGATGGAGGCAATCCTATGACATGATGATGTTGCATGGGCTACACAATGTTTCATCTTGGCGGAACCTATTAAGGGGCATCGAACACCTCCACAGGATAAAGAGCTTCAGGATGTTTTAAGCAAGCATGAAAGGGTTTTCATGGATAGTCCTCTTGGCATACTGCCGCATTGAGGATTTGAACATACAATAGAGTTGGAACCAGGAGCGAAACCTATTATAACCACATCGTACCACCACCCGAAGAAGTTCAAAGATGAAATCGAACAGACGATCCAGGAGTTACTTGATAAGGGATGGATCCGTCCCAGTTCTAGCCCGTTCGCATCATCAGTGGTGTTGGTCAAAAAGGATGGAATGTGGCGTATTTGTGTGGACTATCGTGCACTGAACAAGAGGACAATAAAGAACAGGTACCCCATTCCGAGGATAGATGAATTGCTGGATGAACTACATGGTGCGGTCTATTTTTCAAAAATATATTTTCGTTCCGAATACCATCAAATCCGAATGAGGGAAGAGGATGTGGAGAAAACGGCCTTCCATTGCCATTACGGACACTATGAGTTCTTGGTCATGCCGTTCGGTTTGACCAATGCACCTGCTACATTCTAGTCATGCATGAACCGCATCTTTAACAAGTAGTTGCGTAAGTATTTGTTGGTGTTCTTTGATGATCTTCTCATTTATAGTAGAACGTGGGAGGAGTACCTGAAACATTTGAACGAGGTTCTAAGTATTATGGAAGAACAGTCCCTGTTCGCCAAACAATCCAAATGTGAGTTCGGAATGACGGAGATATTGTACTTGGGGCATGTTGTTAGTCAATATGGGGTTCAAGTGCATCAGGAGAAGATCTAGGCTATCCTCGATTGGCCTCCCCCGAAATCACTCACGGATCTGCAAGGGTTCTTCGGATTGTGCAGCTACTACAGGAGATTTGTCAAGGGTTTTTCTCAGCTCAGCACGCCTTTAACAGATTTGACGAAGAAAGGGGCTTTCTAGTGGAATGAAGAAGCACAACTCACATTCGAAAAGCTAAAAGAGGCCATGAGCACTTGTCCGGTGTTGGCACTGCCTGACTTCACCCGACCATTCATTTTGGAATGCGACGCATCAGGGGAAGGTATTGGAGCAGTTTTGATACAGGACAAACACCCCATCGCCTATGAGAGCAGGAAGCTTACACTAGTTGAGTGCCTGTATTCCATTTATGATAAAGAAATGTTGGCCATTGTTCACGCAAGTTCCAGCAGTACCTGGTTGGTGCTAATTTTGTTGTCCATATAGATCACAACAGCCTGAGATATTTCCTGGAGCAGAGGGACTTGAACGAATGACAACAAAAATGGGTAAGCAAGGTTCAATCTTTTGATTTTGACATTGAATATGTAAAGGGAAAAAATAATGTTGTTGCAGATGCCCTGTCCCGAAAACCCACCATTTGCTCATTAGAGCAGATGTCAGCTGACTGAAGGGCATAGCTGCTGGTGGAATATTCCAAAAATACTTTTGCCTGTGAGATAATGGATGGTCACATCCATGATGATCGTTATAAGGTGGTGAATGATATCATCTATTATAAGGATCGGATCTACCTAGTGCCAGAATCCAAGCTTAAGCAGAGGATCCTAAAGCATATGCACAACTCCCCCCTGGCTGGTCATCCTGGCTTCTTGAAGACTTACAAAAGTATGCGGGAAAGGTTCTCATGGAAGGGATTGAAAGGGGACGTGTTGCAACATGTTAGAGAATGTACTATTTGTTAATAGAACAAATCCGAACATACTCTTCTTGCCAGACTGCTACAGCCTCTGCCGATTCCTGAACATAAGTGGGAAATTATATCAATGAATTTCATAATAGGTCTTCCCCGGGTGAACGAAAGGGATTGCATCTTCGTGGTAGTTGACAGATTGACAAAGTACGCTCACTTCTTCACCATCCCTTGGACCTTCGGGCTGCATAGGTCGCCGATCTATTTTTTAGAGAAGTCTTTCGCCTACACGGATTACCCCGAAACATCGTCAGTGACCGAGATGGACACTTTGTCAGTATCTTCTAGACATAATTATTTCGGATGGCAAGAACTGAACTATCACCGAGCACAAGTTACCACCCACAGACAGATGGCCAAACTGAAATTGTGAACAAATGGCTTGAAGGTTATCTACGGAACTACATCTCGGCACAACAACGCGCATGGGTGAAATGGATCCACCTTGAGGAGTACTGCTACAATACCACTTATCACATGTCAATCGGGATGACGCCGTTCAAGGCTCTGTATGGACACGAACCACTCTCCTAAATCGATACAGTGCTGGGCGATAGCCGCCCTCCAAGGGCCAAGGATTGGCTTCAGGAAGGACAGGACATTTTGAGGAGCTTGAAAGAAAACCTGCAACAGGCACAAAACTGACAAAAGGTATACGCCGATAGAGATCGGTTAGAAAGGAGTTTCAAAGTGGGGGATCTGGTCTATCTCTGGTTACAACCTTATCGACAGTCATTATTGGAGGGAATAGGGAAGGAGAAACTGAAGCCCCGGTTTTATGGCCCCTACCGCGTGATCCGACGCATTGGTGAGGTAGTGTACGAATTGGAGCTTCCCGAAGGTAGCCGCATTCATAATGTCTTCCATGTTTCCTGTTTGAAGAAGGCTATAGGGAAAAACATCACCGTCACTACAGATCTTCCACCACTCAATGAGGAGGGGAAACTCATCCTGGAACCTGTTGAGATTCTCGAAGTGCGCGAAAAGGTCTTGCGTAATTGAACTGTAAGAGAATATTGGGTACGTTGGCGACATCTACCACTAGACGATGCAACGTGGGATGGTGAACACATCCTACAGCATCCGACACTGCATTTGCTTGAGGATAAGCAAATTTCGGGGCGGAAGGACTGTGATGTCCCCGACGAAAAATAAATGTAATTAATTATTTTGTGTAACGGGCCGATTGTTTTAATTTAACTCGGACCCAAATTTAATTTTTTGCCATAGTAGTTTGTGTCGCCGTCGGCTAATCTTTGTACACCCTCGGAAAGCTTTTCCCGATGGGTATTTAAGCACGGCTCGTAGTAGTCGATAGGTATGCTTTTGGAATTATATTTTTTGTACTGTGGATTCCTGCTGGAGTTCGGCATTGCTCGCCATTTCGGAAGTGAAAGACATTCCCTATTTGGCTCGCTTGGTTTCGGTGGGAATAAACCCTCACCCTATTCTGTCGATGTTCATCTGTTTTGTATCCGGCAATTTGGAGTGCTCTCATTGATTGCAATTTGTATCGATCTGGTAGATGTTCATTCATATTGGTATGGTCATTACATTATTATTCTTCATTGATTAATAGTTGATGGTGCACTTTCCCCTCCCTCCACCTGCAAATTACATTGATAGTTTACGCCTCACCTCCGAATGTACGGCTCCATATTTCCATCTCTGCCATCCCGTACGGACTCCACACCTTCTTGACGAACATCTTCTATACTGTATGGACATCATCGTACGTGTGTCTTAGTGTACGGACAATTTTCCCCCTTCACCGTACTCACAACTTGTTCACCGTACAGTCACCCAAGACACCATACGGTCTTCCAAATTCACTGTACGACAAACTTCCTTGCACTATTGTACGTTGACCCCACCCCCACTTTCCGTACGGCCTCACACTCCTCTTCACCATACGGTGACTTCAATACCCGTACAACCATCCTTCTAATCCTTATACCCAACGTCCGTACGGTCATTTCCACTCTTGTATAGCACGGGATCTTTACATCCGGGTATTGGAAAATATGAAGTCAAGAATACAACTTTGCTATAATGAACAAACAGCAATAGAAGTTACATGCTTTTATCTGTAGCCAATATCAAGCAACATTATGCTGAAAGAATGGAACAGCAGATGGTGTAGCGAAGGCTATCATCAATCTAACTGAAAGTCACAGTTTATAGAATCCAATGACTAAAGAATGAAGGGGAATCATAGCAGAGGAGCTGTAAACATCGAAATCGCAGCATCCATCAGTAGTCTTGGCAAGTAAATTTCATGACATATTCTAATGGAAAACAATTGAAAAAACCATGTGGGTGTGACTGTATTTGCACACAAGTGAGAACACATTTTCCTGTAGCAGCATGAGGAAAAAAATCAAATCCAGAAATATATTGTGTAGAGAATGAGTTTTAATAGAGGAAAAACATTCTCAAAACCCTCTATCATAAATTGTTTAGGCAGTTTCTCAGTAAACGACACTTGGGGTTTGACATACACATGGAAACTTGAAAAATAGTCAAGAAATACAATAATGTTATGTATAAGAAAACCCACTTTGGGTTTTGATAAAAACTCTTATAAATATTGTAAATAAACGTAGGAATTGTGCCCAGACTCATGACAAGGTAACCTAGAAAGCAAAAGAATGAAGAAAGCCATGTATAGAAGAAAGGAGATATTATTTACAGATAGACACATTTCCAACCAAGAAATAATAAGAGTTTCCAAAAAACATTTCAAGTTATTCATTACTTACAGCAGCAATTCTCTAGAAATGGTGTTGAGATGCAAGAAATAAAGCTTTATTGACAACAAAGAATAAAACCCAGGCGCCATGATAATAGGCCATGAAAATATCAGAGAAAATCTCCAGAGAACCTCCATAATGGCGGCTACATGAAAACTGCTCAGATACAAATCAAGAACAACCATGTTATTCTCAAACAAAAGGACACAGTAGAGGTTGCAAAGAGATCCCAAATTTGGTGTTAAACATATCAGAAAAAAAAACCATGAAACCTCCAAGAAAAGACGCAGTCACGACAAGCTACAAGAGCGAACTTCAGTCATGGCGTCACATACAACAGCCGAAAGTGGCATTAGAAATGCCAGAAAATGAAGCCACAATTGCTCAAACAAACCCAATCACTGCTATAAACTCCATATCAGGCATTATCATGCAAAAACTAGGCACAAAATTGCAGGAAGATCTCCAGAATTCCCCCACCATGGCAGCTAGGGTTTTTTGAAACCCTTGTTTCTCCTCTCAAATTCGACAAAGGATGAAATGAGATATTATGTTTTGGTTTTTCCTTTTACCATGACATATTATGTCAAGTATCATAATGCCTTCAAGTTGGCACATAAGCTGAGAGAGCATAATGTATATTTCATGTAGTTTTACATAGTTTTATAACTTTATATTTTATTTAAAGTTATATATTGTGTAAGTGAGGATATTAGTGTTTTTTTGTGAACCAATTGTTTACCGTATGGATTAATTAAGCAACGCACACAATCGACACGAACACCGAACATAAACAGCAGAACTCTTATTATTATTCGCATATACCAACAGTACATTATGCTTCCATATATCATGATAAGATGAATACAATGCTTCCCGAAGGGGTTATAAATACTTTTCGACGAACCTTCCCGAAGGTATCTATCGGCCAAGTACATTATACCCGCTACAAACTGTTTTACCCGTCGGCTACATAACAAGACTTCTACCGAAGGGACCCGTCGGCCGATGCACAATTTCTACCGAAGGGACCCGTTGGCTGATACACAATTTCTACCGACAACATCATCCCCCCCCAAAAAGAAAAGTCGTCTCCTGACGACCACAGAACAAAACTCAAACAACAATTACAACGATATTGATTTGCCACATCACTTTCACATTCATCCCGTTGCATCTATAGCCTTTGCTAACACAATACTGACTCCTCAAGCTAACCTTGATAGCCACCTGTGTTGCTTTCTCTGCTTCCAACTCCTCGGTACCCTGAGCCAAGTGTCGCTGCACTGCCTCCAACTGGATGATCAGCTCCTCTCGAGCTCTCTACGCATCCACCAAGACAGCCTCACGGCCAACACCTACTCTCAGTGCCTCTGGTAGACAAACACTCCATGTCTGCAGCAGCTCCAAGTCTTCGCAACTGGTCAGACTCCCACGACTGATATCCGCAACGACTGGGGGTCCAGGGGGCAACGACCCACTGCCCCTCGTCGCCAAGACCAAATTAGCACTTCATAACTCACATAGAAATGCACGAAACACACCATTTCTGTCATTATCTGCCGATTCTGCACTCTTTTTGGCAACCACGGATGCGTCCCCTTCCCTTTGGCATCACCTGTCACTCATTCTGAACAACTTGATTCTGTCGTCGTTTTTTTTTTTTTCTAGAAAACCTCTTGCCACCCTCTGCCATGTTACGCCAATTCCTTATGCAATACCTTGGAATGCCATTCAAAATTTGAATGCAATAACAGGTAGAAGCCGTATGCCATATTTATCATTTATGCAAAACCCGTACACCATATTATACTGAAAATCCATACATTGGCTGCTTCAAAAAATTCGTACGGAAAAATGGCTCTAAAATCTGTATGCTTAATATGTGCTTTAAAATCCGTACGAAACACAAGCTTATAACAAGCCGTACGGTATCTTCCTCCAAAAATCCGTACACCAGCCTCTTGAAAACTCGTACAATTAATTTATCTAGAAAGCCGTACACCATTCTTCAAACATTGAAAACCGTACGGCAGTCCTTTTTACTGTGAAATCCGTATGGTAGCAATGAAATCCGTGCGGTGGTAATGAAATCCGTACTCCAAACATGAAATCCGTACGTTGGCTTTAAAAACCGTACTATAACATGAAATCCGTACATTCTTAAAAAACCGTACTGCAATTTGGATTGTCTGAAAAACCGTACGCCCTCCTTCAAATATGAATAAACCGTACTTACTTTCTTTTCCCTTCAGACAAAAACCCCGTACAGTGCTATCTCCTGCAAATATGGAACCGTACAGTACTTTCTAGAACCCGTTCGACACTTCCCAGAAACCGTACGGTGCTTCCCAAAAACCGTACGGTGCTTTTTTTCTCTCCCTTTTTTATTTTTTTGAAATCTCACTTCTGGAACAATTATGTACAATATTTACATATGTACAATACTTACAGTCTTCTTCTCTTAGGTGTTCGTCCATGGAGGTGCGTTACTTCTTTCATGGCAGACATTCAACTTCGACCTATTCACTGTGTCGGCAACTTCCTTTCCGTCTAGCATCCATTGTTTTACTGCTCCATTGTCACCCACTTCCCGAATTTGATATGGTCCAACCCACTTAACTCTGAACTTGCCTGGGTTGATCTTATTCCATCCATCATACCTCAACGCCAACTGTCTTGGTTGAAACCTGCTAGGCCTGTTCTGTGTCATCTCCATATCGCCTAGTTTGTTCCCGAAGCTTCGTACCATGGACTCCGTCAGCTGCCCCTTCTGTCCGTCAATAACACTTTCACTCTGTACTGCTACAACTTTTATTGAACCCTTCCTCTTTGTTGCCTGTGCAGACCGTATCGTGTTTCTTCCTTGCCGTCCATACCTTTCTGCTATATCTGTGGTTTGACATAATACTTTCTTCCTGTGCAGTCGTACAGTAGAATCTTTCCTTCTTTTGGGTTTGTGCTGTATGTTCTGTCCTTCAGCTTCAGTCATATCCGTGTTTCCTTCTTCGGCTTCTCTGTGTTGCTTCGAACATTCATTTCTTCCTTTGGCTTCTCCGTGTTCCTTCAGACATTCATTTCCTCCGTCGGCTTCTTTCTTACCTTCGTCAATCCTTAGCATATTACAACTTGGAAAGAGCTCGTAATCCTCTATCTGCCAGTGGTAAAGACCATTTATTGAATCCAGATCGTCATCTCCTTCCAATCGTAGGACTCCCTCCTGATCGGGTTCCATAATCTGCCTCCTCTCATCGTCTTCTCCTTCAGAATCTGATGATAGAGCTTCTTCTCCAACCATTTGAGTGTGCAGATCGATGACATACTTCCGGCCTTTGCTTTCGAGTGATAAAGTATTTTTCTTCCAATCGTGCTTTGCCTTGGCTTGTATCAGCCACCCCCAGCCCAGAATGACATCATATCCTCTCCGCTTCAGTGGGATTACGACAAAGTCCAACAAGAATGGTTGTGTTCCAATCATCACTGGTTGCACTATGAGTATTCCCAATGGCTTGATTCCATGTTGATTGGCTGTTAACAATTGGAAGGTAGGTGGCCACAATGTCGGCTGTCCCAACTTTTTCCAAGTGTCTTCAGGCAACACATTGACACCGGACCCTCCGTCCACAATTGTTTCCGTCAATACAGTCCCGAGAATGCCCATTTCAACAACCGCCGGATAGCGTCCGGATGAAAGAGCTAACAGCATCGGATCTTTTGCACTAGCGCCACTTTCCTTCTCCTTTTTGTCCACTGTACTTGCTCCACTTTCCTGCTTCCTTCCATGTTCTCCTGGTAGTTGACCAGCGGGAACAATGTTTGTGAGTGCCGATCGGAGCTGAGGCATAGTGAGCAACAAATCACTTATCCTGACAGGTATCTCAGCTTGCAATATTTGCCGGACAATGTTTTGTTCTGCGCAATTCCGTACGAAAGTACTCGGCGTGTCCTTCAGGTGTGCCGTTTCTGCCTGTGTTGCTTTCTAGATCTCTACCCGTGCTTCTTCTAGTCTCTTCTTTTCTTCCGCCGGGTTGGAGTACACTTCCGCTTGCTTCCGTGTGATGGCCAAAACCTCTTCTTCGTTCGTCCCGACGGTGATCAAGTTTACTCCCGACTTCGGACACATAGCATCTTCATGATCACCAGGTCCACACCATCTGCATAACAACTTCGGTGTGTTCGCTGTTGTACACTCTCGGGCGAAGTGACCCCACAGATTGCATGCGCGGCATTGAACAATTGGCCGACCATTCGCATCACTGAATTCGACTCCTTCCTCCATTGTTGTTGTTGCCACCATTGTTGTTATTGCTGCTGTTGTTTGGACCGCGCCGGTTGTTTCTATATCCGCTTGATGTGGCACCTTCCGTATTGGTGTTCCCGTTCCCTCCTAACGGGGATGCCTCCTGTGACAGGAACACTTGCTGTGGTGTCCTTGTTTTTAAATTGAAAGGGCATTCCTTGACCGAGTGTCCCAGGATTTGACAGATTTCACAAAATTGATCTTTCGGGCAGGATCCCTTCGTATGGCCTTCTTTCTTACATTCCATGCACCATAGGTCATTGCCCTTAGTTTCCTTGTTCATGTTTTTGAATTCCTTCATCATCCGCATCATGTCCTTCTGGAGAGCACGGACCTTCTTGTTGCTTCCTTCGTCATCGCTGCTATCATTTCCTGAGGATGCATCGTCATCTGAATCGGACGAGTTGGTCTTCTTCTTCTTCTTTGTCTTCTGGTCACTTTCGAGGTTCATTGCCTGATTGTACGCTTCATTGTATGTGGATGGTGGCACGATGTTCATCTTCTTCCGCAGCTTCGGGTGAAGGCCTTCAATGAACCATCTTTTCTGGAGCCCATCTGCCGGTTTATTCTCCATTTTACTGATTAAGTCCTTCAACCTCCTGGCAAAGACCCGTATAGTTTCATTCTTCTTTTGCTTGGTATTGAATATTTTTGCGACAATTTCATTATCATCACACAAAAGTTGAAATTCTGCGATGAACTCCTTCTTAATGTTATCCCAACTATTTAATTTCTGTGGATCGGCATCAGTAAACCAATCAATGGCAACACCCCGTAGGGTTGCGGGGAATTGTCAGATCCATTCGTTTGTATCTATTATGCCATTCGCCCTCCAGATCCTTTCACATGTTTTACAATGTCGAATGGGATCAGCTGCCTCATCACCATCAAATTTAGGCAATTTTTCCTTCAGACCTGCCATTATTACTGTATGTCGAGGGTTTTGTTGTGTACCTGCGCTATTTTGCACTCCCGTGCTGTTTTGAACACCTGCGCTGTTCTGGACACCTGCGCTGTTTTCTGCTTTCGTGCTGTTTTCAACACCCGTGCTGTTTTCTGCTTCCGCGCTGTTTTCAACACCCGCGTTGTTTGGGACTTCCGCGCTATTTGGTGAAGAAGAGGGTTCGTCAACCGAAGCTGTCCGTTCCGGAAGTATATCTCAGACAAAGAGGTCACTCCACGCTCGTGCTCCTTCGGCACTCCGAGCCGTCCGAGTCGATCTCCTTCCGTCAGGATTCTCTTTCCGTGGTGTATGCAGGTTCAAAAACTCCTCCCTCGCTTCTTCCACCAAATCAAGCCGTTGTCGAGTCTCCTTCAACAATCCTTCCGCGCTCTTGTTTCTTTGTTCAACTGATTCGGCATTTAATTCATACCCACTTGCCTGCGTGCCAGATCCATCGGGCAACGGTGCTAAATGTTTACCATCTGGATTAATTAAGCAACGCACACAATCGACACGAACATTGAACAACAAATAGCAGAACTCTTATTATTATTCGCATATACCAACAGTACATTATGCTTCCATATATCATGATAAGATGAATACAATGCTTCCCGAAGGGGTTATAAATACTTTCCGACGAACCTTCCCAAAGGTATCCGTCGGCCAAGTACATTATACCCGCTACAAACTGTTTTACCCGTCGGCTACATAACAAGACTTCTATCGAAGGAACCTGTCGGCCGATGCACAATTTCTACCGAAGGGACCCGTCGGCTGATACACAATTTCTACCGACGACACCAATTAAAATGTAACTATTACTATATTAATTGGTGTTTTTTATAAACTAATTATTTAATAAAAAATTCTTTAAATCAACAAAATAGAGTAAAGGAGGGAACTTGAGTCATTGTAAGAGTTTGTCCAGTGATTGTTGCCAAAGTTTGAGGATTTCGAGCTCAATTCAAACTTATGAGTTGAGGTCAAGTTGTATGATTTGGCAATGTTGGCATTTTGGAGTTGCCATGTGTCATAGTGATTGTTTTAGACCATGAGTCCCAACTAATGACTTTTGAGTCATCTTAGGAGTGATTTCAAGTGATTATGGAGTTCTCTTTGACGTGTCACATAAGGCACACGACAGAGACATAGTTTGGAGTCCATTTGGCATTTTTCCTAGTTCCTAGAGTCCTTTTTGGAGTAGTTTTCTTTGATATCCAACCCACAGTCCCTATTTTTTAGGAGAGACAGTTGAGTTCAAAGACTACAATATATTTCTCTTTTTGATAGAGAAGGTGTTCAATTTTTTGGGAGAAGAGATCCTTTGGTATTTTGACCACTGTGCCTGATTTTTCACTATTGTATCAAATTTGGAGCATGTATTTTTTAGAGCTAGTGAGAGCTTATATATCATATATTGGATCTATTTCTCGAGTCATATTTGTATGTAGTTGCAATAATTGATGTTATTTTATTGTGTTTCTTATAGGAAACCTTCAGATTATGTCTCTTTCTACATCTTTTCTGACTTGAAGTATTTTGCATAGGTTAGGGGTTATATCAAGTGTTTGAATATATTGATTGTGATTAATTCCTTTTAATATTTTTAGGTTCTAAGTTTTCCTCTGAAATACTTATTTGCAAAGTAAATAACCAAGAGTTGTATCTGTGGTTAGATTGCTGTAAGCTGTCAGATTGTGCTTGGAAAGATATTTGCTTCATTCAAATTGATTGGTGTATCACCCTTTTTTGTTTATGCAATTTTCAGTCATTGACTCTTCTCTATCTCTTTCATCACAAGTTTCCTTAGTTTTTCATAGTTAGGTGATTCATCATAGTTTTGTTTATGCAATTTTCAGTCATTGACTCTTCTCTATCTCTTTCGTCACAAGTTTCCTTAGTTTTTCATAGTTAGGTGATTCATCATAAAATCAGATAGGAACTGGCCTAGGACTCGGAGGTTCAATCAAGTCATAGGATACCCACTACCTCTAATTGATCCCATGTTACTTCAAAATTGCTAAAAGTTTCAGGGCACTGGCATTTTGGGTGCAAAATTTTGGAGTTAACAATGACAAACACTATATATAATTAATCAAAATTGGACCCCTTTATTAATTAAATAAGTCCTTGTGATATTATAAATAATCTTTAGGGCCATTCAATAAATTAACCTAATTACAATATTTTATTAAAAATTGGTGACATTACAAATCCTCGCCACCCAAAGATTACTTGTCCTCAAACAATCCACAAACTCCAAGATCCCAAACCATGCATGAACATAGATAGTTATATCAGCTGAAAATTCCATGCTTCTTTAGGATCACATGGGCATAATTGAATTCAATTGAGATGAGTAGACCACCACTAGGTCTCCATTGTGCCACTCTGATGTAAATATTGCTATATCCAAAACCACCAGGATCCCATGGAAGCCAATCATAATACACATAGGAACTTTGATCCAAAACCTTCATGGGACCACTTACACCAATCTCCTTGAGAACCTCACAACTCATGTAGGTCCTTTTCTTTTTGAGGAAGCCTTTCACATGCAAGAATTGTAGTCATGCACGCCTTGTGCACAATCGAAGGATAAACTCCATATTGAACCAATTGTGGTTGCTCTTGCAAGGAATCATTGATAGCATTTCCATGAAGTTGAGCCTACTCATTCAAAAGGCCACTGATAGAACCCACATTTCGATTAGGATGATCATCAGGTGTTGGTTTGACGGTATTTGTGAAGGTATCTTCCTCCAGAACCCATTCCTTCATCTTCGACTCGGGTACCAAATAGATTATGTCTTTGTGGTAAATGATATTGCCAACCACCTTGTATTTGTCATCTTGCACTTGACTATCCAACAATAGGGATGCAAAAGTATTCTTGGAGTACTCGACTAACAGATGTGCCTTCTAATCAGCTGGAACTTGAGATAGAGAATACATGGCATCGCTGGTTGCCATAGTGTGATAAGAAAAATCTCAACTGCCAACAGTTTGGTAGGTTCGCTAGCTCTGATACCACTGTAATGTTCCTAAAGGGAACTCTCTCCCGAGCTGATCTCTATTCGGAGGCGATTTCTGTTTGGAGGTGGTTTTTGTCTGGAGGTGATTTTTTTCTGGAGGTGTTTCTGTCCAAAGGCGATTTATGTCCATAGTTGTTTTCTATCTAGAGGCATTTTCTGTCCGAAGTTGTTTCATTTCGAAGGTGATTTCTGTTCGGAGGTGAGGCAGTTTGTACTGTTTGTACAGTATCAATGCAAGGGTGTCGTATGGTGAATATGACGTTCACTTGAATTGCTGGAAGGACTATAAGGTGGCAGATGAGGGTGTTCGTATGAGCTGTTGGAGATTCGTACGATTGTTAATGTGTGGAAGAGTATTACAGAGAATTAATGGAAATAGGAAGTACTAACAATAGGCTTGATACAACAATAGAGAAGACCTTTGAATAAATGAACAATGTATTGAGTGCGCCAAGATCACGCCAAGATCATCAATTGGTAACCAAATAAGATAATAGTTGCAAATAATGATGTTGCTTTGACTTGCCCGATATGAGAAAAGTATTATTGAACGAAATAGGGTGAGGGTTGAATCCCCCCGAAACTGGAATAGCCAAATAGGGAAGATCTTCCACTTTTGAAATAGCGAATAATACAAAATTCTAAAAGGAATTCACAGTACAATAAAAATAATCCAAATTGCATACTATCAACTACCTATATGCCACAGTTAAATACCCCTTTAGGGAAAACTCCCGAGGGTTTGCAAAAGAATGCCTACATGGCAAACACCTATGGATAATCAATAGAAATAGGGCTCCCAAATAAATTAAATCAATTAATTAAATTAGTCCTTGTGATATTATTTAATCTTTAGCACCATTTTAATAAATTAACTTAATTAAAATATTTTATTTAAATTTGGAGACATTACAGATTCAATGTAGGAAAGGAGGTTCAGCCTATTCATCAAAAAAGGGTTATCATGCATTGTGTAAGTTTAGGTTATAGTTACTACACCTGTTCTGAGTGTTGGAACTGAATAATAAGCAACTGTTTTGCCACGTCAGGTTGCAAAAGAAAGTGTTGGAAGTATTATAAATATTTTTTTAAAAAAATTGGAAAATATAACATTTTCCTATTATTTGCAAAAAATCTTACACATCAACTAATTCAATAGAAATACATCAACACAACAACAAATTCTATTGGCCATCCCGGAACTCAGATTACAAGTCATTTTTGAGTTCCTAGTAGGAACTTCTTTGCTGAGACTAATTTCTTAATGTCTTTGGTTGGCAAGAACTCAAAATTCTTTGCATCCTTGCAGAATTTGTGACTGTTCCTATCCCATCATAATTTGTACATGTTGTACCATGAGGACACACATCTGATGTGACACACTATTTCGTCTTGGTAGCTCTCATCTGCGATCAATTATTTGACCTCTATGGCATCATTTACTTATAGCAGAAACCAAATTTGTCATATTTAGTTTCTTCAAATCCACCTCTTTGTTGGGCCACGTTTGTGGATCTCGACTTTTTAGGGCATATAATCTGGATCATTTCTTCAGTGTTAGCCATTTGCGGAGGTTGCTTTACTATTTTTACAATTACTATCTTTTTTTGATGCTTTCTACAGTTTCCCGTCCGAAATCCAATAGTTTGCAGTGTTTCTCTTATACAAGAAGAGGAAAATCTTGTGCACAACATAACACATCAGTACAATATTTTAATCTTCTCTAATACTAGCTATTAAACCATATCATGGTGTACTCGAGTTGACTACATAACCATTAAACAGTCAACAACATCAAAGTGGAGAGTAAAGGTTTGGAAATGTTAAAACTTAATCACAACTACAATGAACAGAAAACATTTTGCATTAATTGTTAAAATACATAATAAACTATTTTTCAGAAATAAGCACAGCACTCTTCTGAACTCTATTGAACTAAATGGCAACACACCAACTACTCTTAGCTTGACTCATCTTTTCCAGAACTACTCTATTTCCAACCTTCCTATCCTTCTTCCCTACAAAAGGAACAGGTGGGTTTTGCTTGAAATAATCTGGCAGCATCATTGTAGAGTGTGTCACTAGATTTGAGCTTTCTTTTAGTCAACAGATTTTAAATTTGTAGTGATGGGTGTAGATCTAGATTCAGTGGAATCCCTACCTAATGCCATACTTATAGGGATGTGAGGAGTTGAGCGGTAATAACCTATTTGGGCTAGGAACATTCGCAAAATTACTGTCTAGCAAGGTTTTGTCCTTGTTTTGCTTCATTTTAGGAATCTGACAATTCACAGGTTCAACTGATGCATGTTGAAACATCAAATGATGCATTGGTTCCAACACTTGCAAAATGCACCCAAGATATAGGAATTACCGAGGCAATCCAGAAATTCTTCTCTGTGAAAACCAGAAACTAACAAGCAGTGATAGGTAAGTTTTAAGACCTCAATATCTTTTTCCGTTGTTGGCTCTTTGGAGACTCGAGAGTTTTAGAAGATCTTGGAGATATCCCAAATCAAAATTCTCCTTGCACTTCATAGGATTTTGCCGTAATGGACCTGTCACATTTAGAAGACAGAGCATCCCCCTCTTCCAAAATACCATTTGAACGAAATCAAATCATCCAAGAAAACACTTCTCTCAAAGAGATTGCGAAAGATATCAACTGGGGACAGATTGCAATCTCCAAAGCAATCAGGCAAGCAATGGACAACTACACATTTAGGAAAAGGTCAAATATAGCAACATACATGAAGCTTCTTCCTCAATAGAACAATTCAAACTAGATAATAAAAGAAATCTAACAATTGAGCCCAATTATGGCTGGCAGGAAATGGAAAACATCAGCTAATTATCTCATTTTCTATAAGTTATCCCAGTTAACTGATTTCAATTCTCTTCTATCCTAGAACGTTCTATAAAGATTTAGTTAACATTAGGGGTCTAGGAAATACGCCACTCATATCTTGGCACAATTTTGATATGTCCACACTGAGCCAGTTCAGGCTTGGAGTCAAATAATCAAAAGAGCAGAGTATTTTATTCTCTTGTTGTTCCATATATGGCTCCCTCTGGGGTTACACACTGTATAACGGACTGAAACGCTTGCTGAAAAGCAGTGAAGATACTTGTTTTGAAGACTGGTCCTAGTCCTATTCTAAGATGTTGCAGACTGATGCATCTCTCTCTAACCTGGACCTTTAATGTTAGGTAGGATAATAGTGATAGAGGGTGTCTAAGAAGATTTGTTGGAATGTAGTGGAATAAGAAAATCATTATTACCTTTCTCAATTTAATTTATCAAGACTCTCCATGCCCTTATTTAGAGAAGTTTCATCCCCTTTGGTCCCTAGATGGAATCCCGCTCTTGATCAAGATGGTTAGTATATGATTTCTTTCTGTATAAAGTGCCACTGCTTGCTAGCCATGTAAGATTGATCCATCAAATGGAAACATATCAAAGGATGGGTTTTTGTTTTTGAAAAAGTTACACATTTTTGGGAAATCAAGGATGGATAATTTAGCCTCAACTAACATTTCAAATAATAGTTGGAATGAACTTCCAAAATTAAATTCAATCGATTCATTAAAAGGGTTGAGAAAAGCACTATAACGTTGGGGCCTACATCAAGTGATGACTATAATCAGTATAAACAAACCTTTGACATGTGGGTGAATTGGGAAACCATATGTGAAGTATGCCAGTAAACAATGATTAGACATGTATGATGGACCTAAAAACTTCGCTTGTCACACATTGGAATAGAATATAGAAAATGACTATTATACATATATTTTTTAGTTTTTTACTTCTAGCAAATTTTATATTTTATGATATTTTTCTCATGTGCAGGTGACCTAGTTTGTGCCGGTTTAGCTAATCGTGGTTGGAGTCCACAATCAGAACAAAGGGTAAAGCACCTTTGAGATACTTATTTAGGTTTAAGAAAAGAATTTGTTTAACATTATACCAATATATAGGCTTTGGATTGGTGATGAGATTCTAGCAATTGGAATATAAATTTCTAACTAAGCATAAAGAATATAAATGCCATGGGAATTAATGACGACTCGGTGTACTACATTTCTTTTTCAAAACTAGACCTTTGCTCAAAATAATAGACAGTGAATTTGGAGAAACTTTTACAATGTTTTCTCTTAACTGAATATAATATTATTAAACCCAGGATTTTAAGCTGCATGGATGTCAATCTTTCCATAACTCATTTTGTTTCTACCTAGTGATGGAGGCAACCTTGAAGAATTTAATCCACCTTCATGTCCATGAGGCTGCTCTTAGTTTTTAAGTTTTCTGGCTGAAATCTTGGTTTGAATAGCTTATAGCTCAGCCAGTGCCAACTTCATTATTATGCTGTTGTCTTTATCTTCAATTTATAAAAATCTGTTTAAATTTTTCAAACTCTTTGGTCATTTTAATTCATTAACTATACCTTATGATTGATCTTAAAGGAAAAGCTAGATTGATGAGTCACAGTCAAAGGAAGAAGAGAAACCACAACTATTTAAATTGTCTATTATTCACACTTCTATTTAGTTAATGAATTGATGAAGCCTTTATGACTGTAGGAACATCTTTGGTTCACTATTAGATTCCCCTATTGTGCTTTAAGAGACTCTTTCATTATCATGAGCATAGGGTCAACACTCTTATGATGCAGCTCAATGATTTTTCTTTTTTTTGACATTTAGGTTAAGAAAAAAATGAGTCATTTCCTTCTCATGTCTTTTAGGTGTTAGCTTTGACTTTTGGAACTGCTTTAAATGTGGCAGCCTCTGCTTTGTCTTATTAAAGTTATTCATTGCCAAAATCTGTACCTTTTTTCCCCTTAAGCTTAGAACTAGTTTGGACTTTTTGTAACCGAAGTTTTGATATATGAGTTTGAAATATAATATGCCAATGTGAGGTCTATACCTGTTATTTTGTACTTAATAGTTCTGAAAATGGGGCAGTGAGACATCTTTTATGGTTAATGTTAGATTCTTACTAGAAATAGTCAAATAGAAGAATTTACTTGGTTCGTCTGGTGTAACAAAGATGTTTTTAGTTGTCAACATGTTTTGCATCAAATAAGGTGTATACATGCCTTTTTGATTTTGACTTTGGTTTGATTTTGATCCTTTAGTTCTGAACCTGGTTGCTAAAGTTTGAATTGTATCTGTTCCTAGTTACTGATTCTAATTTCTATTCTTGCAGACATTGGCAACACTGATTCCAAGAGAATCTCTACTGTGGAAATTTAGAATGCTTCGTTCTGCTGAGCTTTATGCAAATGCTCGATTGCATGCAATCAAAGCTCATGTTTTATTGGTTACAAGGTAAAATCTCATGCTCTATAAGTAGTGTGATTTTTTGCATCAGAACTAAGATATTATATGTTTCTTTGACATGATAAACATGTTTTTATTGGGAAGTATAATTTGTCGACCCATGAGGAGTAGAGTAAACATGCATAATGTTGGGAGTATTGCGTCACTCCCATATATTTAGGTTTATTAGTGTCTTTGGGATATGTATAATAGCTATTTGTTAGTTTGTTAAATTTTGTTTTAGCATGTGTATGCATTTGTAATGATTTGTTAGGGCCCAGGGATCATTTATTACTAGACTAGAAGTGGTAAGAGGAACTCTGCTATAAACTAGGAGATGCAACTACAAACAATGGTAATGTATATGATTGAACAATATGAAGAATAGAAGCAATATTGCTTCTGTGCAAGTTTTTTGATTGTCTCTGTAATTCTGCCCAAGATTTCTGATATGGTTTGAGAGAATTTTTTTAGCTATCATATGCTCGTGAATTAGGTGTGGAAGAGATTGTTGTCGTCTATGATATTCGAGCTCCACAACACACTCTGTTCTCTATTCTCTCTGTCCTCACAAATGCTGCACCTTCAACAATTAAGGCCATCTCCCCAATCTTGGAGGGCCCACTATTGTGATTAAACTGCCAGAGAAACATCATTTAGTCTTTCACAAGTCCCAACTCTTCACAGAACCTCTCCATAAAGCTCCGAAGCATGATTGTGACTCCAAGCAGCTACGTATGGGGCTTCCCTAGGTGGTGATTGCACAAGCACTAGAGGAGGACCATATATTGCTTTGGGGGAGATCCATACAATTACATTTGTATAACTAGTTGAAGGTCATTTATGAGTGTTTTTGGCTGTTAAAATATGGCAAGATGCAATGGTTTCGTTTCTTTATTCGTCCTGAGAACAAGTGTGAGCAATAGAGTGATAATCATTCACAAAATTCTTATCTCGATGATCATTGTGCTCATTCATTTTGGTTTGGGGAGGTGGATATTGTTGGGTGAATATTTTGAAACCGATAGTTTTGGGTAAAAATCTTGTTGCAAAATAGGATGATCAGCCACAACGTGTGAGACAAAGTCTCTCCTACCTTAAAGGGAAGGCTCCCCCTTCTCACTGTTCCTTGGATCAACTTAAGGTAAGCAAGAAGTCGAGAGATTTTATAAAATGGGTGTTACCAATATCCTTTCTTCTTATCTTTCAAGCAAGAATGCACTTACTGGTGGAGTGAGTAATGGGCAGGGTGAATCTCTAACTACACTTCTATCTAGAGTTGGAAACAGTGATACGGATAAACCTTCACTAACTCAGAGGCTAGCTGAAAATGTACTGGTTTGGTTCTAAGTCCAATTGTACTTCTATATGGAAAAGCTTTACAATTAGGACACAGACTCCTAAAAGTAAAAATAACTTAACTATTTTGCGAATTAAGAAATAAGTATAAGCTACAGACAAAGCTTCTAGCTATATATTTCCACAATTGCTCCTAGTCAAAGCTCTAGTTCCAATTGCTTCTTAACTCTTTTCTATTCAATTCATGAGATACAATTACCAAGAACACAAGATAACATGAATCAAAGATAACTTAGATGAATTATAGACGAAGCTTATAACTCATGCAAGTAACAATCTCACTTAATCAAAGTTACATCTCAAGTGCTCCTTTGTATTAACTTTCTCTCAAAATAGTGCTTACACAAACAAAGTTCTGTTGGGACAATTTCTCCAGAGCTCTCTTGCATAAAGATAATGATGATTTTACAATGGTGGGGCACTCCTTTATATAGGCACAGGAGTTGAGAAAAAGGTGGAGGAAAAAGTGGGAGCAACTCAACCAACTTTGACCTAGTCTAACTACAGGAGAAAATATAGGGTTAAATGCAATTACACATGCAACTTGCATTAGATCCTTTTACATACATGTAACTCGCATTACATGTAATTACACTTTTTCATGTAATGTATCCTTTTACAACTACTAACATGAAATAAAAACAAAAACAACAATCTCAAAGATTGTTTCTCAGTGCCTTGAATTTGACGATGATGTCACGCACTATGGGAAGATCAACAATTTCCATGGTCTTCGATATGGCTTCTACTTTCATTGCATTTGCATACGCTAATTGTACAACTTTGGAATTCACTACCATAGTATCTAACAAGTTTTTCGTCGAGGATTTATACAAGACAAACTTGTTCATTGTGTGTGAACCAAAGTCTTCGGAATCTACATCAGCATTGATCCTGATTGTATATTCTGATTTTACTCTTTTTATTGCAATGAGATTACCGGATTCATCAATAACATGGCATTCCATCTGTTCCAAATCACAAGTAACACTTCCTTCAACTGCTTGACAATCTCCAAAGGCCGCTTGCAACTTTGTGATCAGCTTCCTCAATGTTTCCTCTTTGTAACCAATGAGTCCTTGATATCTGAAGAACATTTCACATGACGGAAGAACATCACATGAGACCAAGGCATCTAGATCAAATCTTACCATTTCATCCCAATCATCAAGGATTTCCTTCAAATTATTTACTTCTTGAGTCAAAGAAGAAATTAAATTTCACTCCATTTCATTCATCTCTTTGATGTGCTTAAGAACCGCAAATGTCTCCGTGATGGCTCGAACTCTTTCAGAAATGATTTTCTGTATTCAAGACTTGGCAGCTTCAATCAGCTTTCTTTCCTTACATGTTTGAGACATAACGACAACACTCTGAGAAGATTGTTGCTGAATGACCTCGTTCAGATGAGACACCTCCTGTTTCAGTTGATTTTTCTTTTCCCATAGCTGATGATTGCTCTTTAATACATTAGCCAATGCATCTTCCAAACAACTCAAATGTGATTGCTTTTCGATTTCAACCTTAGTAAACTTGTAATCAGAATGAGTAAGTTCCTCAATGGGTTTGTCTACCAAGGGCTCAGCAACTTCAACAATTTAGTTTTATCTAAATCAACCAAAATATTTGAAACAATCTTATCTTTCAAAGATTTTGATTGAGTCTTCTTAACAGGGGGACTGTCCGGAGGAACAATCACTTTTCTCCTCTTTGTTGTTATTTTGCTCAACCATGCAGGCAGGCTAAAACCTTCATTCGTAGAAGTAGATACAGTGGAAACCATTGGCATTGATCTTGATTGTATTTCCATTGTAATAGAACAAGATTCAGTTTGCACAACTGAAGGCATAGGAACATGCTGAGAAGACTCTGCCATGAAAAGCTCAAAACCTATCAAAGACATATCAAGTTGGGAAACTTGACCACTTGTAAGAGTTGGAAAATCCTCAAATACTTTTGCTAAATGTTTATATTTTTCATTTGCAGGGATTCGAGGATCAACAAACGAAATAGGAAGAGCCATTGTATTGACTTCTGAGACTGGAATAGAACAAATCAAAACAGTGGAGAATGAATCCACATCATCATCTACTTCATGAAGAAAATGCTCTTCATGTATAGATGGTACACAAGCTTGTGCAGGCTTTGGGGGAGATATGATCACGATTTCCCCTTCTTTGTTTGAATCTTCTTCATTAGATTCTATCTCCAGTTCTTCTTTTGATTCTTGAATTGGTTCAGAGATTTGAGATGATTTGGCTCCTTTTCCACCCTTCAATTTGAATTTGAGAGAATCCTTAGCATTAGAAGATGAGGCACCATCTTTCCCTGTGATTTCTAGCTATGACTTCCTACCAAGAGGATCAAAACTTCCACAATCGAAGCCCATCTTAGGATTTACTCTTTTAAGGCCTTTATTTTTTAACCATTTTTTGGTGTTTACCAAGATGGATTGAAACCTGCCCATGATAGATATACCTTCCTTTTTTTGCCACTGGATAGGAAAAGGTCATTTCTTATCAAAGCCAGCTTGATTAAACTCTGGATCAAGGATGTTACCATCATCTTCAACTTGAAAATTTGAAGGGATCTCCAACATGTTAAGATCGATTATCTACTGTAGGGTTAATCTGCAGAAGTCCATCTTCATGATGTCAAGCTCTGTCCTCATATTGATCCAGATGTCCTTGATGCGATGAACATGAGTATAAGCTCTTTTCATTTGAGGATTCATTTCTTAGTAATATAAGCCAAATCTGGCTTTGAACTTCTTCAAGGTGATCAACTGCAACTCTGCTTCCATGTTCTTTTCTTTAGGTATAGAATTGATCGAATAGTTGCCAGTAGCCAAGGGTTTAGCTGAGGTAATGCCAAAACCAGGCCTATGCATAGTATGCTGATCACTCTGCACGTCCATGAGCTGTCTAGCTAGCTCCATCAAGATGATTCGATCTATAGAATACCTAGATAAGGTATGCGGCTTGCCTTTGAAATATCCAACTCTCAAGTATGTGAAAGTTGGAAACTGAATGAAAATACAGCTGTATTGGTTCACCTTTTCCCATGCCACATCAGATACTCTTTTGACAGATAACTGTTTATTGAACAAGCATTAGAAATGTCCAAAGAAGGCATCTTGGACTCTTCTATAATGAAGTTTACTATTTGCCAAAGTGATTTGGTCATAGTAATCTGAAATAGGAACCTCAAGACGCTCTCCCTTGGTTGAGAGGCCAGAGAAAGATCCCATGGTAGCAGCAATGTAAACAAGGTAAGAGTTCATGTAGAAAGGCACTAAAGTCCCCACATTGAGTACCTGTTGGCAAAGTGCAGTGCTGATGAGCTCTCCCCAAAAGATGTGTTCTTTATTCTCTATGATTTGAAACATGAATTTATACATCCATGGCTTGAAATTAGTACAATCTTTGAAACCGCAAATTCTTCTGAGAAGGATGATGAGATCCTTATATTCTTGTTTGAAGTTAGACTGATGAACACTCTTTGGCCATCTAGAGAAGTTATTTCTTTTATTGTCTAACCAATATAGGTTGACATACTTCTAATAATCACCTTTCTGCCCATTCCAGCATGCCAAAGATGATTACTTGGTTAAATCTGCACATTTTGCTTTATGTGGTACCTTGAAGATTTATTCAATGACCTCAGGATCAAGGCTAATGATAACCTTGCCATCAGTGTCTTTAATAGTCTTTTTCTTTGGAGTAAAATGTCGTGCACATCCAAAGATGAAATCAGGTTCTATGGCTGCCAAAAGGAAAGTAGATACGAAGTGAATATTACTTCTTTTGATACACTTCATTTTATGGCCAACTGGAGTTTCAACTCTCAGCAGATTATCAACCACGTCCACATGACCAATCTTCATGTCCATAATGTTGTCAAGAATAGATATGACTGATTAGGGAGCTGCATGAGCCAATTCTTTATCATATTGATATTTCATTTTGCTTTTGGATTTTGATGGTGAGGAAATTTCTTATGCTTGTGCTGCAATACAAAAATCCCAAAACATAAATACATCATTAGATGGAATCACCATACAAGTTGATTTGTGATCAACAAAGATTTGGAAACAAATTAGAGATTTGATAGATCCAATGAAATGATTTCAAAGAAATCATATGCATATGCAATGGATGAAAATGAAATGAACGGAAAGTGGAATGAAGTGTTATGAATGTGAAAACATGGAAGATGGAATCAAATGAGAATGTGTGAAGGTGGAATGCATGCAAATGAAGATTGCTGATTTTCAAACGTGACGTAGGGTTTTCGAGGCATTATTGTATGAAAAATGAATATGTGTAAGTGCAACATGTATTGGGAAATGGAAGGTGAGATGAGATGCGAATTTGGATGGAGTATGCAGAAACATGTATTTTCTTATGAAGGTGCAAATGCATATGGAGGAATGGAAATGGAAAATGGAAGAGGGATAATGAGCTTTATAGTCACTTTTAGTGAAAAGATGAAGTCAAAGTACATGAAAAATGAAAATGACATCTTTTTGACTTTTCGAAAAGTGACTTTTAATCAAAATCGCACTTTTTGGATGCAAATTACACGTAGGGCATTTCATGTAATTGTGTCATGTGAATGAATGTGAAAAGTGAGATGAGTGAAAATGGAAACGAAAAATGAGATTACATGCATGTGCGGATGGTGAATGAGATGGAAAACATATAATCGCATTCATCGAATGAGTGGTGAGGTGTTGTGACACGGAAATGAAATTTGGAATGTGATGATGCTTTCGCATGAAGTGAAGCAAAAACAAGTTTTTGAGAAAGAACTTGTGACTTCTCCAAAGTGGAGAACAAAAGACAAAAACACAAATAAAAACGTACCTTTGGAAAGTGATTCAAACATGCCAAGATGCAAAACACTTCAACACCCAAATTCGAAATTGGAATTTGGGAAAGAACCAAAACTATGAAAATGAACAAATTCTTCATTTTTAAAGGAAAAATGCACTTTCCATGGCATAGATTTCAATAAGTGGCAATCATCAAACAATTACGTGCATAAAACCAACAAGATAAACACAAATTAAATAGAAAGAAAGAAGAAGTTCACTTACATGAAGATTAAGTACCACAAATGAAGGAGAAAGATGCTCCAATGTCGAAAAATTCTCCAAAAATGCTCAAACTTTTTCCAACTTTGCAAATTCGAATGGGAAAGAGCAGAAAACAAGGAGTTCTTATTAAAAGATGCGAAACTGTGCCCTAAAATGCTCCAAGATCGAACATTTTTTAAGTGTTCATGCTTGGGACGTTTTTGGTGAAAAATGCTTTTCACCAAGATGAAAGATCAAATCAATTTGGTGTTTAAACACCAAAATATGCACCAACATGCAATGTAATCAGCAAATAAGATCAAATCGATTCATATTGGAGCAAAAACGTTGATCAAAACTGATATTGTTTGAAGTTTTCTTAAAAAACGCGCCCTAGGTTTGAGCTCTCAAAAACAATTTTCAGCATGTTAAATCCATTCTTGATGCAAGAAAACTCATTGCCAAGCAAAAACGCCTTCAATAGAGAAAACCCCATGCAAATCCATCAAGAAAATCTCCTTTAATGATCAAAATCGTGTTCTTGGAAGTCAAACACATGCATTTCTTCAAAATCAGACTTTTTGAAGGGCAATACACATTTTAAAACATGCTTCTAGTTAAAATCGGACCTGATCAAAATCGTGTTCTTGAAAGTCAAACACATGCATTTCTTCAAAATTAGACTTTTTGAAGGGCAATACACATTTTAAAACATGCTTCTAGTTAAAATCGGACCTTTTTGGATGCATAGCATGTTTTAAAATCTTCAAACAAGGCAAATCAAACCTTTTTGGGTGCATGACATGTTTTAAAATGTGCAAGTGATCAAAATTGCACCTTTTGGAGGACAATGCACATTTTAAATTACATCTCACATTTTGGATGCAAAGACAAAAACTTTCCTTTTGATGCAATACCATAGAAAAGGTCCACTTATGATAGCCTTTTGATGTAATGACATCAAAAAGGTCCACTTATGATACCAAGTTGAATTTTTTATGCAGTGACATGTAAAATGTCCACTTTTGATGGATTTTACATGTAATTGCATATAAAATGTCCACTTTTGATGGATTTTACATGTAATTGCATATAAAATGTCCACTTTTGATATCTTAAAGTCGTTTAATCCTCTTAATTTCATAAAAATGTTACTAAATGGATCATAAACAATATTTATATATCATATTTAAAAATACAAAATATAAACATCATTTAAAAAGTAACATTTAATTGAGCATTTGATTTAAAAATAAAAAATTAAATTGGAACTATATAGTCATATAGTTCAAAATTAATTCAAAATTATAACATAAAGTGTACTAGTCACTTTAAGTGAAAAAAAATTAATTCAAAATTATAACATAAAGTGCACTAGTCACTTTAAGTGAAAAATTTAAAGTTAAAGTAACTTAATAACATAAAAAAAAGTGAATTTAAGTTATATTTATCAAAAATTGAAAGTCAAATTAAAAATATAACATCATATTTTTAATTCGTGTTGTTGCACCAAAAGGTCCACTTTTGAGGCACTAAAATGGGCATATCTCTTGACTAACAACTCCGATTGAGCTCTAGGTTAGACCGAATTGAAAGAAAAAGTGAAAGGCATGACATGAGCAAAACCAAAGGACTAAAAACCAACTAACGCAAACTCAAAAAAAAAGAAAAGGACAATGAAGGCTTCAAAAATCAAGCAAAGGCTCGACAGAAAGCAAAACTATAAAGGCTTGACAAACGCCTTAAACAAAACAATTTGATATACAAATTGAAATTGATCGATCAATCAATATCAAACAATTGAATATCAAATTAAAACCTAGAGATACGCGAAGCTAACTTGAAAAAGTTCTGTGCTGTTACCAACATTTTGTGGTGACAAAATGCAAGACAATAGATATAAATGTGTGGGATTTAGTATCTACCCATTCTCCACATTTATGACCTTTTCCTTTGTGTTGGGACTTATTGTGACAAGGGCCATACACATCGTAATGCCCAAGTCTAGGTTTGAAGAAATGCTGAAGCTATCCAAAAACTGTTGCATGTCTTGATAATGAAGTAGTTTAGGCGTTAGCTACTAGATTCTCCATGGTCAAATCAATCTAGGGATACGTTACAATAGAAATAACTGGAGCAAGAGCTATTACTATGTGGGAAAGCTTTCAGAGGAGAAGCACACAATATATTGTTGACATATGAAGTGAATTCCAAGTTTGATAATAGATTCTAGTTATATCAGAAATTGAAGTTCCAATAGTTTACTATTATTTATTGCTTAATTATAGTGAGTTCATTAAGTCTAATAATTATTTACAAGTTGTATTATTTTGTTTATAATAGAGTCTAATGATGTGTCAAAACATCGTTGTAGTTGGATGCACTATTACTCGTACTGCACATCCGTTTTATGGGGCTGTATTAAAAATGAGCCTAAAAAGATAATTACTAAGTGAAATAGAAAACCAACTGGAGGGAAGAAGTGCTAGAAGGGTGATGAGACATTATTCTGACATCGATTTGTTTTCTAGATTCAACATCTTCACTTCATTCCAATCATTAGACTTGTAAGCAATTGCCTACAAAGTTAGAGTTCATTGCTTGACTCAGACTTGAAGTTGTCAATGTTGGGGGAACATCCAACCTTTATTGCTACTGGAATCACAAAAATTGACCTCAACAAACTCCAACATTTGGAGTCATAAGATCTTGATGATTCATGTGTACATGAACCTCTGTAATGTCCCTTTATGGCTAACTTGAGAAATCGAGACAATTACCTTGAATTCTCTCTTCTCACTAAAAATTACAATACCTGATAATCAGAGTTACTGGAAATGCCATCCTTTCACCTGTGACATGCGTATTGCTGTATCAGATACATATATGGATACGGTACAACACAAATCCATTTTTAAAAACATGTCATATTTTCATTAGTACTAGAATTGCAGGATGCAATTTCAGAAAAAATCGAGCCGACTTCAAAAATAGGTTTTTAAAAATAGACTGAGCCGAATATAGAAAAGCTCATAGTTAACTACATATTTAGGGAAGAAATAAAATAAAAATTAGTATAAATAAACTCCAAAGCCGTTGAATGATACAACACTCAATCAATGATTGTTTTAGCCTGCATCATTTCGTTAATCTGTTTTGGAGACTGCAAAGATTTTTTTGGAGCTTTTCTTAGTAGTGTTAGGTGTATGTTTGGTGTCTTCATTGATCCCCGGTGTAGCCTGGTTCATCCGTTGATTTCTTCTGTAGCGTTTAGAGTCGACATTTCTTCCATAGACGTCTTCTTTCTTCTTTTCCTTGCATACAAGTAAATTATAATATTATATTTTAGGTTAATATTATATGATGGTAGGTTTCCGTGGACGTTTGTGTTAAATTTATTCATTTGATTTTAGGTTTTGTTTTTTAATATTATTCAATGTAGATAATCGTAGTTCACATTTAATTATTATAAACATTGAAATTATATTTTAAAATTGTAAATATTAAAATTAGTTATAAAAATGAATAGATAGATATGAAAAATTAATAGTTTAATATTAATCTTATTTATTTAAAAAAAAATTATATTAAATTTACAACTATTAAAGTTTAACTTTATATTTTTATTTTTATTTACATTTTCAAGAGTTTATAAAAATCATTAAATACTAATAAACTACCAAGTAAGGATGGTTCTTAAATAAAAATATTTGAAATTTTAATTTGTTTAAATTTAATATTATTTAATTTTCTAAAATGAGTTTATATTATACTTCGTGTTGTATAAGTTTATATTATACTTTGTGTTGTATAAGCACAATCTAAAATTGTTTTTGTTTTATAATTTCTTTTTCAGGAAGTTAACAATGGCATCATCTTCATGTGACATCAAAGCTTCAGAAAATGACAAGTGAATCAAATCAAATCCTAGATATCCATTATGGAAACAACCATCCTTGAAAAATTTCAAGGTGGTAATGGTTTTAAATAGAGGTGTGATGAGTGTGTAATTTATTTTAATGGTTCTTATACTAGGGTTCATGGGCACTTTTGTCACATAAAAGTTACAGGCTGTGAAGTGTGCCCTAGTTCGACTGTTAATGGTCAACTAGGGAGGGGATTGTCAAGTGAGAAGATTGTGAAGTATCAAAAAGAAGAGGACCAAGCTAATTATCAAGTTCAAATGTCAGCTCAAAGGTCAACTCAAAATAGACCTCCGTTGCTTCCAACTTCAGGAACATCTTTTGGTCAAAAGAGGAGCAATTTAGGACCTCTTGAAAAGGCATTTAATTTGCAAAGTCGAGGGGATACAAATCAAAATATTGCACGTTGTCTATATGCGAATGGAATTTCATTTAATGTGGTTTGCTCCCCATACTAGCAAGAGATGGTTAGGTCTATTGATGAAGCCCCAAAAGGATACAAAAGCCCTAGGTACGAGAAGGTTCACACTACCCTTTTGGCTAAAGAAAAAGATATTATTGATAGGCAGTTGCAAGTGATCCGAGATTCATGGAAAATTTTAGGGGTTTCTATCATTTGTGATGGATGGAAGGATGCTAGAAATAGGCCACTAATCAATGTAGTTGCAATGAGCCCGAAGGGGGCAATGTTTTGAATGCAAGGCTGAAGAGAAAGATACACAATTTATTGCCAACATTCTAATTGAGGCAATTGACTCTGTGGGGCCAGAATTCGCTAAGCTAGAGCTATTAAAGGTAAATTTCTTGTCTTAAAAATATTCAATTTTTAAAATTAAATATATTTATTTATTAAAATATATGTAAGTTTTATATATTTTTAAAAATCGTTATTGTTTGATTGAAGGTAGTTGAGACACACTTTGCTACACACTACATTGTTCTTAAAAGGCTTGTAGATGTCAAGCAAGCCTTGAAAAGTATGGTGATTAGTGACATTTGGACAATATGGAGACGATCAGAAACATATAGAGCAAATAATGTCAGAACTTATTCTTAATGAAGATTGGTGGGCTCAAATAGATTATTTACTATCTTTCACTATGCCAATATACACCGTCATTCGTCGTTGTCATACTGATTGCCAATATTAGGTGACATCTATGATTGCATAGATACAATGGTGGAGCAAGTTAGAGATATTATTACAGAAAAAGAGCAAGATTCATCTCAATTTTTTTATAAGAAAATATATGAGATAATCAAGAAAAGATGGGATAAAATGACAACTCCTTTGCAACTTTTTGCATATTCTTTAAACCCCAAGTACTACCATGCTGATATGTTAGCATTGCCAAATAGGACAGCTCCAAATAGGGATGTTGAGGTCGTTGAAGGATATAAAAAAGCTTTCAAGAAAATGTTTACAGATCCCAAAGTTGCTGCAGAGATTCAAGATGAGTTTGGGACATTTGCATCCTCTAATGGAACTTATGCTGATGTTCATGCAATGGCAGATAAAAAAGAAATGGACCCCATAAAGTGGTGCAACTTCCATGGTGCCATGACTACAAATTTGCAAAAGCTAGCTATCAAACATATATCACTGGTTTAATTCTATATGAATTATTTGAATTAGAAGTATTTATTATTTAAATTTTATTTGATTTTTTATGTCTTTGTAATTGATAATGTGAACTCTTTTATTACAGGTTTCAAGTTCTTCTGTATCTGAGAGGAATTGGAGTACATATGGCTTCATTCATTTTGTGAAACGAAATAGGTTGGCAGCTAGCAAAGCAGAGGACTTTGTATATGTGCATTCCAATCTTCGTCTCTTGTCACATTCCTCCTCAAACTACATGAAGGGACCTAGTAGACTTTAGGATGTACAACTTGGGATAAGCGACATTGATGTATCCATAAATACATTGAGACATCTCAATCCCATTGATGAAAATTCTGATATGGTTGGAGGATCCTTTGATGAATCTTCAGCAGGTTCAAAGAGTCTAGTTGGCAGTCACACTCGATCCAACTATCCTAGCTTTTCAGAGCATCTTGATGATATAGAGCTTGAGTTTCAGGACAATAGTGATGATATTTTTGATAGGATATGATTCTACCAAACTATTAATGTATTTGAAGTTTTAAGTTTTAATAAAAAAACTATATTTAAATATAGTATTTTTCAATATGTCACAGTTATGTGTTCATATTGTTTTCATTATAATGAAAATCCTCTTTAGTGGATTTGAAAATTTGTTAAATATATATATATATATATGAACGTATGAATGTTGTATCCTGCCTGCCATTTCCAAATGAGAGGTCTCAAAAAATAGTTGTATCTTGTAATGTCCCCATTTTTTTAGGCTCTTGGGATTAGCCTATCATGTGACCCTCGTAGGCTAATGAGGATGGACAGAGGGTCTCTTTCAGTGGGCATCTACTTCAGGATTCAGTATCCTATGGTTTGGCTTTCGTTTGGCATCATTCAGACTTCATTTGCTATAGTTTTGCCATGTTTACTATTTATAGTAAGTCTAATATTGATTGAGAAGGACCCTTTCTATTTTTGGAAAGTGCATTTGGTCACATGGGAAATAATAGGTGTGACTCCTATTTCAGACGACATATTAAAATGATAAGTATTTTGGGAGTTATTATTGTTTTGGTGGCCAAATTATTATGAAATCATTAAATGGCTTATTATAAAGTTATAATTAAACTTTATAATTTCACTTAAGTTGAGGGTTGAGTCATCATGGGAAGGGGCCATTTATTTAATTAATTTCTAGAAGCTTCTAGATTTTGGGCCAACCTCTTGAGGAAAAAGTATAAATAGACATCATGGTCCTCATTCTCATCATCCAGGAATTGATGATTGTTTGATGTGATTATTTGGTGGAGAAGTCAGTCAGTGTTTCGGCCATTGGAGGATCTTTGGGGATGAAAGCCCTCATTGGTTACACAATTTTGAGGCTATGAAATGCTAGCTAAATTATTGTTGATTGTGGGCTTTATTTCAGAAGTCCAATCTTGTGCTTCATTGTGGAAATTATACCTTCATAATCTGCTGTCATGGAGGTTGATCAGCCTATGCAAGAACAGGGGCGGCTAATTCAGAAATTCGTTTTGGGCTTATGAGATCATCATTTCATGTGATATTGCTTGCCTCTTCATCAATGGCATATGATGATTTGATATATCAGGTTCCTTTGTGATTTACATGCATTCTCGTAGGTGCATTTTATTGAGCTGCTGTAGGTGAACATTCGCGTCAAATTTTGTATTGCACATAAAATTGATAGTGTTGCAGCTGTAGATGATTATTATTCATTTTAGATCTTGGCATTGTATGAGATATCATTGCAAAGCCAAGAGTCTTGGCTAATCTATGTCTCTATTGGATGCAAATTGTTAGTTAATAAATGGGGAGATAAGTTGCATGTCTATTGTTTGGCATAATGTTCATTTTGATTAAAGTATTGGGTTGCATGCCAAGTGTTTGTAAAAATGTGCTTGGCTATAGGTATGCATTAATTCATTAGGAACTCATGTGAAGGAAAGTGCATTTCATTCTCAGCTCATTGTTAGATCATTTGGCATTCATTATTAAGCATTTGCATCACCCACTTCCAGTCAAAGGGCAGACCTTGCAAACTGAAATATTATAACAGTCATATACCCATTGTATGCCAATTGTTTGACATAATGTCGAGTGGCTGAAGATGAATAATTTACATATAGAAATCATTGAAGTGCATTGTGAATGATAAAAAGGAGGTTGTATATGCATCTAGATGATAGTTAGACATTAAAGTGTTGAATTGTTATCATTTGAAGTCTCCTTTCAACATTTATCAAGCATGCAATCAGTCTGATAACTCAGACAGCAAGTTAAAAGTTTGCATGTGAATTGTTTAACGAAATTTCTTGAACTTTCAATCAGCATTTTGAGGTCAGACTTGAGCAAGGTCATTACATATCCGTACCTGATACCATATGTGTATCCGTAACCGTACCATGTCCATGCAACTTTGCTGATAACACTTGTAGACTTGTGTAATTAGTAGCAATTAGTATTTCCAAGAACAATATATAGTATATCACCTTATGTAATGGTTGGTCTTGATGGAACTCTAAAATTTGGCAAATTTTAGAATCCCAAATATCATACCAAAGAGAAAAAATTCAGATCTTACCCACCATTGTGTTCAAACAATTGTTGGAGATTCGTGATTAAATATTGCAATTAACGAGCCAGATCACACAAGTATCAGCATTAATGTCAAAAGGAGGACTAGAGAAGATGCAGTTCTTGTATTACAACAGAGTATACACGTTATTCAAAGGGTGGTCTATTTAAACATACCTATCAGCATAGTATGGCAACAGCATTTTCAGATCAACACTATTGTATATAAATAAATCAGGTTCTTGTTGAATGACTAGCAAGAAGTATAGAGATTGATTTGAGAAAAGGATTATAGTGGAAGCATATTTATTTGATTTTACTAAGCACCCAAACCTCAAAGTTGACAGTCTCTAATTCAAAAGGGGAAGCTGAATCAATGAAAAGAAAATTAAGCAATGATATTTTCCTCATTGGGATATCGCAGAATGCAATATTGGGACAAAGGCTAACATAGAAAGAAATGTACAGCAAGGCATCCAAATCAGCATTTATAGGTGACCGGAATCAAAGGTTGTAATTTGAATGATATAAAGGATCCATAGCTTCTCTAGATTCAAATATGAAAGGAATAATGATGCAGGAGTCTTCAGTGCCTGTGGATATATGAATTTGGGAGTATGAGGAGAAGCAATTAGCCCAGCGATAGAATTAAAAGCCACTCCCAAAATGGAGTCTTCAATATACCTCAGCGAAATCACAACTTGGTCAAGGAGCGTTAAAATGATGAATAATAATAAGGAAATGAGTTTTGAACTCCCCCATTGATACTCGAGGAACCCGATATGTGGAAAAGAGTTAGAGAAATGAAAGGGAGGATATTGTGACTCTGCAGAAACCAGATATGGCAGAGTTTGCATAGCCAGAAAATGATTACATCCAACATGACCATATAAAAGTGATTGTGGATCTCGCCCGAGAATATTGGTGTCCTAAAAGAATAAGGGTTCATAGTAGAACTGATGGAAGTATTGTCATTGATGTCAAAGGACTTCATGAGCATGAAGGAAACTATAAGTGCAGAAATATGAAAGAGGTGAGAGAGATAAAACTATGAATCTCTGTGATCTAAAATGAATAAGCATACCAACAGAAAATCGCTGGTGACTATAAAGAATGTGATTACAAAGTGCAATTTCTGTAAAGCATGTATAGTCGGCAAAAATATTAAAGCAAGGAAATGTTAGCATATTTGACAAGAAATGAGTAAGATGATGGAAACATATACAACAGTCAGAAATCTGAATATGTGAACTGCCATGATATCCTCACAGCGTCTTTCAGATTGGCAAAGAATGAGACGGCTAGAACATATATATATCCACAACAGCATTGGAAAGCTACGGATGTAGTCAAATCATCTATGATAACACATATATACTACTCGGTCAGTAATAGACGGTGTCTTATTTGCAATAACGTTTAAAAAAGGGGGGTTGACAAAAGCTCGAATGGTTAAAAGTATGATGAATTCTGAAGTCCAGTATATAGCTGATATACATTTACAGCAAATAAAATACACAAATGCACATATCCAAGGCATGCTATCGAGTAAAGTAATTACATTGCCATGTGAATAGTCATAGCAATGTTGGAAGTAAAACTAATGAGGCAAGACCTGATATACACAGCGATGAAGATCAAATAAAACCCCTACGTCATTCAAAAGACAAAAGAGAAACCATTAGTCACGGGATGATTCAATATTATTAGCAACATTCGTAATAATGGACACAGACAATGATGAGAATATTTTATCTCAAACTTTAAATTAAATCCTACAGCCCCATGTATGAAATAACTCTTGATAAGACGACAGAATGTCCATGACACAGTGCCACGGTGGAGTTTGCAGATGGTATTAGGAGTTAGAAGGATGAAAGTAATCGCCCATATCAGAACCCCCAAAAGATTCAATGGCAACGAAAGGTAAAGAAGAGGCAGAGTACCGCTATGACATGATTTGATTCACCAAAGCACACTGCATACCGAACGAAGATGAAGGGATATCCATTATACAATGAAGACTTTGAAACAAATAAAGCTATTAAAGCTAAAGTCCATTAATGCACAGAAACAGGATTATTAAGTCAAATTTTAAATTAAAAATGTTTCAATTAAGAGGAGACGTAACTTATGTTTACAAGGGGTATGACCTTACACTTTTCAAAAGTCACACCTCATAAAGTATAAGATATAAATTAAGTTAGAAATTTGGAAGAGATCCAGAAAAAACACATTCGACATTCACATACACTCTAAAGGAGTATTTTATATTTATTTATTGTACGGAGGAATAAGGAGTTTAATATGACTTGTAATATAAATTGATTTATTTTATTTTAATAAGAAAATAAAAAGTTTTCTGTTTATTATTAAAGGTGTGTAGATTTAAACTGCAGGCGAATTGTCGTTTATAATTATTTTTTGAAATTCTGTATACAATTTAAATATCAGATAAGTGGACAAGGTCATTTAGCATTTAAATTCGATTATCACAGATACTGTGAAATATTTAATTGTTTCCGTATCTGTGTCCAGTTTGTCTCCCAGAGGAGTTAAAATTCAATCTGGACTAATTTAAAGATTGCATAATAATTGATTTGTCTCATCTTGATTATTTAATTGTTGGTAGTAAGGTGTGTAAAACATTATGAAGTTGTATGTGAAAATTCACTGAAGTTGACTCTATTGCCTGGATGAGAAGAGGCACTGGTCTTTTTATTATTGAAGTCAAAAAATCTATAATTTTCTTCCTGCAAGCATCAAATTAATTATTATTCAATTATACGAAACATCCAACCATTATTCAGCATCCAATTTCATTTTGATTGAGTTCAAGGACTTTGCCAGCTGGAGAACTACAAAGCTTAAATTCGCTCTAGAAAAGCCTTGAACCAGACGATCAGTGTTAAGGTGAAGGTTTACCTCCCTGGGTGTAGCAGAGCCCAAAGTGCATGGGAATCAAAAAGTATTCCCGTTCATTGGCCAGAACTGATTGAGAAGTCCTATCGGAGAAGTGGTAGGCTCTTGGATTTCCAATTTGCGGTTTTGGGAACCAACAGGTCTTATCAATAACACTTCTTTCTCAAATGTACAATTAAATATTTGCTAAGTGAATTGATACTATAGATATATTTGCACTCTGTGCAATAAGATGATTTCCGAAATGAATATACAAATGATTGTATGTCTAATAGCTATATTTGTTTTGGCAATAAATATATGTTATAGTTCTGATTGATATTCTCTTATAGAAATTAGGTTGCTATGTCTAATATGATCCTTAATCTTATACAATAATTAATTGATAATACCGCTTATAGCAATATGTTTTCTATTTGTGATTCAAAATTGTAATCTTGAAACAAATATGGATGTTGTTTCTGATCTGAACTATTGATCCTTGCAAGTATATTTGTATTTAAATGCTTGCGACTGATTATATGCCAAATAGGCAAATGATCTATCGAGGAGACTGAAAACGGATAAGTAAAGAAATAGGTTTCCAATGATGCCTTGAGTGATCTATGAGAGTGCATTCTTATATCGGTGTTCTTGGATAAGGAGTTTCAATGGACAAGACATGACTTATGTCCATTGGGAATCACCTCTATTCATAATAACTTCTAATTGATTGCTTCAATGGTTAACGATTGTGCATCTTCATAATGATTTCTTTATTTGCAATGTGTTGTATTCTATCCGTCAACCCAATTTATTCCCATTACATCCAGAAACTTGTGCACAACCAATTTGCTTGTAACTATATTGAATGGAGGCAAGGATGATGTCGTATGGTAGAAAGAATTGGATGGCCATATGTGGAAGGAACTGGATGTCCATACGGGAAAGGAACTGGATGGCTATACGGGAAGGAACTAGATGAAGATACTAGACTTGGAGTGCGTAGTCGTTAATGATGTCAAGCCCTACTACAAATGGAAGTAATACCATAAACAAGACATTCATGACTCGCACAAATAATTGCAATCAAGTTAAGAAATGTATATTCTTAGACAAAGACAGCACTCTAGATTTGCCAAATCTGAAGCAAAGTAATCTAAAGATGGAACAGGGTGAAGATTGAATCCCACCTAAACTATAATAGCCTAGTAGGGAAGATCTTCCACTTCCAAAATGGAGAAAAAATTAGAATTCCAACAGGAATTCATTCTACGAAGAAATAATCCGAATTGCATCCTACCAATAACTAATCCGACGGACATATATACTTCGTCGAAGGGAGAAATTAAGTGCCGCTAGGGGGCACGAAAAAACACCTACAGAACAATTCAATAAAAATGGGTCTGAGACATAGTAAATGAAGGGGACATCACGGTCCTCTCCTCCCAGAATTTGCTTGCACAGTGTTGGATGCTAATGAATGCTTTCATCTTCCCACATGGTATTGTCTAGCGGGAAGTACTTACAATGTACCAAATACTCCTTAATCTTGCGATTCTGTAGTTTCTCCTCCTGTACATCAATGATCTTGGCCAGTTCCAATATTAACTTCCTTTCATCGTTCAAAGGTGGCAGGAATGTTCTGACCCCCTACCTTATTCAGGCAAGTACGTGGAAGACATTGTGGATTTGACTTCCCTTTGGGAGCTCGACTTCGTAGGCCACTTCACCTATACGCCAAATTATGTGGTACAAACTGTAGAATTGTGGCGTTAGTATCTCTTTGCCACTTATCTTCAGAGATGACTGTTTGTGTGGTTGGAGATGGAGGTACACCAAATTTCCCACTTAAAACTTCTTTCACTTTGACGTCTGTCGGCATTGATTTTTTGTTGATTCTGTGCTTGTTGGAGGTTGTCCTTTAAGATCCTTAAGATGTCTTGTTCTTCCTGCAACCACTCTTTTCTTTGGTGCATGACTGTCACCCAGGACCATATCTACAAATGAGGGTGGCTTGTATCCATAAAGTGCTTTGAAAGGTGGACATGTGGTAAGTGGTATCATAACAGTACTCTCCGAGATGTAAGCATTTAACCCATGCCTTCTATTCTGCAGAGACATAGATGCGAAGGTATCCCTCCAACTACTTGTCTACAATTTTTGTTTGTCTGTCGGTCTGGGGATGGTAGCTGGTACTTGGTGACAATTCCATTTTGACCAGCTGTAAGAGTTTTGTCTAGAAGATACTGAGAAAATGTTTGTCCCTATTGCTCATAGTGTTTCATGGCAATCCATGTAGGTATAAGATTTCCTTGAAAAATAAATTTGTAGCTTGGATGGCTTGGGACTTGGTGGGGATAGCAAAGAAGTGTGCGTACTTTGTCAATCTGTCAACCACGACGAAAATACAATTTTTCCCGTTCGCCTTCGGAAGTCCGGTAATGAAATCCATCGAGATGCTAGCCCATTTTTGTTTTGGTATGGGTAGTAGTTGCAGCAAGCCTGTCAGGAGGGTGTGTTCAGATTTGTTATGCTAGCAAGTTGTGCATTCCCGTACATATTACAAAACGTCATTCTTGAGACCTATGCATGAAAACCTCTCTGATCCGTCTGAAGTTTTGAGGAATCCCAGATGCCTAGCTAATGTTGAGGAATGCATTTCCTTTAAAACCTTATGCTTCATTGTGGATAAAAGGTACCAAATATATCCTGTCCTTGTAGTAGACGATATCATTGACTACCTTTTATCAGTTATCCTGAATATCACCATCCATTAGTTTGCATGCATGAGTGTTCTTGGAGTACTTCATGAATAAGTATGCCTTCCAATTGGCTGATATAGGAGAGAACAAACAAATGGCGGGTTTTCTCGACAAAGCATCTGCAACGATATTATTTTTCTTCTTCACATATTTAATGTCAAAATCACAGGCCTCAATCTTACTTTTCCATTTTTGTTGCCTCATGTTTAGATCCCTTTGCTACAAAAAATATCCCAAACTATTCTGATCAGTACCGACAACGAACTTGGCACCCACCAGGTATTGCCTAAACTTTGTCAGAGCATGCACAATAGCCAACATTTTTTTGTCATATATGGAATATAAGCGCTTTACTTGTGCGAGTTTATAACTCCCATAGGCTATCAGTATGACACCAATGCCTTGTCCAGAAGCATCACACTCCAGAATGAAAGGTCGGGTGAAGTCAGGTGTTTACTATATGGGGTAAATAGTTTAATGCATATAGACAATAGACAAGAATATGTAATACAACAGTACTTTTATTATTCGCATATATTTCAAAGAGATTATATAGTGCTTCCCATGATGATTAGAACTATGATCTAAAGTCCATTCCGAACGATGTACATATACCGTTCCAAAGGGGTGACTCAACCATCACACGTCCTTTTGGATGATAATCTACCCATCGACTATTTTATAACTTTATTGACAATATGCTAATCTACTCGTCGGCTATTTTATAACTTTACTAATAACATCATCCCCCCTAAAACAAGAAAAGTCATCTCCAGACGACAATTACAAAATATCCACTCGTGCCGCTTTCTCTACTTCCAACTCCTGGGTACACTTAGCCAAGTGTCGCTGTACTGCCTTCAACTGGATGATCAGCTCCTCCCGAGCTCTTTATGCATCCACCAAGATAGCTTCACGTCCAACACTTACTTCAAGTGCCTCAAAGCGTATCACCCCTCTTGAAAGGCTTGCTTTGTTGTTCTCTCCACCTCTGGTACACAGACACTCCATGCTTGCAATAGCTCCAGGTCTCATCAACTGGTCATACTTCCCACGATTGATAACTGAAACGATTGGGGGTCTAGGGGACAACACCTCCAGCAGAATACACCATTTTTATGATTTTCTTCCGATCCCACACTCTTTCTGGCAACAGGTTATGTTTTACTACCTTTTTATGTCTTTCCCTTCCCTTGGGCATCATGCGTTATTCATTTTGAACATTTTTAATTTGTATTTTTTTTTGGAACACTTTCTGTCCCCTTCTATTAGTCACCTCTACCCCCGTTATAATAATGACCGTTCTATCTTTTGCAACCCTATGATTGATCGTATGGCAATGCCTCCTTCATTCTCCCACCGATCCTGCAAGGGTTGTACAACTACTTATTTCAACTCCTGGGCGTACGATCCAAACTTCTCTTTCTTGGTTGTATGGCTTTTGCACTTTTCACTTTCATGTATGTTGATAATGTACGATGCTTGATGTTTTCTTTCCTTGAGCCGTACGGTCATGCGGAATATCTTTATATGGATGCTTCCATGTCTTTCTATTGTTTTAATTGCTCTTTCGTATGACATACGGTACTTTCTTCCTCCCAATAATGCTCTTATATGTCCGTACGGCCATATGTTTATCTTCTTCCGTACAGAAGGTCATACGATGCTTTCTCCTTCATAGACAGTGCATATGTGTCCATACGGTAGCCTCTTCTGGTCGTCCGTATGGTTACCTTGTTTAACTGTATGGTGTTGTCTGGCAATGTGTATCCCCCTCTGTGGCCGTACGGTTTTGTTCATGTATCGTACAGTGATGTTGTACTCTCATCCGTACGGTTTCTTTGTCTAGGTCGTACAATACTTCCTTGCCTGCTTCTAGAAGGTCGTACGGTGGTAGCTCCTTGTCCATACGGAGCCTCTAGTCCGTATGCTATTTTCCCTTGCCCTGTGCTTGCCATATGGTGCACCTTCAGGTCTCTTCCTCCAAATTTCCAGCCGTACGGTGTATTCTTCTCTTCTCCATGTGGGTCAAAACTCTCTCTTCTTCCACCAGTATGTATTTTTGAGTTTTGTTGTGTTGTTGTCCAAAGACGACTTTTCTTTTGGGGGGGGATGATGTTGGTAAAATCTATATTGTAGCCAACACGTAAAATAGTATCTAAATGGGTGCGTGATGGTTGAGTCACCCCTTTAGAAAGGTATATGTACACCTTCGGGATGGATTTTGTAATCATCATTGTAATCAATCATATTGAATATTGTAGTATCTTCTGCATACATGCGAATAATAAAAGGAATACTTCTATGTTACATGTTCTTGTATATTGTCTGAATGTATTAATAAATCGTTTACCCTGTACAGTAAACATTTGGCATCGTTGCCTATAAGGACTGGGTGCTATGAATGCTGAACGCATTGAATAAAGATAAAAATAAGAATCCATAAGATGACGACATAAGGCTGGCATGAGAATTATTAAACCGCACATAACAAAGTGACTAGAGGCACAGACCCCAACAACTTGTCGAAGGTTACGGCAGTGGTGGCACAAGAGGTGACCACGGTACCACAACAGCACTGACGAATGGAGTGTAGTCGCCAAGTCAATCAAGGGAAAGGTTGATAGAAGAAGCCCGATGTTTACCACATAGATTAATTGATTGACAGACATGGACAATGAACCAGAACAGCAACAGCAGTACTCCTTTATTCACATATGCCAGAAGATTAGATACAGAGCATAAGATAAGATGATTTACAATGATCCCAGATGGGGTATAAATACTACCTGCTGAACCTTCCCGAAGGGGTTCGTCAGCCACATAACAATACTAATCTATCCATCTGCTACAAATCTTATCGACGACATAAACCTGTCGGCTATGAAATCTTTACCGATGACATGAACTCGTCAGCTACACAGTTTATATTGACGACATCATCCCTCCCAAAAGAAAAAGTCATATCCGGACGACAATTACAAAATATCTGATACAAATTAACAACCAAAATACATTAACTGAGTAACTACAACAAGATAAATCTACTTCTGTCACATCACTTTCAGATTCGTCCCGTGCCTGCACCAAATTGGTCTTCACCCCACGCTGCATCTATAGCCTCTGCTGACACAATATTGGTTACTTCACTGACCTTGATAGCCTCCCGTGCTGCTTTTTCTGTTTCCAACTCTTGGGTACCTTGAGCTAAGTGTCGTTGTATTGCTTCCAACTGGATGATTAGCTCCTCCCGAGTTCTCTATGCATCCACCAAGACAGCCTCACGTCCAACACCTATTCCAAGTGCCTCTATTACACAGACACTCCATGCCTGCAACAAATCCAGGTCTCATCAACTGGTCACACTTCCCACAACTGATAACCGCAATGACTGGGGGTCTAGGAGGCATCGCTCCCAGTGGGGTTGAGGGGCAACGTCCCTTACCACCAAGACCAAATTAGTAGTTTCAAAGCCACTCAAAACACCATTTTTGTGATTTTCTTTCGATCCCACACTCTTTCTGGCAACTGCTTGCATTTTCCACCTGTTTATGTCTTTCCCTTCCCCTCGGCATCATGCGTTACTCATTCTGAACTGTTTCAATTTGTCGTCGTTTTTTTTTGAAGCTGAAGACAATCCATGGGAGATAGGGGACCACTCGCGGAGCCTTAAAACATATGTGCGCGGAAGGTTGGAACACAACCTGTGGGACCTCCAAACACCGGCCGGAGAAGAGACATCCCACGGAATTTAAACCATCGACCGCGGAAATCTTTAACACCTCCCGCGAAGATCTAACACCGTTCGTGGAAATCCTACCGCAGGCACACGAGTCCGCAGACATGCGTCCGTGGGGGCACAGGTGTCCGTGGCCACGCATCCGCAGGACATTCTGTGTCCGCGACAAGACGTTTGCGGGACACCTAGTGTCCACAGCCATGTGTCTGTGGGACACCTTGTGTCCGCGGAATAGTTTGCGAGACACCTAGTGTCCACGGCCACACGTCCATGGGACACCTTGTGTCAGGGGAACAGTCTGCGAGACACAGTGTCCATAGCCACTCGTTTGCGGAACATCCTTTCCACGAAACTTCTTTGGAAAATTGGACTGTATTGCTTGCCATCGACACCTTCCCCTTATGTTGAGCCCTTACTGAATCAGGGCCATCAGGGACTTTCCTACCTGAATCCGTCCTCCTGTTGGCTGGATGCTTAGAGAATCGAGAACTGGATGAACCATTTGAAGAGATGGCACCAGATGCTGATGTGTACCCAAATTTACTAAAATTATGCCTACTCCCCCCCACTGTGGAGGACATCCCAACATATTTATCTTTTGATCCAGATCCAGTACCTGTGGTACAACTTTCTTGAGAAGAACTCTTGCCTCCAACTTGGTTTGCACTTCTTAGAAAAGAAGTCTTCTGCCTATTTTGTGTAACTTCCGTGGCCCATTGTGCCTGTAGTCGTTGCCCATCTAGTTTATTTCTTTGCTATCGGCATCTTTCTACTAATTTCGTGGTGTGGTGTATTCTTTTCTTTCTGCATAGTCCGTTCACCATGTATTGGACACTGAGATCTTTCTTTTTTTTGGGTTCGGACTGTATGTTCTTCCCCTCAGCTTCAGCCGTAACTGCCTTTACTCCTTCCGCTTCTCTATATTCCTTTGGACATTCATTTTCCTTTGTTTTCTCACCTTCGTTGACCCTTAAATATATTACAACTCGGAAACAGTTCGTAGTCTTCTATCTGCCAGTGGAGAAGGCCATTCATCGAGTCTAGGTCGTTGCCATTCAATCCTCCTTCTAGTCTCAATACTTCGTCGTCTAGTTCCATTCTCCTCTTTCTTTCGTCGTCACTTTTGCCTTCACCTTCTAAATCTGACGATGCTGCCTCCTCACCTACCATTTGTGTGTGTAGGTCAATTATGAATCTTTTGCCTCCACGCTCCATTGATAGGGTATTTCGTTTCCAATCATGTTTTACTTTTGCTTGGACCAACCAATTCTGTCCCAAAATAGAATCATATCCTTTTCTTTTCAATGGAATGACCACGAAGTCCAATAAGAATGGTTGCGTTCCAATAGTTACCGTTTGTGCCCTCAAGGTTCCCAACGGTTTGATCCCGTCCTAGTTTGCTATGAGCAACTGGAATGTAGGTGGCCACAGCGTTGGTTGTCCCAACCTCCTCTAGGTATCCTTGGGTAAGACGTTCACGCTGAACCCTTTGTCAACAATTGTATCTGTCAACACACTTCCAGAATCCCCATCTCGACGACCGCTGGATGCCGTCCTGATGCGAGGGCAAGCAACATTGGGTCTTCTCCACCAGCAGCAATTCCCTTCCCTCTTCCTGGTTCTCCTGGTAACTTGGTAGTTGGTGCGATATTTGTGAGTATGGACTGCAGCTGAGGCATTGTAAGCAATAGATCGCTTATTTTGATGGGTACCTCAGTTTGCAGTATCTATCGTACGATGTTCTGTTCCACGCAGTTCCTTGTTGAGGTGCCGACGGTATCCTTCAATTGAGATGTCTCCACCTGTGTTGCTTTCTCAATTTCCTTCCGTACTTCTTCCAACCTCTTCTTTTCTTCCACTAGGTCGGGGTATAGTTTTGCTTGTTTTTGTGTGATTGCCAGTACCTCCCCTTCGTCCGTCCCGACGGTGATCAAATTCACTGCAAACTTCGAGCACTTGGCATCTTCGTGATCGTCGGGTCCACTCTACCTGCATAATAGTTTTGGTGTGTTTGCCATTGTACAATCCCGGGCAAAGTGGTCCCACAAATTACATGCTCAACATTGAACCATCGATCGGCTGTTTGCATCGTACTGAATTTGACTTCGGCTGCCATTGTTGGTGCTGCCACTGTTGTTGTTTTGACCGCGTCGATTATTTCTATATCCTCTCGACGTGGCACCCTCCGTGCTTGTGTTCCCGTTCCCTCCAGACATAGAAGCTTCCTATGCCAGAAACACCTGTTGAGGTCCTTTGGTTTTCATGTTGAAGGGGCATTCTTTTGTGGAATGTCCCATGATCTGACAAATGTTGCAGAACTGGTTCTTTAGATAGGACCCTTTGGTGTGACCTTTCTTACACTCTGTACACCATAGCTCACTGCCCTTTGTTTCTTTCTACATGTTCTTAAATTCCTTCATCATACGAATCATGTCCTTCTGGAGGACTCAGACCTTCTTGCTGCTACTCTCATCATCGCTGCTATCTTCTTCGGAGGATGCATCGTCGTCTGACTCAGAGGAGCTGCTCTTCTTTTTCTTCTTCGTCTTTTGCTCACTTTCCAGGTTCAGTGCCTGGTTGTACACTTTTGTGTATGACGACGGCGACACGATCTTCATTTTCTTTCGCAATTTCAGGTGTAGGCTTTCAATGAACCACCTTTTTTGTAATCCATCAGCTAGCTTATTCTCCATTTTGTTGATCAAGTCCTTCAACTTCCTAACATAGACTCAGACTGTTTCACTTTTCCCTTGTCTTGTATTGTATATCTCTGCTACAATTTCATTGTTGTCGTGGAGTAGTTGAAATTCCGCTGTAAACTCCTTCAGGTTATCGCAAGTGGTTAAGTTCTGGGGATTTGCATCGGCAAACCAATCAATTGCAACACCACGTAGGGTTGCCGAAAACTGCCGGACCCATTCGTTTGTATCTGTTATGCCATTTGCCCTCCAAATTGTTTCACATGTTTTACAGTTTCGGATCGAATCGGCCGTACCATCACCATCAAATTATGGCAACTTTTCCTTTGGTCTTGCCATCACTACTGGATTTTGTGCACAACCGTTGTTTAGTCCTGCAACACTGGCACTGTTCACCCCCACACTGATAGTCTGCACTCCCACACCAACAGTCTGCTCTCCCACACTGGTGGTTTGCACTCCCACACCAGCGGTCTGTTCTCCCACATCGGTGGTCTGCACTCTCACACCCGCAGTCTCAACAGTTGCGAACTTTGGTGAAGAAGGATCTTCTGAAGTTGTCCCTTCCGGAAGTGTATCCGGACGAAGAGTTCACTCCACACTCTTGCTCCCTCGGCACTCTGAGTCATGCGAGTCGATTCTCTTCCGTCTGTATTCTCTTCCTTTGGCGAATACAAATTCAAAAACTCTTGCCTTGCTTCTTCCACCAACTCCACCCGCTGTCGAGTCTTGTCCAACAATTCTTTCGCACTTCTGTGTTTGTTGGCAGTCTTCTAGAACCTCCTTCTACGTTTGACTTGCTGTGCTAAAATTAAATTTTCTTGCGCAGTACGTATTCCATCTTTTCCCTTTATCTTATTTTGATCCTTGTTAAGCTAATTTAGCATTAATCTTCATTCCTCCGTCCTTCTAGGTTCATAGGGCAACGGTGTCAAATGTTTACGTCATAGATTAATTGATTGACGCACAAGGAAAATGAACCAGAATAGCAACAATAGTACTTCTTTATTCACATATGCTAGAAGATTACATATAGAGCATAAGATAAGATGATTTACAATGATCCTAGACGGGGTATAAATACTACTCGCTGAACCTTCCCGAAGGGGTCGGTCAGCCACATAACAATACTAATCTATCTATCGGCTACAAATCTTTAGCAACGACATGAACCCATCGGCTACGAAATCTTTACCGACGACATGAACCCGTTGGCTACACAGTTTTTACCAACGACACTTGAGAAAGGCGAACGGTGATCGAAGGAACAAAGGAAGAATTGGCAAACTAGTATATGCCCAGGGGGAATCCAGATGGAAGGGAAAGGACTAGTGCGGCTCGGAGTGTCGAAGGAAGTTGAGCGTGGGGTGAACTCTTCGTCCCTGATACACTTGATGAGCAGATACAATTTGGTCGAAACAACCAAGTCCTTGAGGAAGCCTTCACGCCACTTGAAAACGTAGGTGTTCGTAATGCAGGTGTTTAGAGCGGCATGGAAGTACAAAACAACGAGGGTATAGACAACAGTGCACAACAAAAGAAAGTAAGGGTACCAATGGCTGGTCCAAAGAAAAAGTTACCAAAGTTCGACGAGGATGCCACGGCTAACTCGATCAGACATTGCAAAACTTGCAAAACAATTTGGACAGCAAATGGAGAAAACGATCATGACGAATGGGCAAGGCAATTTCCAACCACCTTACGAGGTGTAGCGATCGATTGGTTTCTAACACCGATTTGGCAAAGCTAACGACATGGGAAAACATAAAGAAAGAATTTATTATAGAGTTTCAACTGCTACGAGATGACAATGAAATAGTAGCAGAAATATACACCACGAAACAAGGAGAAAATGAAACAGTTCATGTATATGCTAGAAAGTTAAAAGAATTAGTAAATAAAATGGAGAGTAAGCCAGTAGATGGACTGAAGAAGAGATGGTTCATAGAAGGACTACGCCCAGAGTTAAAAAGGAAAATGAAGATTGTACCACCATCGTCGTACACTGAAGCATACAATTGAGCAATGGACTTAGGGAGTGAACATAAAACAAAGAAGAAGAAGAAAAGTAGATGAATCCTCTTCTGAAGATAGCAGTGGTGATGAAAAGGGCAGTAAGAAGGTTCGTGCTCTCCAGAAGGATATGATTAGGATGATGAAATAATTTTAAGAATATGTAGAAAGGAAATAACTAGACTAAAGAAAATGAGCTATGGTGCATAGAATGCAAGATGGAAGGTCACACTAAGGGATCTTGTCCAAAGAATCAGTTTTGTGATATATGCCAAACTGTGGGACATTCCACAAAGGAATGATATAAAAACAAGAGGATATCAACAAGTGCTCTTGATACAAGAAGCTTCCACGTCAGGAGGGAACGGAAGCACAAATAATGACGGTGCCACCTCGGGTGCGTACAAAAATAAAAGAAGGGGACAGAACAACAACACCAACTACAACAATAATAACAATAATAACGGAGGCCGTAGTCGGATTCAGTATGATGCTAACGACCGATCGAGGGTTCGGTGTTGGGCATGCAACTTATGGGGCCACTTTATACAGAACTGTACAACGACGAACAAACCAAAGTTGTTATGCAAGTGGTGTGGTCCTGGAGACCATTAAGATGCCAAGTGCTCGAAATTAGGAGTGAATTTGATCAGCATCGAAGCATAAATGAATGAAGAGGAAGTCCTGGCAATCACGCGTAAACAGGCAAAGCTATACCCAGACCCGACGGAAGAAAAGAAGAGACTGGAAAAAATTATGTGATCCTCACAATGCCCCAACTATGAACGACACTCACAAACATGGCCTTGACTGCTAAATTGCCAGAAGAACCTAAGAAGGAGAAGGAAAGCAGAACAAGTGCAACGGACCCAATGTTGCTAGCTCTCACATTAGGAAAGCATCCGACGGTCGTAGAAATGGGTATATTGGGAACGATCCTCTTAGACAATTGTGGACAGAGGTTCGGGGGTAAATTTCCTATAGAGGATACCTAGAAGAAGTTGGGACAGCCGACATTGTGGCCATCCACGTTCTAGTTGTTGATTGCAGACCAACATGGCATTAAGCCTCTTGTGATCTTGATGGCACAACCAGTGACTATTGGAACACAACTATTCTTGCTCAACTTTGTAGTCATACTGCTAAAAAGAAGGGGATATGATGCCATTCTGGGAAGAGGATGGCTTGTACAAGAAAAAGTTACACGACTGAAAGAACAATACACTATCAATGGAGAGCAGAGAACGAAGATTCATTATTGATTTACACACACAAATGGTGGGAGAAGAAGCTGGATCGTCCGATTCAAAAGAAGAGGACGAAGGGAAGAAGCAAATGGAATGGATGAGGAAGGAGTGCTACGGTTGGAAGGTGGATCGAAGGACGATGATCTGGATTTGGTGAACGGACTATTTCATTGGCAGATGGACGATTATGAACTTTTTTAAAGTTGCAACATACTAACAATAGAGGAAGAACGGAACGAAGACGGATTCCCAAAAGAATTTAGGGAAGTAAAGGAAGGGAACACACAATTGGATGAAACACCTGCACATGTATTCAGTGAGGAAAAACGAATAAAATATGAAGAGGCCACAATACAAAGCATGAACCTTGGAGATGATACTGAACCAAAAAACATACTGGTGGGAGATAACTAGAATCAAGTATTAAAAGCAACTGCATTCAAAATTTATTTGGAATACAAGGATGTATTTGCATGGACATACAAAGATCTGAAAGGAGTTCCATTGGAATTGTGCATTCACCACATTCCGCTGGTAGAAGGCGCAACACCCATACAGAAGCGACCCTACAGGATGAATAAAAATTATGCGGCACGGGTTACAAACGAAATTAACCGAATGCTGGAGGTTGGTATTATTTTTAAGGTCCAGACAAGTGAATGGGTGTCGCCCATAGTGATATCTCTGAAAAAGAACACCACACAAATTAGGATATGCATTGAGTTCAGATGTCTCAATGCAGTAACAATCAAGGACCCCTTTCCGATACCATTTACAGATAGTATATTTGAGGAGGTTTTTGGACACGAGATTTATTCATTTATGGATGGGTTTTCAGGATATAATCAGATTTGCATAGCGGAAGAGGATAAACTCAAAACAACATTCGTAGTAGAGGATGGGGTATACACATATAAACGAATGTCGTTTGGGCTGTGTAATGTGCCGACCACATTCCAAAGAATCATATTACACATATTCAACAAGATGTCTGTTAGGAACTTCAAAGCATTCCTGGATGACTATTCGGTATTCAGCACCGAAGACAAGCATCTGAAGGCGTTGGGAGAATGTATGGAGAGATGCCAAAGGGTGAGACTTGCTCTAAATCCAAAAAAGTGTAGATTTATTGTTCTGCAAGGAAAATTATTGGGACATATAGTTTCTAAGGAAGGATTGAAAACAAACCTAGACAAAGTTACAGTAATTATGGAAATGCAACCATCTACAAATGGAATAGAAGTGAAGTCCTTCCTAGGACATAGGGTATTATAAAAGGTTCATCAAGAACTTTGCAAAAGTATCATATCCACTGGACAAATTGACATGCAAAGGAGAACCATTCAAATGGGAGAAAGAACAGGATGAGTTATTTGAAGGACTAAAGGTACGATTGGCTACAACACTTATTTTAGCATACCCAAATTGGGGTAAGGAGTTCCATGTTCATGTGGATGCATCTAACTACGCAATAGGAGCAACATTGGCGCAGATGGGTAACCGTGGGTTAGACCATCCAGTGTATTTTGCCAGCTGACTACTGTCGAAAGCAGAAAAGAATTACAACACAATAGAACGGGAGGCCTTAGGAATGGTGTACGCAGTGTAGAAGTTTCGACACTACTTGCTGGCCACACCATTTGTGTTTTATGTGGACCATCAGGCTTTGTTGTATCTCGTAAATAAACCCATCATTCAAGGAAGGATCAGTAGGTGGCTACTTTTGTTGTAGGAATTCACATTTAAAATTATAGTACGATTCGTAAAGAGTCATGTCAGTGCAGACCATCTATCGCGCATTAAAACTAGAGAACCGACTAAATGGGTGAATGATGATTTTCTAGATGCACAGTTATTTCGAATTGTAGTACTACTGGAATGATACAAGAGTATCGGGGAATACCTCTCCACTGGGCAACCACCAAGAGAGATGTCACAAAATGAAAGACGGAAATTGATACTAAGAAGTCGTACATTCCAATTGATTAATGGATTACTACACAAAATGGGGCCTGATCACATTCTGCGACGGTGTGTATTAGAAGAAATACCAAAAGTACTAAAAGAGGCACATGAGGGTCCAGTGGGAGGACATATGGGACTTGATACAATAGCACGAAAGATATTACTGGCAGGACTATGGTGGTCAATGGTGTACAACAATGCATGTGAATGGGTCATCGGTTGTGACACTTGCCAAAGGGTGGGAAAGCCGTTGAAGAGAGATTTTAAATAGTTTAATGCATATAGACAATAGACAAGAACATGTAACACAACAGTAATTTTATTATTCGCATATATGCCGAAGAGATTACATAGTGCTTCCCATGATGATTACAACCATGATCCAAAGTCCATTCCGGACGGTGTACATGTACCATTCCGAAGGGGTGACTCAGCCATCACGCATCCTTTCAGATGCTAATCTACCCATTAGCTATTATATAACTTTACCGACAACATGCTAATCTACCCATCGGCTATTTTATAACTTTATTGACAACATCAGGTAAAGCGATGACTGAGCAAGTACTCATTGCTTCCTTTAACCTTTCGAAAGTATGTTGTGCTTTTTTGTTCAACTAGAAGGATCCCTTCTTTGTCAAGTTTGTCAATGGTGCACTAAGATGAGAGAAACCCTTCACAAATCTTCTGTAGTAACTACATAACCTCAAGAATCCTCTCAACTTTGAGAGTGACTTTGGCGAGAGCCAGTCAAGGATAGCCTGAATCTTTTCTTGGTGAACTTGGACTTCGTCTTTACTGACAAGATGCCCCAGGTACAATATTTTCGTCATCTTGAACTTACACTTTGACTGCTTGGCAAACAATAACTGTGTTTCCATGATTTTGAGAACTTCATCTAAGTATTTCAGATGTTCTTCGTAAGTTTTACTGTCATAAAAAAATACAAGCAAGAACTTACACATGTTTGTTGAAGATGCAATTCATGCAAAACTGGGTAGTTGGTGCATTTGTCAATATGAAGGGCATGACGAGGAACTCATAATGCTCGCAGTGACAACAAAATGTCGTCTTTTCCACATTTTGCCACATGCGGATCTAATGTTATCTTGAACAAAGATCTATTTTAGAGAAATAAACTGCATCATGCATCTCATCGAACAATTCATCAATCTTGGGAATATGGTATCTATTTTTTATTATTTTCTTGTTTAGCGCACGATACTCCACACACATGCGTAACGTTGTGTCCTTTTTCCCCAATACTATTGATGATGCAAAAGGGATAGTGCTGGGACAAATCCATCCCTTCTCAAGAAGCTCCTGGATTGTCTTCTCAATTTCATCTTTGAATTTTCTAGGGTGGCAATATGGTGTAGTGATAACTGGTTTGGCACTGGCTTCCAATTCTATGGTGTTCTCAAAACCACGGTGGCGAGGTATACTAGGAATGTTTGTAAAGACTTTATCATGTGCATTCAAGATGGCCTTTAGCTCATCATCGTGATACGCTTGTTGTTGCCCTTTTATTGGTTTTGTCAAAACAAAGCAGTGCGCAATCCACACAATGTCATCATGTCTGAAAATGACCTCCATCTGTTGAGTGAAGACTTCCTTTGTTCCTTCAATGGGCATCCCCCCTAAGAACAACTTTCTTTCAATCTATAATAAAAGTGAATTCCATCCGCTTGAAGCTCTATGTGTATTCATCCAATGACTCCATCCACTGTATGCCTAGAATGACTTCCATATCATCTAGGTCTACTATAAAGAAATCCTTTGTTACTGTGTGATTAGCCATGGTGATGCTTAGTTGGGGAACAAAGTGCATGCAAGGTAAAAGTGTTCCTCCTATGACCTTGACTTGGAATCCTGCGTGAGCCTCTATAGGTAGAACTCTAGGTTTCATCAAAGATGAGTTTATAAAGTTTAGAGTGGCTCCACTATCTATCATCACAATGACCCTTTGTCCTTGAAGAGACCCTTGTACTCGAAATATAGTACACCTCAGACTCTCGACAAAGGCAATGGTTCCTCCACATTGTACCAGTACGGGAATCTTCTCCGTACGGTTCAAGCTAACCATTTTGGAGTCCTATGGGTGACTGCCCTCTATGGGTAGCTTCTCCTGCTCGTCATCATCATTAGACACGGCCTAAATGTAGTGTATTTTCCCCTTACCAAGGCATATGTGCCCAGGCTCCCATGGTTCCTTACAATTGAAACAAAATTTCTTCCTTTAGAGTTCCTGTTTGGTGGCTTCGTCCAACGAAGGCTTCTTTGGTGGAGGTTTGTTATCTTTGTCCCTTGGAACTAATGGTGGTTTGGAGTGGGTGTAATCTTGAGAGGATGATGTTGATGATGATGCCATACTTCTTGCCTTCTTGATAATTCTAAAAGGGTAGCAGGATTAAAGCTCTTAAGCCAACCCCTTATTGGTTCTGCCAGTCCATACATGAAGAGTACTATTTGCCTCCTTTTAGAAATGTTCGAAACTAGAATAAAGATTTTCTTAAACTCTTTGATTTTCAAGTTGATCGATCCTATTTGCCTTAACTGTGCGAGCTTTTTAAAATTAAGTTTTGGATCCTTACCATCAAATCTATGTATCAATGTTTCAGTGAATTTGGCATAAGTATTTACTTGGTCATGTCCCAGCATAATGGCGCCATGATGCCAACATTCATGTGCCACTCCCTCCAAGTGGAATGCTGAAAATTTAATTGCTTCTTTTTTTGGCATCGGATTAAGCTGGAAGTAAGTATTGACCTTTATTACCCATGCCTAGGTAGATATGGATCCGGATCCATCAAATGGTGATAGGTTTACTTAACTTCCTTTTGAGATCATCATTAAAGTATCCTCGATTTCCACCTCCAAAATATCGCTTTGTCAATTCTGCGTAATCTTTGTAGGATATATCCTCTTCCAAGTTTGCATTCTTCTTGTTTTCTTTCAATTTTTCTTGAACTTCCTCAAAGTTTGGTTGCCTTATTTCGTGCTGTACCTCTGTCCGTGGAGGGAAAGTTGGCATGGAAGGTCGAGAGCGTGCCAGATGAGGATTTGCCTTTCTCGAAACCGAATCGGCACTGCGACCATTTTGTTTGCCAGATATCTTATTATCCGCCAATTTTTTTAGAGTTTCTTTCATAAGTCACTGGGTGTCATTAATTTGAGCCTAATTCCTTGAAAGATCCCTCAATAGTGCCATGACTTCAGTAGAAGTGGGTTCTGTTTACCGTATGGGGTAAATAGTTTAATGTATACAGACAATAGACAAGAACATGTAACACAATAATACTCCTTTTATTATTCGCATATATGCTGAAGAGATTACATAGTGCTTCCAATGATGATTACAATAATGATCCAAAGTCAATTGTAGACGGTGTACATATACCATTTCGAAGGGGTGAGTCAACCATCACACGTCCTTTCAAATGCTAATCTAACCGTAAGCTATTTTATAACTTTACCGACAACATCATCCCCCCCAAAAAGAAAAGTCTTCTCCATATGACAATTACAAAATATCCGAGACAAATCAACAAAACGGGATACATTAACTGACTAACTATAACAAGATAGATATGTTTTCGTCACACCACTTTCACATTCGTCCCATGCTTGCACCAAACTGATCTCCAAAACACACTGTCTCCTTAGTCAAGCTAACCTTGATAGCCACCTGTGCCGTTTTCTCTGCTTCCAACTCCTGGGTACACTGAGCCAAGTGTCGCTGTACTGCCTTCAACTAGATGATCAGCTCCTCCTGAGTTCTCTATGCATCCACCAAGACAGCTTCACGTCCAACATCTACTCCAAGTGCCTCAAAGCTTATCACCTCTCTCGAAAGGCTTGCTCTGTTGTTCTTTCCACCTCTGGTACACAGACACTCCATGCCTGTAGCAACTCTAGGTCTCATCAACTGGTCATACTTCCCACGACTGATAATTGAAGCGATTGGGGGTCAAGGGGTAGTGCCCCCATGAGGTCCTAGGGTTGTGCCCCAAGGAGCATCATACATTATGCATTCTGAACATTTTTGATTTGCCATCATTTTTTTTAGAACCTCTCTTATCACTCTTATTTTGTGTCGTATGGCACTCCTTGTACTACAATCCTTCCACTTTGTATGATATACTTATGATGCACAGATAATACGTGCATTGCTTGGCCGTAAGGTAGATATGTCCTTAGGCCGTACGTTCTTACTGTTGCTAGTAGCCACCTGCTTAGCCATACAAGTTATGCTTGTGATTTTCATCCGTACTTAGTATTTGCTTGACCATACGGGTATTCTATTCTTGCCATACGTTGTCTTCTGTTCTAATCGTGGTAATAGCTTCTTGTCTGTACATTATTTGGTTGGTTGTACGTTTACCTTAAGCCTTATGGTGACTTTCTGCATCTGTACGGTGTCCTCACTAGCTCCCCATGCCGTACTGTCCTTATGTAGCCTTAAGGTGTCTTTGGTATGTCTGTACGGTTTCAGCCTTCCGTGCAGTCTTGTATGATATGCCCATACAATCTTCAATATCTCTACTTGAATCGTATGGTCTTGAACACTTCCTTTCCCCTTCTATCAGTCACCTCCACCGCCGTTCTATCTTTTTGCAATCCTCTGACTGATCGTATTGCAATGCCTCCACGACCATTCCTAATATACCCATCTCTACGACCGCCGGATGCCATCCAGATGTGAGGGCTAGCAGCATTGGGTCCACTGCACTTGTTTAGCTTTCCTTTTCGCTTCCATGTTCTCCTAGTAGTTTAGCAGCCGAGGCTATGTTCGTGAGTGTTGTCCATAGTTGAGGCATTGTAAGGATTAGATCATTTAACTTGATTGGTATTTCAGTGTGTAATATCTGCCTTATGATGTTTTATTCTGCGCAGTTCCTCGTTGAGGTACCGGTAGAGTCCTTCAATTGTGATTTCTCTGCCTGCTTTGCTTTCTTAATTTTCGCCCGCGCTTCTTCCAATCGCTTCTTTTCTTCCATCGGGTCGAGGTACAGTTTTGCTTGTTTACGGGTGATTGCCAAAACTTCTTCGTTTGCACGGATGCTGATCAGGGTCATTCCTGATTTTGGGCACTTGGCATCTTCATGATCTCCAGGATTGCACCATCTGCATAACAACTTTGGTGCGTTTGTTGATGTAGAGTTCCGTGCAAGGTGGCCCCACAAATTGCATGCTCGGCATTGGACCATCGAGCGACCGTTTGCATCGTATTGAATTTGGTTGCGGCCCCCATTATTATTGTTGGTATTGTTTTTTTGGCGTCTTCTATTATTTCTGTACCCACCCGAAGTGGCACCGTCATTTTTGGTGTTTCCCCTCCCTCCTGATGTGGAAGTCTCCTGTGTCAGGAGCACTTGTTGATGCCCTCTTGTTTTCATATTGAAGGGGCATTCTTTTGTGGAATGTCCCATAATCTGACAAATATCACAGAATTGGTTTTCGGACAGGACCCCCTCGTGTGACCTTCTGTCTTGCATTTTGTGCACCATAGCTCGTTTCCCTTCATCTCTTTTTGCATATTCTTAAATTCCTTCATCATTCTGATCATATCCTTCTGGAGAGCTCGGATCTTCATATTGTCATTTTCGTCACCATTGCTATCTTCTTCCGAAGATTTGTCATCTAAGTCAGATGAGCTACTTTTCTTCTTCTATTTTGTTTTCTGTTCACTCTCTAAGTCCATCGCCTGATTGTATGCTTCAGTGTATGATGATGGCGACACAATCTTCATTTTCTTCCTTAACTCTGGGCGTAGTCCTTCAATGAACTGTCTCTTTTTCAGCCCATCTGCCAGCTTACTTTCAATTTTATTTATTAATTCTTTTAGTTTTCTGGCATATACATAGACTATTTCATTTTTCCCTTGCTTTGAGGTGTATATTTATGCTACGATCTCATTGTCGTCTCGCAGCAATTGAAACTCGGTGATAAACTCCTTTTTAATTGCTGGCCACGAAGTTAATTTTTGGGAATCCGTGGCAAAAAATAAATCAATTGCTACACCCCTTAGGTTTGCTGGGAACTGTTTGACCCAATCATCCTTGTCCGTCATGCCATTTGCTGTCCATATGGTTTCGCACGCCTTGCAATGTCTGATTGGATTTGCTGTTCCATCACCATTAAACTTCAGTAATTTTTCTTTGGGACCTACCATCGCTAGTTTCTTTTGATTCTTAGGTACTTGCTGAGCACCCACGCTGTTCACAGTACTCATGCTGTTTCGAGTACTCGCGTTGTTCTGAGCACCCGCACTGTTCTGCACAACACCCATGTTGTTTTGCACAACACCCGTACTGTTTCAGCCAGTAGTCTTATTTCCAACAGCCGCGTTACTTGGTTGAGAAGGGTTTTCCTCAAGCGAAGTTGTCCGTTCTGAAAGTGTATTGCGGAAGAAGAGTTCACTTCACGCTCGTGCTTGCTCGACACTCTGAGCCGTGCCAGTTAATTCCCTTCCGTTTGGATTCTCTTCCCTCGGTGTATACAGGTTAAGAAATTCCTCGCTTGTTTCTTCCACCAAATTCAACCGCTGTCGAGTCTCTTCCAACAATTCCTCGATGCTTCGATGTTCGTCGACAATCTACTGAAACCTCCGTCTGCACTCGGCCTATTGTGCCAAAATTAAATTTCTTGTGTGGTGCGTATTTCATCTTTTCGCTTCATCGTATTCCTATCCTTGTTAAGCTGATTCGGCATTAGTTTTCATTCCTCTGCCTTTGTTCTAGGTCCATTGGGCAATGATGCCAAATGTTTACCATATGGGATAAATAGTTTAATGCATATAGACAATAGACAAGAACATGTAACACAGTAGTACTCCTTTTATTATTCGCATATATATCGAAGAGATTACATAGTGCTTCCAATGATGATTACAATAATGATCCAAAGTCCATTTTAGACGGTGCACATATACCATTCCGAAAGGGTGACTTAACCGTTATGCATCCTTTCGGATGCTAATCTACCCGTCGGCTATTTTATAACTTTACTAACAACATGTTAATCTACCCGTCGTCTATTTTATAACTTTACCAACAACAGGTTCTTGATCTGCCATTCTATCAACTGAGTGAGATCTCCTACGTTTTCAGCTATAAATGTTCATTCACTATCCATATGCTGGCAGGATCACTTGCTTTGATACCCTTGTAATGTCCCATATTCTATCCGACAACCCAATTTATTCCTATTACACCTAGAAACTTGTGCGACGACCAATTTGTTTTAATTGTATTGAATAGAGGCAAGGTTGATGCTGTATAGTATTGGATGGCTGCACGGGGAAGGAATTGGATGGCCGTATGGGAAGGAATTGGATGACCGTACGGGAAGGAACTGGATGAAGATACTGGACTTGGAGTGCGTAGTTGTTAATGATGTCAAGCCCTAGTGCAGATGGAAGTAATAACATAAACAAGACATTCGCCACTTGTACAGATAAATGCCAATTGTATAGATAATTTCCAATACCAATAATTGCAATCAAGTTAAGAAATTTATGTTCGCAGACAAAGGTGGCGCTCCAAATGTGCCAAATCCGAAGCAAAGTAATCCAGAGATAGAATAGGGTGAGGATTGAATCCCACTGAAACTAAAATAGCCATGTAGGGAAGATCTTCCACTTCCGAAATGGCGAACAAATTAGAACACCAATAGGAATTCGCAGTGCAAAGGAATAATCCCAATTACATCCTAACAACAACTAATTCGACGGACATATATACCCCATCGGAGGGAGAAATTAAGTGCTGATAGGAGGCATGACAAAACACCTACGAAACAATAAATTAAAAATGGGTCTGAGATATAATAAATGAATAGGCCCATAAATAAAGGTTTTAATAATTTGTTTATTTTAATTGGGACATCACATAATCAAGATTAGATTTATGTCATTAATGATAGATTTCCTTGTGTAATCCATTTAAGATATTCACTTGACTATGCAATCGTTTAGCCTTATGATTATCAAGTATTCTTAATATCCGATTATTGCAGTCACTAGCCAATATCAGATCGTTTATAGTTAAGAGTGTTAGTCCTGAATGGAGAATATGTCTTTAATAAGTAAATCTAGTTGTGCTTCCAATTCAATGAACTAATGAATGATCCATTGGGTGCCAACAAGAAGGCTGCTGATTTGTGATGGCGATAGCTACCATTCTAGGCTAGATGTATGCATTCTCCTAGGGGCCTATTGTCTTAGGAACTTCAAGGTTAGTGGAGATTGTTCATCTTGGATTCTTGTAAGGATGTGATGGCTCTACTCAACAACATGTTGTTGGCCTTGTTTTTAACCTAGGCATTTTGTAGAACTTTTAGTTGTCATGTAATGGTAAATCATAGGTTAAGTTCCTCTAAGATATTAGGTTGTGTGAGTCAAATATTAAATCATTGACATAGTCTTGATAGGCATTTCTTGAAGTTTTTAAACCTCCTAAATCATTAACATAGTCTTAATTGTTAGCTATAACGGTTTTGTAACTCATCAAAACGTAGATGACATTCAAATTGGGATTCTTTTATCTTTTTCAACCTCCTGAAACTGTGACACCAATAGACTTTAAAACTTGTGTTGACTGTTTTGCTAGTTTGTGAACGTTGCAAAACATAGATACACCTAAAACAATAAGAATGGCTCACTTTCACAGGTAATTTGCAGCTGCAGTCTTCAAGTTCAATAGATTGAGGTGGATCAATGTTCTTCAAATGCTGCTTCACATCTTGATTTGCATAAAAATTCTACTAAAGTTGTGAACTGCATTGTGTACTATAATTGCTTGCAACTTATTTATCAAAGTGACCCCTATTAGATACCATTTTAAGTGATGAGATACTAAAAATAGATATCAATCAGCTTGAACCTACCAAAAAATAATTTGGTTGTTGAGCATATTCAGTGAATTTAAACAGTTTTTCCTTTGCCACTTTGTCCTCATGTAAAATCTGTATCACCAACCTTCTGAAGCCTTTCCTGTACTATCAATCAGGAGAGGAATGCCACCCATCCCAAAACCTTTGCTTGGAAGCATCTTGTGCATTCGAAATAGATTTGCACCACATTTTACTTTGCACTTCAAGATGCTCCACCATAAACTTATTGTTCAATTATGGAGTAGGGAACTGTGTGTTTGAACTTTGAACCAATTCAAGAGATCCTTTATTTCATGACTGAAGAAGGCATTCTATACACCATTTCCAATGTCTCCAAATTGGAGCACACCTGTCATCCTGCAATTTAAAAAGATATCATCCTTGTTATATTTGACAAATACCTTGATGAGTTATCTTGTGACTTGTCTACCCCATCAAATTTTTGGATGTGGTTTAAATCATACCAAGTGTACCAATTTTGGAGGTCATGATTCCATAAATCATTCCATTAAAACAAATCTCTAGCCCAAAATCCTTGACACAATCATGATCCTAATCTAACATTTTGGGCAATGTAATGTCCAAACATCCAAAGTATTGTGTGGCTTCTCAAAGCTCCAATGACAAAAGTAGACACTATTTGCCAAGGTACAGCTCTTGGGTTGTTTAGGGGTTTCTTTCTTCACATTGGTTTGATATTTGCATGTCAATTATGTTATTTTTTATAATATTAAAATTACATATTGTGAAAGTAGGTATTTGGTTATATTATTCATTGTTCTAATACATTGGTATTCAGTGGGAATGATCAGTTGTTTCCAAGTGCGGAAGAGGCACTTCGACTTAAGAAATTTCTAAAAAACTGCAAGATTAGATATTTCAAAGATTCTAGTCATTCATTTCTTTTGGTAAGTCCATTTTCACTTTTCTTTATTTTCCTAATGGTTCCAAGACTTGTTATGAAACTAAAATTCTATAGAGTACTTAAAGGAAAATGTTGTATTACCAAATGACATGTTGCAAAATATAAACCTATACCAGGGTCTAAATGCAGGAAGATGGTATTCAGCTTTCAACAATTATCAAGGGTGTTGGTTTTTACCGACATTCACGAGCACGGGATCATGTTTCTGACTTTATTCCACCAACTCAGGAAGAATTCCGAAGAACCTATGAAGAACATGGGTATGCCCCTCAACCAATAATTGTGAGCGTTTTTTTCTTTTAGTAGATCCAGCTTTTGCAGATCATACTGTTAAAATACAGTGTCATGTTTGTGTATGTTATTTCTTTTTAAAAAAAAATTAATGGACAATAGTTTATAAGTTTGTGTGTTGCTTGATAGAGAATCTTGATTGTATTTGTTTATGTATCATTACGTGTCTAGCATAAATACCATTGTAATTGTGCATTTTGTACAGGTTAATGAGAAGGCTACTCAGCCCAGTTATGTTTTCTACACATCAAAATGGAAAAATAATGAAAGGACTTGCAGGCATTCCTGAACAAGGGCCATGTATTTTTGTGGGGATTCATATGCTGATGGGCTTAGACATACCTTTTTTGGGTTTAGAGTTACTTAGACAGCGAAATATATTTGTTCGTGGAATAGCACACCCGATAATGTTTGATGATTATTTGGAAGGAGAATTGCAAGAAATGAGTTTCTATGACAATGTCAGATTGCATGGCGCAGTACCTACTTCTGGAAAGAACTTGCTTAAGCTACTATCTTCCAAATCATTTGTTCTTTTGTACCCTGGTGGTGCACGTGAAGCACTGCACCGAAAGGTAAATATTAACTAAAACCGGTGTTTAGCAATTAGAAATTATGTATTTTGTAAGGAAAACTGGCCAATTCTCTTCATTGAAATCTTTGGGTCCAAATGAATCTCATCAAATGATCATTGATAAACTTATTATAAGATTTATCAATCATTGATGAATAGTAAAATATTTAATAAATGTTAGGAATAACCATAGATCTGGGAAGAAAAATTGGTGAACTATAAAGATATCAATTGCCTGACTTGTTTTGTAAAACATGTGAGTACGATTGTGAATATAATTTTTCATTTGATATAACTGGTGGAGTGGAGGTAAACCCTCCTTGAACAGTTGAATAAATAACTGCACTTGAGTTACATTGAAGAAGGCAAAGTGGAACCATTATAGGATCAAGAATGTTTTACATTCTATGACTAGGGCTTCTAAGGATTACACATTGGGCCTTGGGCACATCTGAAAGTTGTTTTGTCAAAGGTTTTTGCTAGTTTAAGCTAGAGTAATTATGAAGATCAGCATCTAATGAAACAGTCTGTTGCTGTCTGGAAAAGCACGTGCATTGATAATTCATTAAGAAAACCTTCTCTCTACCTCCTGGATTGGGGCACCAAGACTATTAAGTGCAAAAACCTGACAATGCCCCTCAATCGCCTCAATTAAATTATTTTCCCCAGAAGTTGCTGGTTCATGAAATAAGTGAAACACAATATATTTTCCCTTGTGAATTAATCAAAAGCTTACCATTTTGAATGAATATAAATTAATTTGTGATTTAGGTAGTCTACTTGGCATTTCTCTGTTTTTCCTTTCTTAGAAAATGTGTCATTTTATAAATCAAGTCTAAGTACATAATTAAGAGCTATAAAAGTTATCACTTCTTTTCACCAAGCATGGAATATCTTAAGTTGGGTTACTACAGAAACTAGTATAATCTTATTTAGAAGACGGAATTTAGTGCATACTGGATTGGTGAGGCTTTTCTAAAAAAGTGAACATCTAACTTAATTTTAAGGTAACCTTGCATCTATCAAACAAAGTAATGATGAATCTAAGAGTAAGAACTTGGAAGCTACACCTCCCTTTTCTGCACAATGTAATGAAACAAAAAAGAAAATGCAATAAACCTGAAAAATATTGAAATTATCAATAATCAAATGTTTTAATTTGATTCTTCTTTACACTTCTTATTGTAGAATAAATGGTATCTTGTGACTTAAACATATTTTGTTTTCTACTTAAGTCATGATTATGGAAATTTATATTATGCACCTTATTCTTCCTTAATCTTGTAGGGCGAACAATACAAGCTCTTCTGGCCTGAAAAGGCAGAATTTGTACGAATGGCAGCTCGGTTTGGTGCCACTATTGTACCCTTTGGCATTGTTGGGGAAGATGATATTGCAGAGGTGTGTTCTCTCATAGTTACCTACTTGAGCAACTAGGAAAGAATGATTTTGGATTTTTTCTTAATTATTGTATTTTAAATTGTGTTCTTTTAGATATAAATATCTGAGGTTTTTTAAGGGTGTACTTTGTGTTCATATTTCATGAGTGAGAGCCACAATACATTTCTCACCATTTCTAAAATAAATTGTTACCATTTTCTGGATATTTGTAGGAAGGTATTAGTTAAATTATGATTAAAGAATGCTATTTAACATATCATATTAAAAAAGTATACGCTTTTCATTGATACTTGTAGAAGCACATATTATTGAGCAGTGAAAGAATGCAATAAATGTAAGTAAAAATTTCATTGGTTTATAATATTATATTACTGAGAGTCAATTATATTTCAGGACTACAATATAATAAGTTGCACATAATTGTTGAAGGAAGTCTTGTTCTTTTATGAGTCATAAACTTCATTTCAAATTGTGGAATCAGCTCTGTATGAGCTGTATAAACTCTCCTATGTTATACAATCATTTTCTAATTAGTTTATGATGGTAAGTGAAAACATTTGGAAGGGGAATGATGAAGGATAAAGTGCTGCAGAAGATAGTGTTGAATATGCTCTGATATTAAAGTTTGTTCATGCAATCTTGAGTGTAGAGATCAATGATAAGAATCCTTATAGTTATCTTTATTGTATATTTACTAAAACTATGTCGGATTGTAATGGACACCCTAGAAATGCCCAAAAATTAAACAACTGCTGACAGGAATTTTGTCAAATAGTTTGCATCCAACTCCTTATTCCTCCGTTTACTAATTTAACCCCTTATGACTTCGGAAATGAGACATTTACATTGTTTTCTTGAAGGAATTGAAAATCACTCAACATGAACAAAAAGAAAGTAAAATAATATGCAGATTGAAAAGGGTACGCCAAAAGATCTGGGGATTCTGGATAAGTGTGGAGCAAAGGGTTCTACACTGAAAAGAGGCAAAAGAATGTTTTTTGTGGCAAAGAAAACGGAGGTACGAAAGGTGCAGATGGGTGAAGACAAGAGACTGATTCTCAAAGGCGACGCGAATAGAGCGATGGAAAGCTTTGCAATCAGTATCAAACCATTTATTCATAGGACAAGTATTCCGACGCTTAGCTTTGAGAGAGGGAGGATGACGGTGAGGAATAGAAAGGAGAGCAAAATCCCAGATGGCAGAGGCAAGTGAATCAAACATGTCAGAGGCAACAAGCGACTCACTAAAACTAGCAGGTGTCAGAAGTCTCCTAAGGTGGTAAGTAAAGAGCTCACCATTGCTCTCGGGGTAATGAAAGCGAGTAGGAAGGGAGACAGTATCAGCGTGGTAGTGAGAAGATTGGGAGGAGTGCGATGGGTGGGGTGGAACACAAATAGAAATGCTAAGAAGAGCATGATCAGCCAAGGGGAGATGCGAAATGGTGAAATTGTGAAAGGAAGAAATGAAGGAGAGGAAATGAAATAGTCAACTAAACTTGCACCACCATAGTGTGGCCATTAGGTGAAGAGGTTCGATCTAGGAAGGAAGGATAAACCGTTCAAAATCAGCAACCTAGAAGACTCACATAGCTGGAGGAGGTGACGGCCATACCTTGAGAGCGGTCCAAGAACATCCTCCAAGGTGTGCTGAAGTCCCATACTAGTCAGGTCTAACTGAGAAGTGCAATTCGAATCAGAACCACGATCATGCAAAGGAGTCTGAAGATCCCTGGTTCGAGCATTGAAGTCTCCAATAGTAAAATAATATCACCCAAAGTCGCAAACTCTAAAATGCTTTCCTGAAGGTCACGGAAAGGATCACCATTCTCTGGGTCATGAATGGCATAAGGAGAGGTCGGTGGAAAATAACAAACAGCAATAAAAATATCTCTCTGTTGGTGTTTTTGCCGACCAATCCGAACCCACATAAATCTAGCAAAGGCGTTAGGAGTGAATGACTGAAGTGAAATTGAAAATATCATCACATACTAAGCAAGCCACATCCCAAGGCCCACAGACCCCACCGATAGTCCGGACCTCATCTCTACAAACTGATAGCCACTGATAACCAAGAGGGCTTTCATGAATCTCAGTAACGTTCAAAATATCTAACGACCCACTGCATTCTGAAATAGACCAGGTGATGACCATAAAGAGCCATTACCATTCCAACAGTTGACAAGAAGAGAAGAGGGCTTTCTCTTGTCAGACTGCTGTTGGGACCGTCATGCTAGCTTTGAGGTTGTCCTCTCTACCCAACTAGTAGGAGGAGAATCCTGAACCGCAGCTCTAAGATTCCTAATAACAGTCCATTTCTTAGCACGCCTAGCATTTGCCACAATTCCCCGAGCATGTTTGAGTTCAGTAACCTGTGCCTTAGTAAGATCCTCATCCAGATAAATTTTAGAGGGGAGAGAAAACAACTTTCTCTTCGCTCTAAGGGCACCAAGCCTATCAGAAAAAGAGAGGAATCTGATGAAAAGGATATCACCTGTACCAAACCAACACTTGTCCAAGGCAATATCAGAGATACCAAGGTATTTTGAGAGAAAAGATTGTCCCGCAGCTATAGAATCGGGAGTGGGTAAGAGACCTTGAACCCGCAGATTCAGCTCACATGCACGCCGCACACATTCATCATCAATCTTACCCTGGACAATTTTGACTATACTTAGCCTAGGTGTAGTAGTATCCATGTTAGTGCAAATCGAAGCCCATGATTTCACTTTTTGTTTGGTTTCTGCAATCAAAGAGGAGTGCATTGTAGCCATTTTGGTTTGTTGTTCCTTGATTTTGTCCAGCCCGTCTAATTGTTCTATAACAGCCTCGAGATTGGATTTCAGCCCTGCTGTTTCAGAGATGAAGGTGTTTGAGAAACATTTGAGAGAAGTTTCAATGGAGCAATAAAAAACCATCTGCGACCTCATAAGAAATGCAAAAACTCACAGTGCCATGATGATAATGTACCTGTCAAATGCGAAAAATCTGCAGGGAAAAAAGTCTTAGAGATGCAGAATTTCTTCAGGAAAAAATGCTCCAAAACTTCCTCCAAATTTGTCAAACCCTATGATGAAAGCCTCACAGCATGGAATGGCAAATGCATTGTGAAATGAAATTGGGATAAGGCTTTTTCATTCCCTTTTTATGTGCCCTAGTATGCCGAAAGCAAAGAAGGCATTTTTTACCATTAATTTTTTCATATTATTCTTTCAACCTTCTACTTCACTAGTGTCATGGTTTGTAAAAGGCTTCCATGCCTTAACAAATATAATTTTTTATATGTATTTGTTAAGTAATTAAGATATTACTAAATAAATAGAAATAGAAATTTATATTTGTTTTATTAATTTTTTGCATTAATATTAATTATGTTTAATATTTATTAAATAGTATTTTATAAATAATTTAATAAATATTAGATTTATGATGCAATAATAAAGACGTGTGGAAAAGCTGAGTCAAGGAGGGATAGGACTGAATTGATGAAGAGACCCCTATAGGGAGGTTTAAATCAGTTTACAGACAAGTGGGACATATATAGCTAGTTGGAGCAGAGTTAGGGAAGTTGGAGTCTGTTTTGAAGGGTCATTATGATGGAAGAAGTAAAAGTGGACTTTTTCTCATTTTTAGAATCTTTCTGAAGACCTTTGAGGACCTTTAAAGTAGGCTTTTCTGTTTAATCCGACCCAGTTGGTTGGAGTAAACATTGCACATAATGAGTTTTGGTGACTCATTTTAGGAGTTATGTATTTTCTACATTTTAGTGACTGTTTTAAGTCCTTTTTGCAGATTTTTACATATGCTTTGTAACTCAATGGGAATGGAATAGAGATTACATTTTGGATGCCATTAGCAGCTTAAAATCATTGCCATCTATTCTCGCAGGTTTAGTTGCGTTTATCTGATTGATTAAGCTACTTGTGAAAAGTTCTATTTTCTTTGAAGTTTTATCTCGAAGTTTATCACCTCTGTCTGTGGTTAGTTTGTTCTATGCAGGTCATTAAGTGTGTTTAGTAAGTACAAGTGGTTTGATTATAGTGAAGCTATCTTCCTTTTGTGGGTCAAATGTATTTGGGCCTCTTAGTGAAATACTGATGTGGGGAATGTGCTGTAATAAGTTGTGCAAGTTAAGGTTTGTCATGGTAACTGGTGTTTTTTTCTGTAGTTTCATGTCCTTAAATAGCATCTTGGTGCATCACCTTTAGTTTTCAAGTCAACGTTTAAATTCATGCTAGTTTTTAACCACTTTTCCCATCAAGAACATAGTTTATGTAAGTCTTGCAGGTGAAGCATCATATAGGAGCCAACCTAGAACCCAAAGGCTCTTCTCAAAATTAGGTTACGCACTGCCTAAGGGAGTTCCCATGTAATCCTAGAATATTAAAGTGTAATGCAGTTTAGCAAGGGTGCAATTCTGACAACTAACAAGGACCACTTTCTATCAATGTCCTTTCCCTTGATTATTGTACTATAGATTGATTTGATTAAATGATTACTAAGTGCAAGCAAATTGACCAAACGAGATACTAATAATGAATGAACTTTGTATAACAGCCATGAACATGCAAGAATCATATCTGAAACTATGTGATAAATGCTATGAAATATCAAAGTAAAGCATAAAACTCACCTTGCAAGACAATGAGAAAGATCAACTCAGGTCTAGAAAACTGCTGTAAAAATTGTCAAAACCTGAAACCGTTCTGGATCTGTGACCTGCAGACTGGTATCTTCGAATTTTGCAAATCCGGGGGTCTCATGATGGTGACAACCTTGAGGGTAGGGATGACCTGGGTAAGCGGCAAGGTCCTCCCTTACCTGCTCTGCTCAAAATTTTGAAATCTGGAGCCAAACCTACAACTTGAAACCCTAGTTTAAAATTATGCGTCCTCCAACTCTAAAACCTCAAAATCTACACCTAAAAACTATGGAAAATGTAATTTGTTGGAGGGAAGGGGCTTGCCTCAGTCAAACCCTGGTTAAGGGATCAACCTTGAAATGATAAAGCATAAAGAAGCAAGACAAATGTAAATATTTACCTTGCTTGTCAAGCCTCCTTCGAAGGATTCAGATCCACAAAGATGATGCTTTAATACTGATGTAGGATGTCCCCACAAATGCAAATAGATACGCTAATCATATATCCATGAGTGAAGAAATGCTTTAGAATGCTTGGATGATAGAACTCTTAAATGCTCCTTGAAAGCTTGCTTGAATGGATGATGCCTTGGATGAATGTTGCTCTCAAATGGATGCTCAAAGGACAATAATGGATGCTTGTAGATGCCAATGGCATGCTTGTGTATGAATGTGATTGTAATGGATCATGGATGGTCAAATGAGGAGAGAAGGGCTTCTTTTATAGCAATTTTGGAACAAAAACTGAGAAGGGCCGATTCAAGAAGGCTGGAAACGATTGAAAATCCCAAAATGGGCCCTTGATCCGAGGCCAAATGCCTCGAGTAAGGGGTCAGAGATGAGGTTGTACCATACCTGTGGATCATGGATGATCTAGCTTGAAGAGTTTGAACCTCTAGAAGCGCATTAGGATCTTAGGGATGGAGAGATATCGGCCGAAGGGGCAGAAACTCAAGAACAGGAGAAATCGTAGCTTAAGTGCATTCATGGACCTAGGAGATCACAAAAGGGAGGGCTAGAAGGTGTTACAATGCAAGTGCTTCCATTTTAAGACGACAAACCTTGAGTTTTGGCAATAATGTTCCTCTTAAGTTATTTTCTCTAACAATTGTGTTGGGATCATTTGAATTTGAAATTCTCACTATTTCATAGTTTACAGGATTAAATTTGTTCTCAATCTTGGTAATGAATCTCTATTAATTGAGAAAAAAAGGACTTGAATTTTATTAGTTCTATGCAATACTTTCCATACTTCTTAAGTTTGGGGGCATTTACAACTGATAAGAGAAGTTTCCATTCAAATTCTATTCAATACATAGATATTTATTGAAGTTAATGAATTCAGCATATATCCTTGACTGGCATAAATGCATGCTTATCTCCTTGCATGTAATTAATCATTGTATCCTATCTCGTTAATACAGTTTTTCCATCCATAATCTTTTGTGAACACATTGTATTATGTGTAGAGCCTTGAAAATTATCTGAAGTGCCTAATGACTCTAATTTGTGATGTCCTGCCACAAAGATATCACAAAATAAAGGTCAGAGATATCCAGGTGCAATATTACATTCTAATCTCTTAATCAAGTCAAAATTATAAGTTGAACTTCAACGTCAAACCAAGCATGGATTCTATTGGTTTGTATATCTAAACAAATTTAATGACATCACCTTTCAGATGACATAGATACTCGAATTTCTCTCTTGATTATATAAGTGTCTGAGGCAGAAATGTTATCATTTTTGAATATTAATGGTATGTTTGACTAGTAACTAACCTTTATGAATAGAGTATACCATGTTTTAAGTTTTAAAGATATCTAAATGCCCCGTATATATGTATAAGATGGCTTTTGTTTAAAAGAATAATAAACCATACGATTTTTAAGATGAAACAATAGAGATCTTAAATAAGAAATATACTGATTCCTATATATTTGTTTTGTGTACAGGTTCTTCTTGATTATGAGGATGTGATTCACATACCCATTTATAGTGACATGATAAAAGATGTGAATAAAGAAATTCAGAATATAAGGTATCTACATTTTTTGGTTTGTAATTTACTTTTCATTATATTACTGTTACACATTTGGATTAACAAGTGTAATATTTGCATTGTTTTTAAATTTTAGATTGTGATTTATTTGTCATGATAATACAAAATTGATTTTTGTATGAAAATAACCTTGATGACATGGTAAACGTACAACAAAAACCACATTAGACAGTAAAAATGGTAACACGTGATGTTGCTCACTGTAATATGCACTCATTTTTTAATGTATTGCAATTGAAATGAGATAGTAGGCAAGGTCCTTTCTATTATTTAATCATTAAGTTCCCGAGATGGGCAAGGTGGGAATGTATGGTCTTGAGGACTATACAATAAACTTGAAAGCTTGCAACAGAACTGAAATGCACCAGGCGGAAAGTTGGCCAGTCTCATTTATTCAGTGGATTTCTTATGCAATATTAAAAGAAAGAACACGTGACACTTTTTCAATGGAGTGTGCAATTACTGTACTTTCACTTATTTAGTGGGGTAATAAACATGACAGTTCCACTTTTCAGTGGGAAAGAAAACACAAAACTCACTACTTATTCAGTGGGATAAGTAGGAAAAGAACCAAAACCATCCACTTATTCAGTAAGAAAATAACACTTTAGCCACTTATTCAGTGGGGCGAGTACAATAAATAAATGAGCCTATGACAAATATACTAGGCAGTACCACCATTCAGTTTTTATAATGATATAACATGACACATAATTAGATGAATGAAATTTGCTGTCTACCAAGATTGGTTTATAGCTTCTGGGTTTTGATTGCATAAGCATTTTTCCCATCAATGTTTTGGGTCAGAGTCCATGATCCATCATCAGGATGAGAGAAAGAAAAGAGCATGAACCACGGATCATGGTTCATGGAGTGTGATCACCATTTTAACTTTCTTTCATCCTGATGATGGATCATGGAGTGTGAAATGAAATGTTGATGGAAAAAATGCGTACGCAGTCAAAACCCAGAAGCTAAAAACCAGTCAACTATACAACTCATAAACTGCTACAACCACTTTAGTATAGTTCAAACAACATGAACTAATAATCCAGTTGTGAAACACCAGCATTATACCTTGACAAATGGTGAAGAATATGATGGTTGAGGTTTGCTAATGCTCTGCAGACATGCTGCAACAGGTCTGGACTGAAAAGAAGACACTTGGAAATGCCAACTCATGTCCAAGACACCCAAAGTGAACATAGGTAGAAATACTTGTTCAAAGCATGCCTAAACTTTATCCAATCACATTAAAAGAATTATAAGTCATGTCCTCGGCAGATTTTGTATTTTGTAGCCGACTGGGTTATGCCGTCAGAGATTTTGTATTTGGTAGCCGACGGATAGATTAGGATTGTTTTGTAGCCGACGGACCCGTTCGGGAAGGTTCGGCAGAAAGTATTTATACCCCGTCTGGGTACATTGTAAATCATCTTATCGTATCTTATGCTCTAGATGGAATCTGTTGGCATATGCGAATGAAGGAGTATTGTTGTTGCTGTTTGTGTTCATTATCTGTGTGCATTTCTTAATTAACCTATGCGGTAAACCTTTGGCATCGTTGCCCAATGGACCTGGAACAAGGGCTGGAATAAAGACTAATGCTGAATCAGCTGAATAAAAATAAGAACAAGGTGAAGGAAAAAGATGAAATTCACATAGCTTAGGGTAATTTAATTCTGGCACAGCAGGCAGAGCACCGAAGGAGATTCCAAAAGATTGCTGACGGAAACAGGAGCGCGGAAGAATTGTTGGAGCAGACTCGACAGCGGGTGGAATTGGTGGAAGAAGCACAAGAGGAGTTTTTGAATTTGTGTTCGCCGAGGGAAGAGAATCCAAACGGAAGAGCATCGACTCGCACGGCTCGGAGTGCCGAGGGAGCATGAGCGTGGAGTGAACTTTTCATCCGAGATACACTTCTGCACGAGACAACTTCAAAACATCCTTCTTCACCAAGCTTCGCAGCTGTTGAGATCGCCGGTGTGGGAGAGAAAGCCGCCGGTGTGGGAGTGCAGACCGCTAGTCTGGGAGTGCAGATTGCCGGTGTGGGAGTGCAGAGCGCCGGTGTGGGAGTGCAAAGCACTGGTATGGGAGTGCAAAGCCACGGTGTGGGAGTGAACGCTAGTGTTGTAGGACCGAGCAACGCCTGTTTACAAAAACCAATTGTGATGGCAGGACCAAAAGAAAAACTGCCGAAGTTCGATGGCGATGGTACGGCCGATCCCATTTGACACTGCAAAACATGTGAAACGATCTGGAGGGAAAATGGCATAACTGATGGAGACGACTGGATGAGGCGAATTCCGGCCACCCTACGGGGTGTGGCAATTGACTGGTTTACTAGTATAGATCCGCAGAAGCTAAACAGTTGGAATAACATTAAAAAGGAGTTTCTCGCAGAATTCCAACTGTTGAGTGATGATAATGAAATTGTTGGCGAGATCTTCAATACCAAGCAGGGGAAGAATGAAACTGTCTGCATCTACGCCAGGAAATTAAAAGATTTGATAAATAAAATGGAAAATAAGCCAGTGGACGGACTTCAGAAAAGATGGTTCATGGAAGGCTTACACTTGAAGTTGTGGAAGAAAATGAAAATTGTGCCGCCGTCATCATACATGGAAGCGTACAATAGAGCACTGAACTTGGAAAGCAAGCAAAAGACGAAAAAGAAGAAGAAGAATAGTTCCTCTAACTCAGATGACAACGAGTCCTCGGGAGAGGATACCAGTAATGATGAAAATAGTAGCAGGAAGGTCCGCACCCCACAGAAGGACTGATCCGCATGATGGAGTTTAAAAATATGCAGAAGGAGACAAAGGGCAGTGAGCTATGGTGCACAGAGTGTAAGACCTACAGTCATACTAAAGGATCTTGTCCAAAGAACCAATTCTGCGACATTTGTCAGATCATGGGCCATTCGACGAAGGAATGTCCCTTTAACATGAAGACTAGAGGATCTCTGTAAGTACTACTTACACAGGAGGCGTCCCCGTTAGGCAGTACCAGAAATACCAATAATGTTGATGCTACGTTGGGAGGATACAGGAATAATAGACATGGACAGAATAACAATAACAATGCAAACAATAACACTAACAATACCAACAGAAGCCAAATCCAGTATGATGCGAACAGACAGCCGATTGTACAATGCCTTCGCATGTAACTTGTGGGGGCACTTTGCCCGGGAATGTCCAACTGCAAATACACCCAAACTATTATGCAGATGGTGCGGACTTGGCGACCTTGACGATGCCAAATGTCCAAAATCGGGAGTAAACTTGATCACTGTTGGGATGGATGAAGAAGAGGTTTTGGCGATTATGCAGAGGCAAGCAAAAGAGTACTCGGACCTAGCGGAGGAAAAGAGGAAATTTGGAGAAGCGCGAGCGGAGATTGGAAAGGCATCGCAGGCGGAAACATCTCAGTTGACGGACACCATCAGCACTTTGGCAAGAAACTCCGCAGAACAAAACATTGTACGACAAATTTTGCAAACGGAGATACTTGTCAAGATAAATGATTTGCTTCTTACGATGCCCCAGCTTCGATCCGCTCTCACAAATATTGCACCAGCTCCGAGGATACCAGGAGAACAAGGAAGAGGGAAGGAAAGTGATGCAGGAGGAGAAGACCAAATGTTGCTAGCCCTTGCATCCGGCCGACATCCGGTGGTCGTCGAGATGGGGATCCTCGGACATGTTCTCATAGACACAATAGTCGACGGTGGGTCCGGCGTAAATGTCTTACCCAAGGAGACTTGGAAGAAGCTGGGGCAACTGACATTGTGGCCCCCTACATTTCAGTTGCTTATAGCGGACTAGTACGACATTAAACCTCTGGGCGTACTGATGGCACAGCTGCTAATGATTGGCACACAACCATTCCTACTGGACTTTGTCATGATCCCATTAAAGAGAAAAGGATACGATGCCATCCTTGGCTGCGGATGGCTTATTCAAGCTAGAGTTAGACACGACTGGAAGAAGAACACCTTGTCATCGAAAGTAAAGGCCGGTGATTTGTCATCGATTTGCACACCCAAATGGTTGGGGAAGAAGCCCTATCATCAGATTCCGAAGAAGAGGAGGATGAAGGCAGACAACGTATGGAACCGAATCAGGAGGGAGTCCTGCGGTTGGAGGGAGGATCAATAGATGACGATTTGGATTCGGTCAATGTTCTTTACCATTGGCAAATAGAGGAGTACAAACTATTCCAAAGCTGCAATGTACTGACAATTGAGGAAGGTCCGAGGGGAGATGAATTTCCAAAGGAGTTAACTGAGGTAAATGAGGGGGATGCACCATTGGATGTTACACCCGCCCATGCATTCAGTGAGGGGCAGACAATCAAGTATAATGAAGCTACACTACAAGCAATAAATTTGGGGGATGAAGCAGCACCGAAGAACATTTTGGTGGGAGATAATTGGGATTCGGTACTCAAAGCGGCAGCATTCAAGATATTCTTGGAATACAAAGATGTATTTGCATGGACGTACAAGGACCTAAAGGGTGTACTGCCGGAGTTGTGTGCATTGCATCCCACTAATCGAAGGAGTGGTACCTGTATGGAAGCGATCCTATAGGATGAACAAGAACTCTGCAGCATGGGTTACGGAGGAAATCAACAGGATGCTGGAGGCCGGAATTATTTTTAAGGTACAGACAAGTGAATGGGTGTCACCTATAGTTATCTCATTGAAGAAAGACAACACCCAGATCCGGATATGTGTGGATTTTCGATGTCTCAATGCAGTCACAATCAAGGATCCCTTCCCGATTTCATTCACAGACAACATTCTGGAGGAGGTTGCTGGACATGAAATTTACTCCTTTATGGACGGATTTTCCGAATACAATTAGATCTCTATAGCAGAGGACAAATTGAAGACCACGTTTGTTGTCGAAGATGGGGTCTATGCATACAGTCGGATGCCATTCGAATTGTGCAACGCGCTTGCCACCTTCCAGCGGATTATACTGCACATCTTTGACAAGATGTCCGTGGGAAACTTCAAAGCATTCCTTGACAATTGGTCTGTATTCAGTGCGCAGGACAGACATTTGACAACACTCGGTGAATGTATGGAACGATGTTGTAGGGCGCGGCTAGCGTTGAATCCCAAGAAGTGCAGATTCATGGTTCTGCAGGGAAGACTGCTTGGACACATTGTCTATAAAGAAGGATTGAAGACCGACTCGGACAAAGTGAGAGTCATCCTGGAAATGCAGCCATCTACTAATGTGATGGAGGTAAAGTCCTTCCTTGGACATATAGGCTATTACAGAAGGTTTATCAAAATTTTTGCCAAGGTGTCATACCCACTAGATAGGTTAACTTGTAAAGGAGAATCATTTAGATGGGACAAAGAGTAGGATGAGGCATTTGAAGGGCTAAAGGTATGACTGGCTATGGCACCCATCTTGGCATATCTGGATTGGAATAAGGAGTTTTACGTTCATGTTGTCGCCTCTAACTATGCGATCGGAGCAACCCTAGTGCAGACAGGTAGCCACAGGTTGGATCACCCCATATACTTTGCCAGTTGCTTGTTATCAAAAGCAGAGCAGAATTACAGTACGATCGAATGGGAAGCATTGGGAATGGTCTACGCCGTGTAGAAATTTCGTCATTACTTGTTGGCCACACCCTTCGTCTTCTATGTGGATCATCAGGCCCTATTGTACATGATCAATAAACTTGTCATTTAAGGATGGATCAGTATTTGGCTACTTTTGTTGCAGGAGTTTACCTTCAAAATCATTATCCGGCCAGGAAAGAAACATGTCAGTGCCGGCCATCTATCACGGATCAAAACAGTGGAACCGGCGAAGGGTGTGAATGACGACTTTCTTGACGTACAATTGTTTCAGATTGCCGTATTGCCGGAATGGTACAAGAGCATTGGAGAATACCTGTCGATAGGACAATTCCCCAGCGAAATGCAACCAAGTGAGAGGCGCAAGTTGGTAATCAGAGCCGTACCTTTCAATTGATCAACGGATTGCTTTACAAAATGGGGCTAGATCATATCCTGCGCTGGTGTGTATTAGAGGAAGAGATACCGAGGGTGTTAAAAGAAGCACATGAAGGTCCAGCAAGAGGACACATGGGACCTGACACCATTGCGTGGAAGATATTGCTCGCAGGACTCTAGTGGCCGACAGTGTACAATGACGCGCAGAAATGGGTCGTCGGGTGTGACACTTGCCAATGGGCCGGGAAGCCGCTGAAGAGAGACTTCATGTCAATCCCTCCCACGCGTAGGAACTCTTTGAGTGGTGGGGATTGGATTTCATTGGACCCCTGTGGGTGAGCAAGACTAGATGGTGCCGATACATCATTGTCGCAACAGAGTACTTGACCAAGTGGGCGGAAGCACGTGCACTACCAAATAACTCGGCCATCAACACAGCAAAGTTTATTTACAGGCACATCATTACTAGGTATGGAATTTCATTAGAGTTAACGAGTGATAAGGGTGGACATTTTGTTAATCATGTCATCCGACTGCTCACCACCGAATTCAAGATTTGTCATTCACTGTTGAGTCCATATCACCCGAGAGCAAACGGACAGGCCGAGGCTACAAATAAAATCCTGGTATCAATCATCTGCAAATATTGTGCGGTTGAAGGTGTAGATTGGGAAGAAAGCTTACCCGCCACCCTTTGGGCTTACCGCATGGCGTACAAGGTGACGATAGGGCACACACCATTCCAATTAATGTTCAGACAGGAGGCAGTGGTACTAGTAGAATTCATGATCCCGAGTTTAAGAATAGCACTGGAAAACAAGCTAGGTGACTTGGAAAGCTTAAAGGAGCGGCTACATAATTTGAATGAGCTCGAGGAGAAGCGATTGTTGGCACAGTGGGCGACGAAAGTGACACAGAACAGGTGTAAGGTTTAGCATGATAAGCATTTGAAATTCAATAGGTTTCAGCCAGGGCAACTGGTATTGAAGTATGATGGGTAGAATGAGATCAAGCTAGGAAAGTTTAAGGTCAGATGGGTCAGACCATACTAGATCCGAGAGGTCGGCGACAATGGAGCAATTAAATTGTCAACCTTGGATGGGCAAGAGGTGTTTCAGGCAGCCAACGGGTCCAATTTGAAAATCTACCGTGCCAAAAAGACTTTGCCATCATCGCAGAATGCCCAGATAACTTCCTCGAACGGTGAAGCCTTGAGGCAAAATTGAAGAGCTATATATATGGGAAAAAAAATTTAAAAAAAAAATTGAAAAAAAAAAAAGAAAAAATTGAATGGCCATGGACTGAGGCCCGTGGGTAGACTATCGTGCAGGCTGTGTTTCGCGGCTAGACTGTCTTGCGGACACATGTTTGTGGGAGGTCTCCCGTGTGTCTTTCTGCAGAGCATTTTTTACTCTTCCCGCAGAGTTTTTTCCTGTTCTCTTGCGGAGACTATTTTCTTCCTCAACTGGCCCGCAGATTGTTTTGCTCACCAAAGATAACTAACTCGCACTCTTCCATGGACCCCATTCCTTCCGCATGTGATCTCCTTCCAAAGGGCATGTAATTACCACCTTTAAAATTGATGGTTTTTGATAACTGCCACGTAAACTAGTCAATCTTTCAATGAGACTTGTGTTTTGTTTGCTGCGCTTGTTTACTTCTCCGTAGACGCTCTTCTTTCCCATGAACTCTCTTTTCCGCGTGTGGAGACCGTTTCCGGCTGTTGAGCTTGTGATTTGTAGGGAAGTCTGAGTCGCTTTGATCTGTACCTGGGATTCGAACCCGTGGCCTATAGCTGGTGGATTTTGAAGGACTTAGAGGAGATTTTGATTTGTGGCTGGGATTCAAACTTGGCCCAACTGTTTGAAGGTGTGAGATTGGAAAGGATTATGAGAAGCTTCTGATTTTTGGCTGGGATTTGGACCTGGCATTTGTGAAGTCGTGAGAATGGAAAGGATTCTGAGGAGCTTTTGATTTGTAGCTGGGAGCTATGTGGATTTTTGCTTTTGGAAAGGATTTTTCACTTTGGATCGACTGGAGACAGACAGGCATCTGGATATCCTCGAAATAACTTCCATTAACACTGCCTCCAATCTTGGCAAGGAGAACGCTTAGAAAGCCGTGGGAGAGGGTTGTCTTTAATTTTTCTGCGGATAGCCATTTAACTCATCTTTTTGCTGCGCATGCCAAGATAGGAGGAACCTCAGGTTATAAAAGCACAATAGAAGCCCTTATTGCATGGAATCGGCTGGCAAACAAAAGCAGTGGAAGAGTTAGCTGAAGGCTAGTATGGAGAAGAATGCAAGGGTTTTGGCGTCCGGAATCCGAGTTGCAGGGCCATCGACTTCCAACAGCAAGAAACAAAAAGTCAAGGAAGAACTCACTCATCTCACTGTCCAGTTTGAGGGTCTTAATGGCAGTGAATGCCGGAAATGGTGGCAGGAAACTCAGGACGCAGACCTGTTTAAGCAGATTTTGATACAGGCATAGGTGCATTGGGCCATCCAGCTTCTAGTCTTTTCCACCCATTTATTTGAATCAGTTTTGCAAACTATGATAAAGGCATATAGTCGGCACAGTAGAACAAGTACATTTATTTACAAAAATCATCAGATGATGGTGTCCTTTAAACTTAGGGATTTCACTAGGGTTTTTGGCATCCCTGGCCCTGGTGGTAAGAAGGTGGAAATTAAGAACCACAAGCTCTCTCAGGAACGGAAGGAACATTGGATACGGCTAGTGGGCCGCAATCTTTCACCCGAGGAGATTGATTTAGTGGTTAAGGGGTCGAAATGTAGAGGACTACGCAAAGATTTCATTTGGGAGGGTCACTGAAGGTGCATTATGGATGTGATCAAGAGTACGTTGACGGATGCAACTCGGGCTTCAGATATTGCATTGCCGCAGGTTTTATTCATGAATGGCATCATGCAGGGTACAGTGTATGGTTGGGCTTCGGTCCTTGCCGATAGGATGGAGGAATTCATGACCCTTCAACACTGCACATTCTTTATGCCACATCATGCGATTGGTCTATTTCTTGAGGCAGCTATCCATCAGATACCCATGGATGATTTTGAGGCGCCACCTCAAGGGAAGTTGGCACAAGGAGAGCCTCCGATATTTTATTGGAGACATTTGGACACGGGTGGGACAGCGGCAGGACAGAAGAAGGTATTTTGGGGATTGCACGTGGCTCACGGGGATACTAACAGTGGACGGGAAGAGACCTCGGAGAGCAGCGGGGTGGAATACGAGGAAGAGAGTACTTCTATGGAGGTTGGCAGCAAACCAGCAGATAGTGACCCCGCAATTTTCCCCCCGCTGCAGTTGTCAACTTCGGCGCACTTGTCCGCTCCCATGTCACACATTCCTCCTTTTGGTCAGCGTCATGCACCGGTCATGATGACCCCGCCGGCCATAGCAGATGTCCCTCGGGCAGTAGCAGAGGGTGTCCCACCGACGACAGTTGTTGTTACACCAGAAACCACTCTAGGTGTGACTTTTTCCGCGGCCGTAGCAGATGTTGCACCAGTGGAGCCAGTCTCACAGTGTAGAGTTGCCAGCGCCGGAGCCTGAGCCCCAGGTTCGCTTGGATGTGATTGACTGTGATGCAGTCGTCACTGTTTCGTCTTCCTTGTTAGCATTCGTCGAGCTAGTACAAACAATCTAGTTAGCCCAGCTAGCACAGTAGGAGGAGGGCATGGAGCCCACACAGTCAGAGCAGCCGGAGGTGATGGATAGAGCCAGCACTTTCTTGAGACAGTAGTTCCGACTCATCCCTGCCAAGGTTGGTTCATCCATCTAGTCCCCTGGGCACCTAGGAGTATCAGCTACAGTACCAAAGCCTCAAGAGGTGGGGGTGTCACAGGCCATGGTTGCGCCGAGAGCAGAGGAGGCTGCACTGGATGTGGGCATGGTCCCCGCAGATGAGGACGAGAGTAGTGATATCGAGTGGACGATGGAGGGTTTTGTAAAGGAGGATTATGGGTTAGATGAGGACAGGTGTAGGGACTACCTCAGGGCTATGAAGGTTGCGCTCAAGAAGGGACACGATCTGGCATTGCAGGCTATGACTCGGCGAAGGGAGTGGCATTTGGTTCGAGCTTACATCAGGGGGATTTGTCTGCAGCGATTCTGCTCATGTTTTGAGGAGAGGGGTTGGCCAGCACTTGAGACACCGGAGATGTTGGCGGTTTGGGCTAGTGAGCTAGAGTTGGGGCCGTGCAACACTTCGCTGGAGAATTTGGCGCATGAGATAGTGGGACTGTATAAGGAGGTTTATTATGTTCGCAAGCGCGTGGAGGCAGACAGTGAAAGATCGCCGATGGATGCCCTTGTTGATCTGCTGTAGTTTTTAAATTAATAAACTATATTTTCCTGTGATTTCTTTGATGGTCTTTGAGAATAGACAGAAGTTGCAGAAGGTTTTGTTTTTGTTTTGTGTTTTTTGATAGTTTTCACAATAGTAATGAATAATGAACAATAAACATGAGAGGAGACTGAAAATAAATAAGAGCATAGAGCCAAATTAGAATTGCTATAAATCGTACCAGGCAAATTTCTGATTTATAAAGTCAAATAATAAATCCAATGCACTTCCAAGGAGCTTACATCCAACAATGATGCCAAACTGCTGCAAATGGCGGCCCTAAGACTACAAGGAATCACGTCCCAGCTAAAAGAATCAATCTGCAACGCTGAAACCATAAATTTGCAACCTGAATCCACAATAATGGCGTACTCTATCCCTGATAGCAACGCACACTGTCTAAAGAATCCATTGCCAATAACTGCTGAGGGCTACGTCCCAGCCAATCCAGAACCTGGGGTTTGCGTCCCAGATGAAGAATTGCTCTCTCAGAGCCAATTCACAAAAACAAGTTTTTCAATATGCAAAAGATAATAAGAAATTAGGTCTCCATCTCCTTATATCCCCTTCCAACTATAAATCGAACCCTAAAGGGAAATTACACTTTGCCCTTTAAATAAAATATAATAAAATAACATTTTCCCAATTAAAGTCGTCCATGCTATAGGAAAAACATTGCTTTATTAAAATTCCATAGCTGAAGGCACCAAAAAGTCTATAGATAGTAAAAATCATGTATAATAATTCGAGACCTTTCCAACGAGCTATAACGCATAGGTGTACCTGATCAACCGAAGCCAAAATCCCCTTATTACTCCAAAATGGTTATATTATTAACCTTATTTTAATTTATTTAATCACCAACTTAGGAAATATTTAAATATATTAAAATATTTTCCAAATGGTCCCAAAAGGCCCAAAATGACTAATCAAACATGAATCTGACCTTGTCACCTGTCTGTGACTGATGCTTGACAAGATGTGTCAACTGGTAGTCCATCCCTAAAATCTAGGGATGCTCCTAAAAAGTAGGAGACAGCCCCAATCAACCAAAATTGAGTCCAAATGACTTCCCTACTGTGTGCACCTCTGAGAGAACTGTCACTGAACTGGGAGTTCCTCCTAAAAAATAGGAGATGCACTCTAAGTCTCCAAAACGTTTGCCGAGGTCTCAAAATGCCTCCTAGACCACTCCTAGTCAATCCCTACAAATTAGGAATCCCTCCTAAATTGTAGAAACTGTTGTCTACTGCTCCAAACTACTTGGGAAGCTCATGCATGACTCTCAAAGTCCCTAGGTTGGTTCCCTCTACGCTCTGTTGGCCTATGGGAACCAGATAATAGACCAAACCTGCTAGAAATGTTGTCACTAAGGAAGGGCAGAAATTGGGAGCATGACAGACAGGGCAGCGGACAAAATTGCAATGGAGAGATTTATGGCAGTTGAGAGGGAGGCTAGGGAAAAGTTAGCAGTAGACTTGGCTAGCCAGCAGGTAGCATGGACAGCTGAGCGGGCAGCACTGTTGAGGGATAGGGAGGCGGCCGTGTGAGATTAGGAAGCAACTAAACGGGAATTACAGTTGGCAAAGACACAGGCTATGGATGTAGCGCTTCTTTTGAAGGAGGCAGTAGAGGTTAACACACGGATTCAGAAGGATTTGAACATGCGGATAGAGTAGGTCTATGAGTTGCGTCGTCAGCAGCATTCTTCAGGGGCACCACCTTCTCTCTAGTATTTTTGTTGTATATGGGTTGTCTCCTATTTTGTTAGTCATCAGGAGACGACTTTTCTTTTTGGGGGGGATGATGTTGTCGGCAGATTTTGTATTCTGTAGCCGACTGGGTTATGCCGTCAGAGATTTTGTATTTGGTAGCCAACGGGTAGATTAGGATTGTTTTGTAGCTGACAGACCCCTTCGGGAAGGTTCGGCGGAAAGTATTTATACCCCGTCTGGGTACATTGTAAATCATCTTATCCTATCTTATGCTCTAGATGGAATCTATTGGCATATGCGAATGAAGGAGTACTGTTGTTGCTGTTCGTGTTCATTATCTGTATGCATTTCTTAATTAACCTATGCGGTAAACAAGTCACACTGTATAGCAGCAACTGAAATTTGTAGGTCTGCTAATCTGGTTTTTTGGCTGTTGTTCTAGTGAGAAATCAGACTGAAGCATGTTGGTGATGCACAAAGAATCCTGATCGGTAGCGCCCTATCATCAAATCATGCTTAATCTTTATTGAATCACATTGAAAGAATAATAGGTCAGACTGTATACCAGAAGACAAAATTTGTGGGTCTGATAATGAGGTCTTTTGGTGGCTACTCTAGTGAAAAATCAAACTGTGAAACATGCTGATAATGCACAAAAAATGCTGATTGGAAACTCACTATCACCTAAAATTGCTTAGCATTGATAATAACACTTTTAACACCCTAGAAAAATTCCCAAAACACAACTAAAGGATAAATGGCAAATTGATTTATAAAATTAGTCATCTACGGGTCTTAGATGACCTTTTACTTTTTCTGTTTATGAAGTACAGCATGTACAGAATGCCACAAAACTCACCAAAAAACATAAAGTTCATCTGAATGATGTTTGAAACATTTTGCAAACTCTGGGTCTCTATTCAAGGTGAAAATGGCTCCAAAACCTAGGCACTTCACCTCACCAATTCCCACACCCCTTCCAGCACATGTTATGACTCCTCTAGCAATGTTACGACCTAGAAAAATCTTTAATCTCTGCCTTCATATCTGTACAGCCTGCAGATTTTGAGGTTAACAACCATTACATTTGAAAACTAGTCAAAGATCCACTCAAATATGCAGAAGTTATGGTACGGCCAGGTAAAGATGACTAGCTAGTAAGGTGTATGGTCTGCTAGGAACTCCTCTGATTCACTCTGCAATTCTTCAAATCAACAATTTTCATGATTTCAACAATAACTAGAACTCCCCTTTGCAACTCATTGGTCATTCTTGTAGAAAATCACTCTAACCAGCTATTACTCCCCAAATCCAGCAGCCTCAAGAGGTTTTTTGTCCTCAAAAAACTCTGAAAAGAACACAAGTTCTCTCCACATGCAAAAATGAATATAATTTCATGGCTAACCTTGCAAATGAGCCCTCAAACTCCGTTTATAAGTTTTATGGAGAGAAATAACAATAATTTGAAAATAATAATTCCACTATCCTCCAAAGTGATCTTTTTGAAAACTAAATCTTTATCATGTGCAACAGGCTCCTTTCCTTAAGCATCCAACTTGAAATATGACCTAATAACTTTCTAACAATCTATTACTGTAAGTTGCTCTATTTTAACATCTCAACATTGGACAACTTATGTGAATAAATAACTAATTACTCAATAATTTTTCTGAGTTGCAGGAAGTACCAGAATGATGTAATTGTGCAATTTCAATAATACCAAAGTGATCTTGAAATCTTAGGATGATAACCTTCAGCACTAGAGCTCCCGATAAGCTGGAAACTGATTCTGAAAGTGGCACAAGGCTCACCAAGACAAATTAGCTCGCTGCCAATAACACCTCTGCCTTACTCATCTTGAGTACACCAAGAATTTTGGAATTCTCCATTACCTGTTAGTTTACAAGTGAACTCACAAACTGAGTGTTAGTGAACAGATTGTCCTTTTACCAATTATCAGATTTACTCTATGCCCAACTTTATAACAGGAACAATGACCATTCACAACAGTTGAGAAAGTGTCGTTTTATCTACCTTTCTCTCTGAATTTTTATAAGGTACAGCTCCCTTGTCAATTTTACAATGAATTCAATATTACTTTTACACTTTTTCCCGAAAGTGCCTAAGGATCTCTCAATTGCTCTTGGGCAATGAGGTAAGAAACAACACAAACCTTCGAAATAAATGATTAAAAATAAACTTAACACATATGAAATCCACTTCAAAGAATGAATCTTCATCACAAAATGTGACATGAATTAAGAAACTAAACTAATTGAACTTACAAGAAGAGAACAGTGACCAAGATTTTCGAATTGCCAAACCACATTCACAAAGTAATGATAATCTGATGCTTTGAACTCCAAGTTTCAAAGTTTAAACCCGAAATCCTTCATATATGTATATAACACTTCCATGCACAAAGTCTTGGAAAGCAAAAACATCCATATACTATCTCAGATCACTGTTTTTTTTTAAATTATCAAAGTCTATAAAATCTACGATTATCTATCCCTTTGCTACTTCCTATTACTTGCTTAAAAAAAGAACAGTTAAATGCCCCAGCATTCATAGTTTTTCAAAACCGAAAGAGCCTCCATGAAAACCCAGGTCTTTCGGTTACAAGAAGAAACCGTTATAAAACGAAAGAGCAGTTAAACAAAAAAAAACCGCTGGAGGGTGAACGGTTCAGTTTCCAGCATCTTCGTCGGTTTTGTCTTCCTCTCCTACAGTTTGGCGCACGAGCTTCCAACTCCGAAATGTGGCCATGAATTCTTGTGTTGCATGCGAATCGGGATTCTTCAAGCTCATCAATCGGGCCCTGCACGCATCTTTTAGCCACCTATATTCTTTCATTTTGAGGCTCTGACATGGCATCAGATTTTTGTTCAGGCGCAACATGGACTTGATACTTGCTAATGCGGAGAAGTCTTCAACCTTAGGCAGCTCACTATCTCTGATTTGTTCAACTGCTTCATTGAAGTTCTTCGTTAACACATCAGCATCCATATTCCCTTCGTCGAACTGCAAGACACCTGTTGAATTCACAATCTTCATATCTTTTATGAGCTCTTCATGCATTTTTGTGATCCGGTTTTCAATGCCTTGTATTTCCTTGATTGTTTCTCTGTAGATAGCCTCTTTCTAGTGCATATTGTTCTTCAGGACAAATAGCATGCAAGGGTCTACATTCTTCATAGGATTTTTGCTCAGGAATTTGGGAACTCCAAAGCGTTCTACTTCTGTTATTTGGAAAACCACTGCTTGGCAGCGTGCTAGCTTTGTCTCCCATCCTGGGACCAAGGTTTGAATTTCACCTAGTAGCGTTTCACCCTCTGTGTAGACACTAGTAAATTCAGAGATAAATTTATTGCCTTCTTTAATTATACTATTTGCCCAGCTTCCCATGGCGTCAGTTAGCAACTTGCCTTTCTGCACTTGCCTTATTAACTGTTGACTCTCAGCCGAACTGGGATCAAACGACTGTGAAACCTGTATGACTGGCGAAGCTCCAAGATTGATCAAATAATCAATGTACACAGCCATGGTTGTTATCATCCCCTTCAATTCTTTCTTTTCCTTACTATCCTTTTCTAATTGCGCGAGCATGTGATCAGCAGAAAACTTAAAGAAATTATTACCAGTGCTCCTGTTGATAGTACCCAATTCAATTGAAGTGACCTTGAATCCTTCTTCGTTGACACCTCCAAACTCTTTCTTTTGCTTATAGGTGGCCACTTCCGCAGTGATTTTCCCTGTCACTGGATCCTTGATTAGATAAGCATCTGTCTTTGTTTTCTTTGCCTTTGAGCCTCTGGCTGCATATTTTGTGACTATATCCTTCACCGGCATAGACACCGGTTACAGACTCCTTTTCTTATTGATTGAACTTGACAGCCATGAAGGAATGGTAGGATTGACAGGTATCATCAGAGTGTCTCTGATCGGAGTCAGAAATTTAGGTTGGTTTGTCTTAGGAGCTTCAATAAACTGAACATCACCATCTCTTCCATCAGAGAGATGCAACCCACCACTCGAATCTTGCCCTTAGGATGCCATCTCTTGCTTCTGAGCTTCAAGTCGTTTCAAGGCTTCTGACTTGGATTGGGACCTTGTCCTAGGGGCCGTAGTTTGTAAAGGGGGAGGAGACTTTTCCTTTGTATCCGGAATAGATGCGCTACCTGCAATAGGAGAAAATGAAATGTCAGAATGAAGTGGTTCAAGGGAAGAAGTCACTTCAGCAAGAGGTTTATTGACGATTCTTTGAGCCCTTTTTTGTAGCCAATCATCTGTGTAGGTAAGTATGAACCTAGCCCTTCGATTAATTTCATCTTCTTCATCCTTGTGTCAATCAACTGCTAAGGATTTTGTTTCATCTGATTCTTTCCAACTAGGTTCAACCATGTTTGAACCATCATCATCTACTCCTATATTGAATTTCAGCTTGAAAGAATTAATCTGCTGCAAGGTCAGCCTTGAATGATCCCTTTTTAGAACTTCTTCCTCATTCTTGCAGTCTCTCCAAAGATCTTCTAAATGTGGTGTGGCTGGAGGATGACCTTCAAGGCCGAGAATTTGGGTTGCATACCCCTTACTGTCGAAATTTCTCTTGCTGTGATAGAAACCAAGTTTGAACCGGAGTAGATTGCTTCCAATGATGGAAGCGTTATCCATACTACTACAAACGAATGAACCCAATTTGACAGGGAAGGCCATTTCCCAATTCTTCTGTGGTAGGTTATCTTTGATAACATGAAAGAGCTGCTTGCATAACTCAGCTAACACAAAGCAATTTAGGGCATACCGGGGTAACTTCACAGGTTCATCATCAAATCCACCAACCCTCAAATACGTGAACTTGGGGAATTGGATAAAGAAGCTCCCATGTCGTTGAACCAATCTCTACGCCTCAGGAGAGAGCCTCAACATCTTTGCCCTTTCCAAAGACAAACAAACGTTGTCCAAGAGTACATCATGCACTTTGCGAAAATCCTCTAAAACCTTATCCTTTTGCAAAGGAGGACAATATTGAAAAATAGTCATCTCTTCATTCCATATCTCATGAGGCAGGGGAGTTAGATCACATGTACAGGCAATGCAATAGGTTAGATACAAGGCCATGTAGAAATCCTCACGGGACTCTTTAGTGTGCTTAAGTTGGGTTCTCAAAGAAGTTGCAATAATATCCGTCCAATCCATCCATTGATCACCTTTTAAAATGATCTCAATGTATCTGAACATCCATTCCTCAAATAAGAACACATTTGTTGAACCTTTCACACGGTGTAATAATACAACTAGGTCATGTATGTGGGGTTTCATGTGATCTTTGGTAATGACCTTTGGGAGTTTAGACCCGCTTCCATAATTAATCTCAGTCCATTTTCTGGCCATGGTATTTCGGAACTTACTAGGGGCTGCCCTGTATTCAGCTAAAGCTTGAGTGGGTGAGAATGAGGCAAAGGTATTTTCTGTTAACGACAAAATAGAGGAAATGGTTTCTCTTGAAATGGAAAGGATAGTTGTGCCGTCTTTGCTCACAATACTCTTACTTTTAATGTCATAGTGATCTATACATAGTTGCAAGAGCTCAGGGCTTACAAAGGCAGGAGGAAATGCAACAGCTTCGATTAATCCACTAGTTAACACCTCCATGCATCCATTAGTCTCATTGGCATGTTCTAGGAATTTAGCTTGTAAATTTTCTACTTTTACCCCTTCCAAATTTGTATCACAGATAATTGGTCTTTCACATTGAAGACTAGAAACATTACCGAGGAAGTGTAAAACTGACCTCATTGTTAATCAAACATGCAAAGCCTTGAGTAGATAAACTCTTGAAAACAATACTGATTGCAGAACAAAACAAAGATTGTTAAGTTCTCACCTATTTTTCGCTGAAAACCTAGTAATTTTCCCTATTCTCCTTAACAGCTCCTTTCCAAATCCAATTCTTCGCATGATGATTTTAAAAGGGAACCGGTTGGCTTTTTATAAAAAGGAAGCATTTACGTGTGAAGGTACAGGATAATAATTAAGCCTTAACAACATACCATTTTGATTACCTTCACACGTTCGAAAACCATGTTGCATTAGCTTTTCATATAATGATTTCCCTTTTGGCGGCCGCTTCGTTAATAATTAGCCCAATCATTTTCTCAAACTGAAGATTTACCCCACTTGTAGAAATGATGATTTTCACTCCTTAGAAAAAAGAAATGGCCTTCAAATCATGATTTTCTGACAAGATCATAAAAAAAATGACGATACGCCGTACTTCTAGGTGTCAGCCAACTGGATGGTTCCGGCAGTGTTTCTGTAGCCAATGGAATGATGTTCGACGGTGTTTCTGTATTCTGTAGCCGACGGGGTGATGTCCGGCGGTGTTTCTATATTCTGTAGCCGACGTCGTCAGTAAATAGTTTGTAGCGGATAGAATATTTGTGGCCGACAGACTCCTTCGGGAAGGTTCGGCAGTAGTATTTATATCCCGTCTGGGATCATTGTAAATCATCATTCATCTACTATTGCAAATATTATGAAGCATAATGTATGTCTGGCATATGCGAATAAATTCTGCTATTCTGTTCTATTGTCTGTATGCATTGATTTCTTTACTAGTAAGGTAAACACCAGGCTGGAAACACCGATTATATTTGCCTTGAATTGCTTTGAACTACTTAGAACCGAGGTTCGAAGTGGTTCGAAGTACTTCGGAAGAAAGTACCGCTGCATGAGAAACATTACCTGCCAAAGAAAAATATTAGAGAAAAACCCTATGTTGAACTACTTCGAACGACTTCGAACCAAGGTTCGAAGTGGTTCAAAGTGATTCAAAAAAAGGAAAGTACGACTGCGGGTGTTCATGACTTCAACTGATCACTCTGGGGGGACGATGAATTTTTGGACAGCAAGGGAAAAGACTTCAATCGACGATAGGCAGAAGAGAAAGGGAAATTTTAAAACGATGGCGACTCTATCTATGACGCACAAGTCAATTTCACTTACACATGGGACATTATGCATAATCATTTTATCATATAAAATATGTTATCCACCACAAGAAAATATGGAATCAAGCATAAAAGTAGGCACATATAAGTGAAGGCACACCATGGGTGATGATATTAACACATGCATCATGAGCTATAGAATCTTGGTCTTCTTTCTTTCTACATCCGAATCTGCAGATATCAAAATCAATCCATGCTCATATTTTTGCTAAATTTCCTAGCTTGTATTCATTACTGTGCCTCTAAGTGTGGCATTGCATATTTAGTTCATGCTCACAAACTAAATAAAATCATAATCATTTCACTTGCTATGGTCGTAAAGGAACATTGCAAAATTTGCTGATATTGGAAGCTACTGGATTCTCCATGATTTGTGCATGAATCAATATCTATTCATTTATTACAGATCTATAACTAGAATGGAAATTCAATGCATAATTTATCAAAACAAATATTCTACTTAAAATAAATTGGTTGCATTAGTTGCTGTTCCATATGCAAAAACGTGAAGAAGCAGTCCCTACAATTTTTGTCTAGAATTTATTAGTCTAAATTTGCAGTCTTCACAAGAAATACCATGAAACAGCAGAAAAAGATAAGGGTAAGATTAAGATGAAATATAGTTTATAAACCCAAAATAAGGAGAATATATTACGACGCTTAACGTTTTTGACTTTTTTTCTAATTGAAAATGAGATACATTGCAATGTTTGTTGGCAATTTGGCTAAGGTAGATACTGAATGTTGTCATTTATGGCAACATATCTTCACTTTGAAGAAGGCAAACCTTGAAGATTAAGTTATGGCATTCATACTTAGAAAATTGTCAAAGTATCTCATAGTTTATCTGGCAAAGCAGACACAGTTTTGGTATGTACAGTTGACTAAGGCATTATTGACACGTGTACTGTTAGGTATGGACATGACAGAGTGTCAGGATGATGTGTTCAAGTGTGTGAGACAGTACGGAAGAAGATATAACAATTTTACCAGTTGTGGTAGTAAATAGACGAAACATAGCATGGCAGGAAATGGTTAATTGCGAGTTAAGGAATTATTTTGTTTACAAAATAATTACTTGACTAATTAGGGATGACATCCTAGATGTTAACCCTAAGAGGGGAAGAGTTAATTTTGTATTTTGTAAAGCGTGTGAAAGCTTGAAGTCCGATTGGACAATGTTTTGAGAATTACAAAGGTATAAAGGAAAGATTGTAAATGCGAAGTTAAGTGTGTTTCTAAGGAAGACTCTGCAAATTTTATTGATGTGAATTCTGATGTATGATTAGAGGATTGCAAGTTTTCTGAAGAGCGGCAAGTGTTATATCGGATATTGAAAATATCAGCAGCAAGCAAGAGGTTTTTGTATCTAGGAATTACATTGTAAGTCACATGTTTGGGTAGTGGGCTCAGCTTGTACAACATTTTGTATATTTATATGTTCCAACTTCTAATAACGTTGAAGCAACTCCTAACAAGGTTGAGGCTTCTAACAAGGCCTAAGTCCTCTAACAAGGATTGAGGCACTATATGCATGTAATAAACTCCTAACAGTGGCAATATCTTTAACTAGATACTTTTGATTAGTGGATCATTTTGTGGGTACCACTAGGGTTCTCCCTTGCCCAGGTTTTCCCTAGTTAACAAAATATGGCGTTATGAGTTCTCTTATTGCATGGTTATGTTTACCGTTCAGTTTAATTAGTTTGATTTCATATGCAAGTTATAAGGCAATTAATGATATCCAATTTTGGGCAAAAGTTTGTAGAATACTGATTCATCCCCTCCTCTTAGTATTCCCTATTTCTAACATGTCCTCGTCACTTTTTGATCACCTAGAGCTGAGAGGAGCAAAGTGAGAGTGAAATGTCCCATGTATGCAACAAGGAAAACTGCAAAAAACCAATATGCTCAGAAGGAAATTGTCACAATAGTTTATATTCAGAAAATCAAATTGAGTATAATTGAGAGATTATGGTGTTTGGATTCAAGGGAGCTATGGAATCTCTGATCAGACCACTGATTTCATCAATCTTCTGCTGCTGATGTGAATGCTGATTATATTGGAGAATGTTGTTATCCTCTGCATGCTGATGCATTTGAAAAGTAGGTATTGCCTCCTTTGCAGAGTTCGACATTAATACTTGCATTGACTGAAGCAATATATGAATTGTTTGCAACTAGTTATGTACTGTCCAAAGCAAGGTATGCACTGTGATTGCAGCCCATAATCAAGGACCCTGTTTGGCGATGACGCCATGAACAAGATGTAGCTGCGATTTGATAATGTCTGTGATCAGATGATCAATGCTGCTTCAAACAAGAGTGGTCGTGATCTGATAATGAGAGCACTATCTTCCACCAAGACTCGGCAAGTGATATATGTGGCAGCAATTATATCAGAGCTGATAACAGCTTGATATTATGATCTGATTTATTTGATGCAATGCTGATGTTGTGATGGCAATAATGTAAGAGCCCTGCTGGCTCACACTAATGCAATACTGAAGAATTTTTTTTTTTTTTTTTTTTTTGTAGTTTTTGCTTTTTTTTGGGTTTTTGGATATATAAGCTTTTTTTGTATTTTCAAATATATGTATATGAATGCTGAAACAAATAGCCAGTAAAGAGACTACTAACAATGTCAGGATAAATTTATTTATTTGCAATTATCACTTGCAAATTATTGTAAACAATTCACATGAAAGAACAATTTAAACAGGAAACCTGAATATTTATTGATATCCAGGATATATTGCAGCTAATTCTTGAAAGCACCACGCCACACTAGTTTATAGCAGCCCAATGCCAAAAACTGCTTAGTAGAGGCAAATTGCAGCCCAATGTGTGTAGACCCAACTCCTAGAAACCCACGCTATCCTCACTAAAACTGGCTGTCCAAGACATGTATACAATTGCAGGCTGTAAATGCCTATTTGCAGCTACTAATTGCCCTTTTAGAAACAATATGTCACTGTATTTGAAGGCTGAATGCAATGGCGTCCAAACTCAGTGAAAACCCTTTGATATTATTGCAGCATTAATGCATCAAATCGGTATACCTCAACACTGATTTACCAAACCAAATAAGCCGAGATAATCTCCAGAATATCCGACACAATTCACCATGTATTTTAATGGCTCAAAGTGCGAGTCAAAGAGAGGAATCAGTCCTCACGGAAATCTAATGTAGAAACCCTCAACGAATCCACAAAATGAATATAAAGCATGTATCGTAGAATGGCTCAATTTTCTCCGGGAGGTCTCTTTATAATTACAAAATGAAACTTGGCTTTGTCCTCACACTTTCATGGTAGGTGCTTCACTTACACACTTTCAAATTATAACATTATAATGATAAAGTTATTCTTAATGAATAACTTATAATATGAAGCAACATTAAATGACCAAATCAATTAGTGAAGATGCCAATCACCAGGTGCCTCAACTACATTGCTAAAAATAGTAACCGCCCAAAATTGGCTTACAATAAATAGCAGGTCATTCAATAGAAACCCTCAAAACAAATTGTCGTCTCACGAGGGTTGCGATGATGAACTAACATCGCTAGCTAGAGGTACTTGCTAAAATGGGGACATTACAATCCTCCCTCCCCAAGATTGCTTGTCCCCAAGAAATCGTGGTCTGGGGTGTTGAAGTATATCCTCAGCCTCCCAAGTGGCATCCTCATTTGGAAGACCTTGCCACTTCACTAGAAACTCTTTGATGATCTTCCGACACTAATGTCTCTCCCTGGTATCCAGAATAGCCCCAGGGATCAACTCTAACCTCCCCTCATCATACAGTGGGGGTTAAATAGAAGATAGGACAACATTCTGCCGAATGCCTTTTTGAGGCACGATACATGGAACACATTATGAACTCTATTGTCTGCTGGAAAATCTAGCTCATATGCTACCTCACCAACGTGTCTCGCTAGGTGGAAGGGACCATAGTAACAGGGCTTGAGCTTCTCAACTCCTCTCTTTTTGATGTAAGACTGCCTATAAGGCTGTAGCATCAAATAGACCATATCTCCCACTTGAAAAGAACATGCAGTCCTCTAATCAACATATTTCTTATGTTGATTTTGTGCTCTCTCAATATTCTCTCTTAGTGTCGTCATGATATCTTGACTATCTTGTAGCAGATAACCTGCACTAGCTACCCTATTGTTATTGCATAGAAAATTCATGAAGCTCGAGGGATCATACTCATACAAGGATTGAAATAGGGACATCTGAATAAACATGTGGTGAGTTGAATTATACTAATAGGCACATAGTTATATCCACTTCACCCAAGCCTATTGTTGTGTCGATACATAATTCAACATATAGTCCTCTGCCTATTTATTAACAATCTCAATTTGACCATTAGTTTGAGGGTGGTAACTGGTACTCGGAGTCAAGTCTGTCCCACATAATTTGAACAACTTGCCATAAGTGATTCATGAAATTGCTATCTCTATCACTCACAATACTTTGGTGTGAACCATGCAATCTGAACAACTCTTGTGAAAAGAACTATGTAATTTGTACAATTGAAAAAGTGATGGTGATGGAAAAGAAGTGGGCATATCTGGTGAGGCGATCGACCATCACATATATGCAATCATTGCCTTGGGCTTTTGGCAAGCCCATAATGAAGTCCATGGATAAACACTCCCACTTCCACCCAGGAATGGGAAGTGGCTACAGGAACCTAGTTGGATAAGTATGCTTATATTTGTTTTGCTGACAAACAAAGCACTCACTAACATATTGATACATAGTTGACTTCAGGCCCTTATAATGTTCCAATCCTTGCAATGGAAGACATGATTCCTCCGTATACCTAATTCCATCTGTGTCAGGTAGTTGGAGGGCATTGTACGGGAGGGATGGAGCAAGATGAAGGCAGTGTACGGTTTGGAAGGAGGGGCGACTAAGCCATACGATAGTGGCAGAGAGGCTTATGGTGAAAGGTATGGTGGAGGAGCCGTATGGTTGTAGCAGAGAGGTTGTACAGTTGTGTCTAAGAGGCCATGTAGTTGTGGGTTGCGAGGTTGTACAGTGGGGGGGGAGGGGGAGAGGAGGCCATACGATGATGAGGGTGATGCATATGGTGAGGGGGAAAGGGAGCCGTACAATGGTGGAGGTGAGTGTGTCGAGGAAAACCTTTTGATCCTTGCAGTACAATGTTGTTCTTTAGATTCACCAATGCTAAGTCCTCTAGAATGAATTAACAACTTTAAAGGAAGTTGTACAAAGAGACACTAGAATATATTGAGATAATCGCAGATAGATATATATGTTCTAGACCAAAATGGTGTTCTGAATTTGCTAGATCTGAAGTAAAGAAATACAATGGACGGAATAGGGTGAGGGTTGATTCTCATCGAAACTACAAGAGCCAAGTAGGAAAGATGTTTCACTTCTGAAATGGCGAACAACAGAGAATCCCAATTGGAATTCGTAATATAAGAAAATAATCCAAATCACATATCAACTACTACCTACATTCCATGCTTAAATACCCTTCTGAAGAATTCCCGAGGGTTTACAAAGACAGCCGATAGCCACACCTACGGAAACAATTAAATAAAAATGGGTTCGAGATATATTATTTCAATCGGTCCATAAACAATGGTTTGATTATTTTTTTATTTTATGATAGGAACATTACAACCCTTCCATGTGAACCTCTCCCAAATTTGTCTATAGGTCTTCAAGAACCTAGGATGTCCAACCAATGGAGAATCATGAAAGGTTCGTAGTATAATTTGTTTAACACTTGATCTTGGAATCAAATAAATCCTCCCCTTGTAAATGATAAACTCATTTGCAAGGGTATAACTATTTTCCTGTAGGCTACCATCAACAATGTGAGCTACCCATGGATCTTTGGCATACTTTTCAACGATCAAGTGTCTCTGATCCCCAACTATCTCTATAATCACACACAAGTTGGGTCTCCGTGAGAGGGCATCAAATACTACATTTTGTATACCCTTAATGTAGGAGATATCAAAATCATATGACTGCAACTTGTTGACCCACTTCTACTGCCTATCATTAAGATCCCACTGACCAAGGAAATGCTTCAAGCTATTATGATCCGTTTTGATACAAATTTTTCTGCCAACTAAGTACTACTTGAATTTGCCCAAGGCATCCATAATGGTCAAAATCCCCTTGTCGTACACACTAAATGATCTCTTAGGAGTTTGACGTTACAAGACTCAATGAGTTTGGCAAGGACTCAATGAGTTTCGAGCCGAGGTAGGAAAAACGAGGCAAACTACCTCAAAACTTAGACTCGATCAAGTCCTAGATGAGTCTTGGTTAACTCACAGAGGTAGCTGACTTGGCTGACTCGTTGAGTCCTGTCAAGATGCCTCGGCCAGTGGGCAATGTCCAAAAAGGATATAAAAACAAATTTTTAATGTTTTATTTTTTGTTTTTTTTGGTTGGTAAAGCATGGGTGAGATCTAAAAAGGTCATTCTATCACTTGTAAACACAAAGAATATAGAAAGAAGAATTGAGGGAAGAGTATTGGGGTTTTGAGAGATAGATTAGCAAATCGGTTGGCTCTTATTTATCGATTGCTAATTGTGTGTGCTACTTTGTAGTTTGTATTTAAGCATTGAGAGGGCTTAAAAGAAGCATTTGAGGGAGGCTTTTTCCAACTTGGGTTACATTTCCATTTCTAGAGCAAATTTGAAGAGGTAAGATACATTTTTTTTTTTGTTATTTTGCAAATTTTTTTACATTCATGAATCTTTTTTTATTTGCATTTGTTTGGACTCTTTAGATTTGTTCCATTTTATGCTGATGAAAAACTTGAAAGTTAAGCAGCCCTAGTGTTTGTAAATTGGATTTTCTATATTTTAGATGCTTATTTTTTTTCATTTATGGTATATTGCAGCAACAAAAACATCATGTCTCAACTTGAGGGTAGTGGAACTAGGCCTAAAACTAACCTTGATTCTGATGCTAGTGCAATAGTAAGGGATAGGGCTTGGGATCATGTCATTCCTGGCCATAGAAAAAGAGTTGTGACATGTTGGCATTCTATGATAACTTATAATGGAAGAGACATTAATAGATTGAAATATCACTTGGCACATATACCAAGGCGTGATATCAAAGCATGCAAGATGGTTCCCCAAGATGTTATGTGCGATATTCAAGCGCTCTTAGAGAAAGCTGTAGAAAAGAAAGAATTAAAAAAAGCAACAAAAAGAGATGACACAATTAGCTGGAACTAGAAGTGTAGAGGGCTCTTCAAGTTATCATGGACATGGTCACCCTCTAGTTCCACCTTCTAGTACTAATGCATTTCAGACTGTGAGCATTGGGCCTTAGGTGCATAAGCAAAAATCCTCACTTGATTCCATCTTTGTTCCACGCATTACTCCAGGTGCAAAACCATCCCTTGAGAGCATGGCTTGGAATAAGCAGAAGCATGAGCAAGCAAAGTTGACACTTGGAGATTTCTTCTTTTACAACAACCTTCCATTTAATGCAGCAAGATACTTATAATTTGAATTTTTAATTTGTATGTCTTCTCTTCCTTGCATAATAAGTATACTTCTTAGCTATTTGTTTATTATATTTGTTTTAGGTCTCCTTATTGGCATATTGCCATAGATGTTGTTATTCTTTGTAGTCCGAGATTCAAAGCCCTTAATGCTTAGGACCTAAAAGGTCCTGTTTTGGCCCATCAAGTTGTTGATGTAAACGTTGAAATTGAGGAGCAATGTAAAGTATGGGTCGCAAAGGGTTGCACCATTATGACTGATGGTTGGACTGATAGAATAAATATTACATTACTGATTTTTCTTGTCTCCTCATTAGGTAATTCAATATTGTACTTAGAAAGTTAGAATTGAGTAAGTTGTAGTAAATTGATTGATCATTGTGATTATACCAAATTTCTTTATTTTTTTTCAAGTCCCACAGTGTTTTTGAAATCAATTGATGCCTCAAGGAACACCAAAAATGTTGAGTATCTCTGTGAGGTAATGGAGGAAGTGTTGAAGGAGGTGGGTGAGGAGAATATGGTGCAAATTGTGACAATTAATGCAGCAAATTATGTTGCCATTGGTAAACTTCTTATGGAGAGGCACTGCCACTTGTTTTGGACCCCATGTGCTGCCCATTGCATTGACCTCATGTTGGAGGATCTAGGTAAAATTCCCTGGATAAAAAAATGTTTGGAGCATGCAAGGAATATTTGCAAATTGATATATAATCATGCTTGGGTCCTCAGCCTTCTGAGGTAACACACAAAGAAAAAAGAGTTGTCTCGTTGAGTGATAACTAGATTTGCAACAAATTTTCGTGTGTTGAAATCTTTTCTTAACACAAAGGCTGCTTTGAAAGGTATGGTTGTATGTGAGGAGTGGATAACTTCATCATATCCAAAGCTCAATGCAGTAGTTGAGGTGGTTGATTGAGTTTTTGATGAGAGTGGCTTTTGGAAACCCACAAGGAGATTGTGGAAGTAAGTTTTTTTTTGTGCTCATTTCCATTTCATTTCATTATTTTTGTTAAAGTTTTAAGCACTTGTTTATGTTCATTGACATTGACATTGTTCATTTTTTAAATGGAAAACTTAAAGCTAAATGTTTTGTTTTTCACAATAATTGTTGTTCATAGAGCATCTTATTGTTATCCTATGGATTGTTGATGGAGAGAAGCCCTCAATGGATTACATTTATGAGGGCATGAATAGTGCAAAAGAGGCCATTTGAGCTTTTTATGCAAAGAATCACAAAAAAATGGTCCCATATGGGATGTCATTGATAAGCGATGGTACAATCTACTTCATAGGCCTATACATATAATTGCCCACCTTCTTAATCCAACATACCAATTCAGCCTAGATTTTAAGGTTGATGAAGAGGTGTTGAGTGGCCTCTATGCTGTTATAGAGAGAATATCACCTAATGAAACTATTGGAACAATTATAGTCCATGAGATAGAGATGTATAAGAAAGCACTAGGAGACCTATTTTCATAAGACTTATGCAAGAAAAACCAGACATAATTAGTGCTTGGTAAAAATCTATGATTCCAAATTAATTTCTATTTTTATTACCATTTCAGAATCTAGAATCTAGATTGATAAAGTCAAAGTTATAGAACTGATTTAGAATTTTCTAGTTTTAGATTTATGGTGGGAGATGTTTGGCAGCAAGGTGACAAATCTACAGAGGATTACAGTTCCTATTTTGATCCAACCATCGAGTGGTTTAAGATGCGAATGCAATTGGAGTGTGCTTGAGTATATACACTTGAAGAGGTGCAACAAGTTGGCAGCAAAAAAGTTGAATGATCTTGTTTTGTTCACTACAACCTTCGCTTCTATCACAAATAGATTTTAGGCACCGACACATCTCCCATTGTATTAGAGAAGGTTGATATACAAGAAGGGTGGAATACAAGAGGTTGATGATTCTGTCTTTAGTGATGAAGACTTGGAGTGGGTTGATCAAGTGGATTTAGAAGTAGAGGTAGTGTTGATGGCAGTGGAGGAGGGTAGAGCATGAGGAGACCTAGTGTAGGACCCTGAGGCCAAGAGTGATGGTTCTGACTCAGATGATGAGGATTATGAGGATGAGTATGAGAATGAGGAGGATGATCATGATGAGCATGTCACTGAGGTTGAACCTCAAACACAGGGAGAGAAGATGGTTCTAGAGGCTTAGGTGTACTCGTAGGAAGACATAGGCTACTATGAGCCTTTCTTTTGATTCCATTGATTGAATATTCCAAGGATATTGTAGACATTTGAAAGTTAGACTATATTTCATATTTTTATTATGTTATTCAGTTTAACTTTAAGTAATTTCTTTCAAAGATTTTCACTTATAATTGTGTGATCTATGAAAAGTTGTGTATGTGTGCAAATTAGCTTCTATTTATCTCTATTTTTGTGTATGTAATGTTAATTGACTAAATGATACATGCAAAAAACTTAAATTCTTAAAAATCTTTGGATTTCATGGTTTTTTATCTGTTGAGTCCTTGCTGAGTTTGGCCACCAAGTTTGAGCCCAATTTGAGCATGACCAAGTCCGAGCCGAGTCCGAGGCTGGTAACATTGCTTAAGACCCTTGAGCTTACTGCTCTCAAATGCAATGGGATGACGATACCGAGAGAGCAATATCGATTCCCTCACCCAAGGTGTCATAATGCAACTCAAGCAACCTTGTGAAATCTGGCAATGCTAAGACTGGGCATGATGTCATAATCTACTTGAACTTCTCAAAGCACTCCTATGCCTAAGTAGTCCACTCAAATGCACCCATAGGAGTCAAATCAGTAAGGGAAACTGAGTGTTGAGAGAACCTTGCCACAAATCTGTGGTAGAATGCACACAACCCGATGAAATCTCTAAGATGTGTTAGGTTCTCTGATGTAGACCAATCCAGAAAAGCATGATCCTTATCAGGTCAATGCGAATTCCCTCTACATCAATAATCTGTCCAAGATAAAGCAACTCAGTCATGCCTAATGCACATTTGGATTCCTTGACATACAAGGAAGCCCTATCAAGAATGTCCAACACTGTATCAAGGATTGCTACATGATCATCCCAAGTCTTACTATAAACAAGTATGCCATCAAAAACCACTAGAACAAATCTCCACAGCTGGCTATGAAAGACTTTGTTCATAGTAGACTAGAATTTGGCTGGGGCATTAGTCAAGCCAAAGGGCATGACTTGTAACTCGAATGGGCCACAATGACACTTAGAATGTTCTCTTCTCCACATCTTGCTCTCTAACTCTGATATGATGATATTGGGATCTCAAGTCAATCTCGAAGAAGTAACATGCCCCATACAACTCATCAATTTGTGGGATAATAGACTCATTCTTTATAGTCTTCCTATTCAGCATCGAGTACTCTATGCACATCTTAAGCATCCCATCCTTTTTCTTCACCGAAACAACTAATGCAGAAAAAAGAGACTTACTCAGCTTAATATATCCCATGGTGAGCAGCTCTTGTATAGTCTTATCTATCTCATCCTTAAGCCGTTTAGGGTGCTGGTAAGGAGTAACCATAACGATATTAGTGACCTCCTCTAACTCAATAATGTGTCCAATTCCTCTGTTAGGTGGTCAGCTAGGTGATATGTTACTAAACATTTTAGAGTATTTAGTTCTAAGCTGCTGAATATCCAGGTGGTAGGTTGGCTTATTTGTCCTATCTAATGTAGGCAACATCCTACAATCTGCTGCCCAATCAACTATATTATCATGTCGTACAAGATACTACATATTTCTTTAAAAAATCACCTTCAGATTACAATTGCTTATGGCATTAAGGATGTGTGTTTTTCCATCCTTAAATGTCATCACCATCTTCCTAGTGCTGATATAAATATCCTCAATGGTATGCAACTAACTCATTCCAAGTACCACATCAGTGTTTCCCATGTCTGCCACGTAAAAATCTGCCTTAAAAGAATAATTATTTAGCTTCATGGGAAGCTTAGCAACCATCTTGTCACACTTAAGGGTGTAACCATCAACCACCTGTACTCAAGTCCCTCAAAATTTTCTGCCTTAATCCCTCTCTTGGCAACCAAACGTGAATCATTAAAATTATGTGTAGCACCCGTATCAAAGAGACCAATAACATGTTGCCTTGCTAAGAGTCTATGCATCTCGAATGCATCTTCCTCCCTTGTGCTGAAAAGGTAAACTGCCTTGAGGTTAGAATCATCTATCACCTCATCACCATCATTTGAAGCCTCATGTGTGACATGCTCATAATCAGGTAGCTGTCTAGAAAATTCAGAACTGTCATCATCATAGTAGAACCACTTCATCTTATTTTTAACCCTTAGGCTTCATAAAACAATAATGCTTTTCATCATGGGCCCTCTACAATAAAAACATAGTTTCCTCCTTAGATCATTTAGAGTCTTTTGATCTAAAGAGGCTGCCATAGGATGCTTAGAGTCAATTCTATCATCTTTCCTAGAGGTTGCCCTATCATATGACGAAGTAGTGAGAAATCTATCAGGGTCCATGCAAACTCCCTTTGCACTGATAAAGTGTCCAAGAAAAAGAAACCGAGTCATGCCTAGTGCACAGTTGGACTCCTTGGCATCTAGCAAAGTCCTATCAAGAATGTCCAGTATTGTGTCCAAGTGTCCTACATGATCATCCGAAGTTTTACTATAAAAAAGTATACCATTGAAAAACACTTGAAAAATTCTCCACAGTTGGCTATGGAAGATCTCATTTAACATCTGGTAATATATGTACATCTTGAGCATCCCATCCTTTTCTTCACCAAAACAGCCGATGAAAAAAAAAGTAGACTTACTAGGCCTAATATGTCCCCTAGCGAGCAGCTCCTGTATAGTCTTCTCTATCTTATCTTTTACCGTTTAGGGTGCCAATAAGGAGTAATCCTAATAGGCTTACTGCCCCCCTCTAACTCAACAATGTGCCCAATCTCTCTATTAGGTGGCTTGTCAAGTGGCATGTCACTAAACACTTTAGAGTGTGTAAGAATTTGGTATAGCTATGATACCATGTAAGAATTTTCTTAAGACAATAATTCAACACCAAGATCAAGAAGCTCAATAGATAGCACAAGAGAGACTAATGATGATCAAATGAGAATTTCAATAATGATCAAAATGATAATGGATATCAAATAATTGGATATGAGATGAATACACACTAGAAGTGCTTGAATATAAAGGCAACTAGAATGACTAGGAGTCAGCAAAGATATAAGGACCACAACTAAGCACATGTCCACCAAGCGTGGATTATCCTCCATTGAGCACAGGAGTTTGTGCTATGATGAGAGGATAAGTTTACATGTGTATCTCATAAAGTGATGTTGTAGACACCATGTGCTCAAATAAGTTGCTAACTCTTGTGTTGTCAACAAGACAACTGATATGATTATGCATATTCCTAAGTGTCTACATGACAACTAATATAAAAATGCATTATCTTAAGTAAACTTAAGTGTAATAATAATTAATTATTTATACTAACACCCCCCCTTAAGTGTAACTTAGGAAAATGCACTTAAGCTCACAAAGCTAAATGCAAGATGCAATGTGGGTCCTGACTACTAGGATGTTAGGTACCCATGTATAAATGCACTGCTCTACATCCAATGCGATGCAATGCAATCTCTCTGAAAATGGAGAAAGAGAGAAAACCTCATGGGAAAAACCTCTTCCAAAAAGAGAGATGAAGTAATACAAGATGCATGCAAGGATGGAGTAATCAAGACCCCCTAGTATGACATACATCATGCATGTACAAGCATATATCCCCCATAAGAAAAAATACATGATGGTATCCCCCCATATTGAATAATCTCCTGCAAGGATGTCATGAAGACAAAAAAGTATCCAATGCCTACAAACAACATTTCTCACTTTAGGAAGAAAATACACCAAGTATAGGTGCATGTATACTTCCCATTGTGGATAGGAAGATGGATGAGGAATTCATATGTAGTATACTATGGATGCTGCTTCTGAAGTTTGCTCATATGTTAACAAGTCCTTGATGAATGTAGATGCCACAAGCCAATCTGGTGGATGAACAAAAGAAGGTGACAAACAAGGTAACATGTCCATGTATGAAAGTGAATCATACTCTAAAGACTAGGAATCATCCTTATAGGAAGATATGGGAAGAGAAGCAATGTAGCCTCCCCTCAATGATGAATGCACACCCATGAAAGAAGCTTCTTGATGACTGAAGAAGCTGCACCACGAAAACTGAATGATGTTCCTCCTTGTAGGAAGATGTGGTGCCATAAGTGTAATAGAGAATGCTCCCCAACTAGTAGGAAGAATCCTCAAAAGATATGATGTCTGAGGAAATTGGAATACAATCTCCAAAAACTGATATGTCTCCTTTGAAGTAAAAGAGTTCTCCTCCAACGGTTGAAAAGAAGTGTCCACAGTTATGTCAATCTCAAAAGAAAGATCAAGTGGTTGAGGGTTAGAGTGTTCCCTCGCAACAAGTGAAGAAGAATTCTCCTTGACAAAGAGAAGATGGATGTCATCAATAATGTCTCCCACATCTTCAATGTAAGACTCCACAAACAATACTGCAATGTCTGGAAGTCATCCCATGAAGCTAAAATAGAAAGACATGTTGTTTCCTGCTGCACTAAATTAGGAGCATCTATGGTTGGAATTGGATTAGTAGAAGCAACAGGAGCATCAGGAGGTATGATCTCAATTGGAGTTGTAGGTACCACAACCAAAGTGACTGGAGGTAGAATGTCCTCTGGTAATGGAGGGACTTGTGGATCTCCATATGCTTCCCAAAAACACATCCAATCATCATGAGGACTACTTGCCTTACTAAGAGGAGCAAAATATTCCTTTCTCATACTGTTATACATAAAGAGAATAAGAAGAGAAAGATGTCCCCAATTAGTATTAGGTGGAAATATCTTCGAATATAGATAAGGAAACACTTCCTTATGTTCTCCTAGATGATCAATCATCAAAGCACTCCATTTCTGATAGTTCCTTTTTGTCAATTTGAATCTTAAACCAAAGTGACACTTTTGACATGACTCCATGAGATCAAATAATGTATGCACCCCCAAAATGCAAAAAAAATCAAAGAAACCCCCCAAATGCATGATTTTATTTAGTGCGATTACAATGGCCACTTGCTAATTTAATGCCTAAGTGGACTTCTGATTTTGCTAATTACAACAACAAATATGAAGTTATATCGGACTCAACAAGATAAGACACAAGACCTCTCAAGGATCTAATTAATTACAAGAGCCAAAATAGGCCAAAAAATGACCAAATCCTAAAAGTGCTGTCTACTCAAAATTACTCCAAATTGATACCAGATCTAGAAGGTAGACAAAAAATATGCACTTTCAAAAAGAAATAGCAATTGAATGTGTGTCCAGATGAGCCTGAACTAAGCCTTTGAAGTTGCAAAAATTGGGTTTTGCGATTTGTAGAAAAATTTAGGAACAAAGATCTCAAACATCCTGCACCAATGTGTAGATTACAATATTCTACCCCAAAACAAAAAAGATTGCTTGAAAAAAGGGGTCTGTATGAGGGAGATATCACTGTTTAAAAATCACCTCCGTAATTATTTTTCCTGAATTGCTGCCGTCACACCTCCAAAAATCAACTGAATGTAGATTTCACCTTAGATGTCCGATTTTGATGAAAGAAAAGTCAATTTGGGGTTTTCTTGACCGTCTGAATATGATGCCAATATCTGATTTGCACCGCCAAGCTCCAATCTTGACCTGCAAAAAAAATCTCTCCAATGGCTACGCAATGAAACCAAAGTAATGAGACTCGGACCCGGCTCAGACTCGACAAGGGTAACTCGACTCGTGACCTGACTCGGACTTGCCTGTGACTCGACAGTGACTTGGCAAAGTGATAAAACCCTTGAAAATTAGAGATTTTTTTGGATTTAAATTAATTCCATGCACCCATTATTGAATAAAGATTAAAGACACAATAACATCATAAAATAGAAGGTAATTTGATCACATACATAACATACATCAATTACACAACTACAAAGGAAAAAAAAAAAATCAACTAAGTCAGATGAGTCAATCGAGTCACCTAGGCAAGTCAGTAGAGTCACCCTGCCGAGTCAGGCGAGTGAGCTCAGTTGACCTGTCGAGCCAAGGTCACGTGTCATTTTGACTCGGCTGAAACAACTTGACTTGCTGACTTGAACGACTTGCTTGACTTGCAGCGAGTCTCGTTACTATGAATGAAACTTCTATGGCTCTAATACCATGTAAGAATTTGGTATAGCTCTGATACAATGTAAGAATTTGCCTAAGGCAATAGTTCAACACCAAGATCAAGAAGCTCAATAGATAGCACAAGAGAGACTAATGATAATCAAATGAGAATCTCAATAATGATCAAAATGATAATGGATATCAGATAATTGGATATGAGATGAATACACATTAGAAGTGTCTGTATATAAAGGCAACTAGAATGACTAGGAGTCGGTAAAGAGATAAGGATCATAACTAAGCATATGTCCACCAAGAGTGGATTATTCTCCACTGAGCACAAGAGTTTGTGCGATGATGAGAGGATAAGTTTACATAGGTGTATCTCATAAAGTGATGTTGTGGACACCATGTGCTCAAATAAGTTGCTAACTCCTGTGTTGTCAACAAGACAACTGATATGACTATGCATATTCCTAAGTGTTTACATGACAACTAATATAAAAATGCATTATCCTAAGTAAACTTAAGTAAAGTGTAATAATAATTAATTATTTACACTAACAGAGTGTTTAGTTCTAAGCTGCTGAATATTTGGGTGGTAGGTTGGCTTATCTATCTCATCTAATGTAGGCAACATCTTACACTTTGCTGCCCAGTCAACTATATCATCATGCCGTATAAGATGCTAGATACACCTGAAAAATATCACCTTTAGATTACTATTCCTTACGACCTTAAGGATGTGTGGTTTGCCATCCTTAATAAATCTCATTTTCATCTTCTTAGTGCTGATATAAATATACTCAATGCTATGCAACCAACTCATGCCAAGTATTGCACCAGTGTTGCCCATGTCCACCACATAAAATCTGGCTTAAACGAATAATTTTAGCTTCATGGGAACCTCATAAATTTTCTTGCTACATCTAAGGGTATAACCATCAGCCACTTGTACTCTAATTTCCTCAAAATCTTCCGTCTTAATTCTTCTTTTGGTAACCAAACATGAATCAATAAAATTATGTGTAGCACTCACAAAGAGAGAAATAACATGCTGCCCTCTGCTAAGAGTCCATGTATCTCAAAAGCTCCTTCCTTCCTCATGTTTAAAAGGTAAACTACCTTGAGGTTAGAATCATTTATCACCTCATCACCATCATCTAAAGCCTCATGAGTCACATACTCATAATTAGCTAGCTATCTAGGAAAATCAGAACTGTCATCATAGAACCACTCTATTATCCTATTTTTTTCCTTAGATGTTGTCAGTAAAGTTATAAAATAGCTGATGGGTAGATTAGCACGTAGTTGGTAATTATTATGTAGCCGACGAGTAGAATTAATTATATTTGAATGGGCACGACGGTTGAGTCACCTCTTCGAAAGGGTATATGTACACCATTTGGAATGAACTTTGGATCATCATTGTAATCATCATTGGAAGCACCATGTAATCTCTTCGGCATATATCCGAATAATAAAAGAAGTACTGCTGTGTTATATGTTTTTGTCTATTGTCTATATGCATTAACTATTTACCCCATATGGCAAACATTTGGTGTTGTTGCCCAATGGACCTGGAACGAAGGAAGAGGAATGAAGACTAATGACGAATCAACTTAACAAAGATAGGAATAAGATAAAGGAAAAAAATGAAATACGCACTGCACAAGAAATTTTAACTTTGGCACAACAGGCTGAGCACAGACAAAGGTTTGAGCAGATTGTCGACGGACACCGAAGCACCGAGGAATTGTTGGAAGAGACTCGACAATGGTTGAACTTGGTGGAAGAAACAAGGGAGGAATCTCTTAACTTGTATATGTCAAGGGAAGAGAATCCAGGCAGAAGGGAATTAACTCGCACGGCTTGGAGTGCCAAGGGAGCACGAATGTGGAGTGAACTCTTCGTCCGTGATACAGTTCTGGAATGGACAACTTCGTTTGAGGAAAACCATTTTTTACCAAGTAATGTGGTTGTTGGAAATAAGACGACTATGCAAAACAACGCGGGCGTGCAAAATAGCACAAGCGTGCAGAATAGCGCAGGCATGTAGAACAGCGCGGGCGTACAAAACAACGGGGGTGTACAGAACAGCGTGGGTGTGAAAAACAACGTAGGTGTGCAAAACAACGCAGGTACATAAGTACCTCCAACTCGAATAGTAATAGCTGAACCAAAGGAAAATTTGCCAAAGTTTGATGGTGATGGAATGTCCGATCCAATCAGACACTGTAAGATATGTGAAACAATTTGGATGGCGAATGACATAATTGACATAGATGAATGGGTTCGACAATTTCCAGCAACCGTAGGGAGTGTAGCAATTGATTGGTTTGCCGATGCCGATCTCCAAAAATTAACTTCTTGGGTAGCAGTTAAAAAGGATTTTATCATTGAGTTTCAACTGCTGCGAGACGACAATGAGATAGTAGCAGAAATCTACACCACAAAGCAAGGGAGAAATGAAATAGTTCATGTATATGCCAGAAAACTAAAAGAATTAATAAATAAAATGGAAAGTAAGCCAGCAGATGGGCTGAAAAAGTGATGGTTCATTGAAGGACTACGCTCGGAGTTAAGGAAGAAAATGAAGATTGTGCTGCCATCATCATACACCAAAGCATACAATCGGGCGATGGACTTAGAGAGTGAACAAAAAACAAAAAAGAAGGAAAAAAAGTAGCTCATCCGACTCAGATGACGTGTCTTCGGAAGAAGATAGCAGTGGTGATGAAAATGACAGTAAGAAGGTCCAAGCTCTCCAAGAGGATATGATCAAAATGATGAAGGAATTTAAGAATATGCAGAAAGAGATGAAGGAAAACGAGCTATGGTGTACAGAATGCAAGATAGAAGGTCACACGAAGGGATCCTGCTCAAAAAACTAGTTCTGTGATATCTGCCAAATTATGGGACATTCCACAAAAGAGAGTCCCTTCAATATGAAAACAAGAGGGAATCAACAAGTACTCCTGACACAAGAGGCTTCCGCGTCAGGAGGGAGTGAAAACACCAGCAATGATGGTGCCACTTCAGGTGGGTAGAGAAATAATAGAAGAGGGCAAATCAAAAATACCAACAACAATACCAACAATAATAATGGGAGCCGCAGCTGAATTCAGTACAATGTTGAGCATGCAATTTGTGGGGCCACTTTGCATGGAACTGTACAGCACCAAATGCATCAAAGTTGTTATGTAGATGGTGCCAACTTGGAGATCATGAAGATGCCAAGTGCTCGAAATCAGGAGTCAATTTGATCACCATCGAGACAAACGAAGAGGAGGTTTTGACAATCACATGGAAACAGACAAAACTGTACCCCAACCTGATAGAAGAAAAGAAGAGATTGGAAGAAGTGTGGGTGAAAATTAAGAAAGAAACGCAGGCAGAGAAATCACAATTGAAGGACACTACCAGTACCTCAACTAGGAATTGCGCAGAACAAAACATCATATGACAGATATTACAAACTAAAATACTAGTCAAGTTAAATGATCTGATCCTCAGAATGCCTCAACTACGGACAACACTCAAAAACATAGCCCTGACTGCTAAACTACCAAGAGACCATGGAAGGGGAAAGGAAAGCGGAGCAAGTGCAGTGGACCCAATGCTGCTAGCCCTCACATCCGGACGGCATCTGGTGGTTGTAGAGATGGATATATTAGGAACAATTCTTTCAAACACAATTGTGGACAAGGTTCAGGGGTAAACGTCCTGCTAGAAGATATCTGGAAGAAGTTGGGATAGCCGACGTTATGGCCACCTACATTCCTGTTGCTCACAGCAGACTAGCACAGTATCAAGCCTTTGGGAATCCTGATGGCACAACCAGTGACTATTGGAATACAGCCATTCCTACTTGACTTCGTCGTCATCCTGCTGAAGAGGAGAGGATATGATGCCATTTTGTGTCGAGAATGGCTTGTACAAGCAAGGGTTAAGCATGACTGGAAGAAGAATACACTATCAATGGAGGGTAGAGGACAAAGATTCATAATTGACTTGCATACACAAATGGTGCGACTGGAACCAAATGAGGAAGAAGTCCTATGGTTGGAAGGTGGATTGAAGAACAATGATGTGGATTTGGTGAATGGACTATTTCACTGGCAGATGGAGGATTATGAACTCTTCTCGAACTGCAGCATGTTGGGTGTCGAAGAAGAAAAAGGAAGAAACGAGTTCCTAAAGGAGTATAATGAACTAAAGGAAGGAGAAGCGCAAGTGGATGAAACACTGACATATACATTTAGTGAAGATAAACTGATAAAATGAGGCCATGGTACAAACCATGAACCTCGGAGATGATGTTGAACCAAAAAACATATTGGTGGGAGATAACTGGAATCCAATATTAAAAATAGTGCATTTAAAATAGTATGGCTTTTTAGGGGAGCAAAGCAAGTACACAGTATGGACAAGCATCAAAAGGAATTTTGGCTGTATGAGCACATGTGGAGGAGAGTAAAAGGGAGTATGTTTGCCATAAAACAGGGTTGTACGACCTATCAAGAGCGCAAACAAGAAAGGAAGGCGGTAAAGAAAAATAAAATGTTGTACAAACGAGGAAGGACAATGTACGACCATGCAAAAGATGGAAGGAAATCACAGGTGACCCACCATACAGCCAAACAAAAGATATTGTGCATGACACACCGTATGACTCAAGAGGGGAAGAAGTATCACCATGTGGGTAATAACCAGCTAGTGAATTGGACCGTATGGACTCAAGGAGAATAGAAGTTAATGCACCGTACAGCCTTAAGGAAATCAGAAAGACCGTATGGCGGTAAAAGAGACATCAATTCTAAAGTAGTGATCATATGACCATACGGATATAAGAAGACCCCTATAGCAAACAAGTCACCACTGCAAAACTGTACAGAAGGAGGCTTAGATTGGATACCATACGGTGTATGGCCTATACAAAGGGTAAAGCTCAGGCAAACAACAAAGACCATACGGCATTATGCGAACACAATCGGAGAAAGCTTGACTGCACGAAGAACAGAAGGAACACCATATGATGTACGATTGGCAACTTGGAGAAATAGGAATATCGTACGACCCATTTCCATACGGCCAAAAACTTGTGGGAAATTAGAACACTGTACGGCAAAGAAAAGCAGAGAAACATCTTTCATACAGCTCAGAAAGAAGGTAAGCATCATTTTGTGGTCCATACGGCCTGGTATTTTAGGAAGCAAGCAAAGGTAGGAAAGCCGTACGGCCAAGACGTATGGTAATAGGTGCAAGGAAGCCATACGTCGGAGGAGAAGTGGGAACATCTTCAATATAGGAAGGGAGCCATTCTGTACGGTAGGAACTGGAGAGGGAGAAGAAGATTGTAGTACACGGTAGATGTAGAAGGGTGATGAGGTTCTAAAAAAAAAAAAAAAAAATGATGACAAATTGAAAATGTTCAGAATGAATAATGTATGATGCCTAAGGGAAGGGAAAGACATAAACAGGTAGTAAAACATAAGCAGTTGTCAAAAAGAGTGTGGAATTGGAAGAAAATCACAAAAATGGTGTGTTCCATGGACTTTTGTTATCAGTCGTGGGAAGTATGACCAATTGATGAGACCTGGAGCTGCTGCAGGCATGGAGTGTCTGGATACTAGAGGTGGAGAGAACAACAGAGCAAGCCTTTCGAGAGGGGTGATACACTTTGAGGCATTTGGAGTAGGTGTTGGACGTGAAGCTATCTTGGTGGATGTATAGAGAGCTCAATGTTTACCATATGGGGTGAAAAGTTAATGCATACAGACAATAGACAAGAACATGCAACATAGCAGTACTTTTATTATTCACATATATGTTGAAGAGATTACATAGTGCTTACAATGATGATTACAATGATGATCCAAAGTTGTACATATATCATTCTGAAGAACCTTCTCGAAGGGGCCCATTGGCTACATAACAATTACCAATGACATCAACCCATGGGCTACACAATATTTACCGACAACATCAACCCGTCGGCTACACAATATTTATCAGTGACATCATTCCCCACAAAAGAAAAAGTCGTCTCTGGACGACAATTACAAAATATTCAAGACAGATTAACAAAACAAAATACATTAACTAACTACAACAAGATAGATTTGTTTCTACCACACCACTTTCACATTCGTCTCGTGCCTGCACCAAACTGGCCTCCTAACCACGTTGCATCTGTAGCCTCTGTTAACACAATATTGTCTCCTTAGTCAAGCTGACCTTGATAGCCACCCGCCTGCTTTCTCTTCCAACTCCTGGGTACACTCAGCCAAGTGTCGCTCTACTGCCCTCAATTGGATGATCAACTCCTCCCGAACTCTCTATGCATCCACCAAGACAACTTCATGTCCAACACCTACTCCAAGCGCCTCAAAGTGTATCACCCTTTTTGAAAGGCTTGCTCCATTGATCTCTCCACCTCTGGCACACTATGCCTGCAGTAGCTCCAGGTCTCATAAATTGGTCACACTTCCCACGACTGATAACTGAACCGAATGGAGGTCTAGGGGGCATCACCCCTAGCGGGGTCAAGGGGCAACGACCCAAGTGCATTCCTTGTCACAATACAGGGTGGGGTCGAGGGGCAGTGCCCCCACCACCAAGACCACATTAGCACTCTCAAAGTTACACAAAACTCCATGGAACACACCATTCCAACTCCTGTAATATCCACCATCAACACTAGGGTTTCCTCCCTCGAGATTTGAATGCAGCCAAAAGAAGCTTGGTGAAAAGCCAAAAAGTTTCTTGTGGAAAAGTAATGCTTAGCCGTGGTAGAGTAACACTACCCGCGGAATGTTGAAGCCGCGAAGGTCAGGAAGTAGCAACCTGTGGAAGATAGGAATTACTTGTGGAGGAAAAGAGTGGTCACGTCTACAGAAGAGACAATGATGTCAGCAGAGAAAAAGGGAGTTTGCGGAAGCAAGCAAAAACACGGACGTGGAACACCTTCCGTGGAGGTGGGGTGTCTGCGGCCACGTGTCCACAGGCAAAGTTTCCCGTAGCCACGTGTCCACAGAACACCCCCGCGGGCAGGTATCCGTGAGACCATTTTGTGTCCGCGAAAAATTTCTTCTCTTTTTTTTCTTTTCTTTCTTTTTTCTTTTTTTTATCTTCAGTTTTCTATCACTCTCTCTCTCTCTCATTTTTTATATCTCTCCCTCCAAGCTTCGTCATTCTTTGTCAACGAGGGAGTTGTTCTCACATGGTATATCATTAACTTTGAACTATTGACGGCTTCTGGTATTTCTTTCCCATGCAATGTCCATAGTTTGATTGTTTCGTTATCGCTTACTTCCCGTATTTGGTACGGTCCAACCTATTTGACTTTAAACTTTCCCGGTTTGATTTCGTTCGGTCCACTGTACTTCAACACTAGCTGTCTTGGTTGAAACTTATTCAATTTTAAATGCTTCTCCTGTCATATCTTCTGCCTGTTTTGTGTAACTTCCGTGGCCCATTGTGCTTGCAGTCATTGCTCATCTAGTTTATTTCCTTACTGTCAGCACCTTTCTACAAATTTCATGTGCAGCGTAACCTTTTCTTTCCACATAGTCCATTCACCGTGTATCAGACGGTGAAATCTTTTCTTTTTTTGCCTTTAGCTTCACTCGTAATCGCCTTTGTTTCTTCCACTTCTCTATATTCCTTCAGACATTCATTTTCCTCTCCCTTTTCGTCAACTCTTAACATATTACAGCTCGAAAAGAGTTTGTAATCCTCCATCTGATAGTGGAAAAGGTCGTTCACGGAGTCTAGGTCGTCCTCATTCAATCCTCCTAATCTCAATACTCCTCCTTTGTTCGGTTCCATTCTCTTCTTTCCTTCATCGTCACTCTTGCTTTCACCTTCTGAGTCTGACGACGTTGCCTCTTCACCTACCATTTGTGTGCAAGTCAATTATGAATCTTTTGCCTCCGCGCTCCATTGATAGGGTATTTCGTTTCCAATCATGTTTTACTTTTGCTTGCACTAACCAACTTCGTCCCAAAATAGCATCATATCCTTTTCTTTTCAATAGAATGACCACAAAGTCCAATAAAAATGGCTGTGTTCCAATAGTTACTAGTTGCGCCATCAAGGTTCCCAATGGTTTGATCCCATGCTGGTCTGCCGTGAGCAACTGGAATGTTGGTGGCTATAGCGTAGGTTGTCCTAACTTTTTCCATACATCTTTTGGTAACACATTCATGCCTGACCCTCCGTCCACAATTTTGTCTATCAGAACAGTTCCCAGAATGCCTATCTCAACTATTGCTGGATGCCTTCCTGTTGTGAGTGCCAGAAGCATTGGGTTTGTTGTTATTCCACTACCATCCCTTCCTATTTCCTCCGTTGCTTTCAGAAACGATGTCATATTTAGAATGACTGTCCGTAACTGGGGCATTGTGAGAAGTCACTTAATTTGATCGGGACTTCCATTTGCATCACCTACCTTATTATGTTTTGCTCAGCGCAGTTCCTCGTTAAGGTACCAGTAGTGTCTTTCGATTGTGATTTCTCTGCCTAAGTTGCTTTTTCAATTTCTGCCTGCGCTTCTTCCAATCTCTTCTTTTCTTTCGTCGGGTTAGAGTACAACTTTTTTGTTTATGGGTGATTGCCAAGACTTCTTTTTCAACGTTGATGCTACCGGTGCTAATCAAATTCACTCCTGATTTCAGGCACTTGGCATCTTCATGATCTCCAGGACCACACCATCTGCATAACAACTTTGGTGCATTTGTACAGTTCCGTGCAAAGTGGCCCCACAAATTGCATGCTCGGCATTGAACCATCGGGCGGCCGTTCGCATTGTACTGAATTCGGCTACGGCCCCCATTATTGTTGTTGGTATTGTTGTTTTGCCCTCTGCTATTATTTCTGTACCCACCCAAAGTGGCACCATCATTGTTTGTGTTTCCATTCCCTCCTGATGTGGAAGTTGCCTGCGTCAGGAGCACTTGTTGATGTCTTCTTGTTTTCATATTGAAGGGGCATTTATTTGTGGAATGTCCCATAATTTGGTAAATCTCACAAAACTAGTTCTTCGGACAGGATCCCTTTGTGTGACCTTCTGTCTTGCATTCTGTGCACCATAGCTCGTTTCCCTCCGTCTCTTTCTACATATTCTTAAATTCCTTTATCATTTTGATCATATCCTTCTGGAGAGCTTGGACCTTCTTGCTGCCCTTTTCGTCATCATTGTTATCTTCTTCCGAAGATGCGTCATCTGAGTCGGATGAGCTACTTTTCTTCTTTTTTTATTTTCTGTCCACTCTCTAAGTCCATCACCCAATTCTATGCTTTGGTGTATGATGATGACAGCACAATCTTCATTTTCTTCCTTAACTCCGGACGTAGTCCTTCAATGAACCATCTCTTTTTCAGCCCATCTGCTGGCTTACTTTCCATTTTATTTATTAATTATTTTAGTTTCCTAGCATATACACAGTCTGTTTCATTTTTCCCTTGCTTTGTGGTGTAGATTTCTGCTACTATCTCATTGTCATCTCGCAGCAATTGAAACTCGGTGATAAACTCCTTTTTAACTCCTGCCCATGTAGTTAATTTCTGAGGATCCGCATAAGCAAACCAATCAATTGCTACAACCCTTAGAGTTGCTGGAAATTGTCGGACCCATTCATCTGTGTCGATTATGCCATTCACCATCCAAATTCTTTCGCATGTCTTACAGTGTCTGATTGGATTGGCTGTTCCATCACCATCAAACTTTGGCAACTTCTCCTTTGGTCCTTCCATTATTACTTGATTTTGTGTACGGGCGTTGTTTAGTACTACGACACCAACATTATACAGCACTGCAACACCGACGCTGTTCTACACTCCGACATCGACGCTATTCTGCACTTCAACACCAGCGCTCTGTACTCCGACTCCGGCGCTTTGCACTCCAACACCAACGCTCTGCACTCCAACATCGGCGCTGTTTCAAATAGTCGTCTTATTTCCAATAGTTGCGTTCTTTGGTGAAGAAGGGTCTTTGTTAAGCGAAGATGTCCATTTCGAAAGTGTATCACGGATGAAGAGTTCACTTCACACTTGTGCTCCCTTGGCACTCCGAGCCGTGCAAATTATTTCCCTTCCATTTGGATTCTCTTCCCTCGGCGTATATAGGTTCAGAAATTCCTCCCTAGCTTCTTCCACCAAATCCAAGTGTTGTCGAGTCTCTTCCAAAAATTCCTCGGTGCTTCGGTGTCCGTTGACAATCTACTTAAACCTCTGTTTGTGCTCCTCCTGTTGTGCCAAAATTAAATTCCCTTGTTCTGTGCGTATTTCATCTTTTCCCTTTATCTTCTTCCTATCCTTGTTAGGCTGATTCAGCATTAGTCTTCATTCCTCTGTTTTTGTTCCAAGTCCATTGGGCAACGACGCCAAATTTTTACCGTATGGGATAAATAGTTAATGCATATAGACAATAGACAAAAACATGTAACAAAACAGTACTTTTATTATTCGCATATATGCCGAAGAGATTACATAGTGCTTACAGTGATGATTACAACAATGATCCAAAGTTGTACATATACCATTTTGAAGAACGTTCCCGAAGGGGCCCGTTGGCTACATAACAATTACCGACAACATCAACCCATCGGCTACACAATATTCACTAACAACATCAACTCGTTGGCTACATAATATTCATCGACAACATCAATCTGTCGGCTACACAATATTTACCGGCAACACTCGGGAGGAGTTGATCATCCAGTTGAAGGTAGTACGGTGACACTTGGCTCAGTGTACCTAGGAGTTGGAAGCAAAGAAAGCGGCATGGGTGGATATTTTGTAATTGTCGTGTAGAGACGACTATTCTTTTTGGGGGGATGATGTTGTCGGTAAAGTTATAAAATAGCCGACGGGTAGATTAGCATGTAGTCGGTAATTACTATGTAGCCGACGAGTAGAATTATCTATATCCGAATGGGCACAACGGTTGAGTCACCCCTTCGAAAGGGTATATATACACCGTCCGGAATGGACTTTGGATCATCGTTATAATCATCATTGGAAGCACTATGTAATCTCTTCGGCATATATGCGAATAATAAAAGGAGTATTGTTGTGTTACATGTTCTAGTCTATTGTCTGTATGCATTAAACTATTTACCCCATACGGTAAACAGGCTCCATAGGGCAATCATGTTTTTCATCATAGGGCCCTCTACAATAAAAACATAGTCTCCTCCTTAGATCATTTAGAGTCTTTTGATCTAAAGGGGCTGTCATAGTATGCTTAGAATCAATTCTATCATCTTTCTTGGGGGTTGTCCTGTCATATGATGAAGTAGTGGCTTTCAAAGAAAACTAGCTTTGTGGAGTAGATATCTCAAGATTCCTTTCTTTTTTCATTGCCTTCTGCAAGGTAGGTGGATCCAAGGACTTTACTCACCCTATGAGTGGCTCAACTAAACCCTTAATGAAAAGCAATTTGTTGCCTCTCAGAGTTATCATATGCCATCATAGATAGCTGCTGGAACTTTCTAATAAAGGCCTCAAGGCCACTTGCTTTTCTCAATTGTGCTAGCTCTTTGAAGTAAGTCTCAGGGTCCTTCTTATCAAACAACTCTAGCTACTTGTCCACAAACTGCTGATAGGAAACTATCTAGCCTTGATGTAGTGAAACTAGCCCATGGTACCAACAGTCATGAGCTACTCCATCCAAATGCAATACAAAAAGAGGATGCTGTCTTGCTCAGTCATGGGACACAATGCAAGATAAGTATCAAGCTTATGAACTCAAGATAAGTATCGAGCTTATGAACTCAAGCTCGTGTTGTAACCTTGCCAATGCCATCAAAGTGTGTTAAGGTCATCTTGCTGGCTGCCTCTCTCAAATCTGTCTATCTGAGCCTTTATCTTTCAGGTGCAGGCCTACCTCTAGTGTGCTCCCATTTCTGTGTAAGAAATCTATTGAAGTTCAGATTTTGCTCGTTGGCTTGCGGAAGAGCATCCCACTCAACATACTGAGCAACTACATCATCAACGAATGTTGCGACTTCAATCTGAATACTAGTTATGTCAACCTCTAGTCTCAGGAAAGTAGGTTGTTGCAACCTATATGTCCAGTCATGTCAATCTTGACCTCAACTCTAATCCTGTTCTAAGCTCTAATTTTGTCCTCAACTCTAGACCTGTCATCATCTCTAGACCTGTAGGAACTGACAAAATACTCCTAGTGCCTCTCTCTCTACTTCGACCTCTGGGGGTACAGTGTGCTGCAAAGTATTAGATAGCTATTGCAGCACATCGACAACATGGTGTTGACCATGTGCGAGGTCTCCCACTGTCTCCCTGGCCTTTCTGTCAATATTAGAACCAGTAATAGCATCCTTGTAACATATACGACCTGAACCACCAGCACACCTATCACTTATTTGGCGAAACCGTATCTTAGGTTCTCAATCATTAGGTGAAGAATTACAACCTCTGCCGGTTATAGTGTACCGAATATGAATCTCTATGCCATGTTGAACCCCAATTCCCTGCTAGCTAACATGAAATTGCTATGATACCATTGTAAGAGCTATGTTGGCTCACACTAATGCAATGCTAGAGAATGTTTTTGATTTTTTGTGGTTTTTTCTTCTTCTTTTTTCATTTTTTTGATATATAAGTTTTTTTGTATTTTCAAATATATGTATATGAATGCTGAAACAAGTAGCCAATGAAGAAACTACTAACAATGCCAAGATAAATTTATTTATTTGCAATTATAACACTTCAAATTATTGTAAACAATTCATATGAAAGAACAATTTAAATAGGGAACTTGAATATTTGCTAGCATCCAAGATATATTGCAGCCATTTCTTCAAAACTCCATGTCACACTGGTTTATAGCAGCCCAATGCCAAACACTGCTTAGCAAAAGAAAATCACAGCCCTGTGTGTGTAGACACAGCTCCTAGAATCCCACACTATCCTCACTAAAACTGGCCACCCAAGACATGTATATAATTGCAGGCTGTAAACGCCTATTTGAAGCTACTAATTACCCTCTTAGAAACAATATGTAACAGTAGTTGAAGGCTGAATGCAATGGCGTCCAAACTCAGTGAAAACCCTTTGATATTATTGCAGCATTAATGCATCAATTTGGTATACATCAACACCAATTTACCAAGCCAAATAAGCAGAGATAATCTCCAGAATATCAGACAAAATTCACCATGTATTTCTATGACTTAAACTGCAAATCAGAAAGAGAAGTCAGTCCTCACAGAAATCTCATGTAGAAACCCTCAACAAATGCACAAAATGAATAAAAACAAAATGTCATGGAATGGCTGAATTTTCTCCATGAGGTCTCTTCATAATTACAATATGAAACTTGGCTTCTTCCTCACACTTTCCATTAAAGATGCTTCACTTTTGCACTTTCAAATTATAACAATATAATGATAAAGTTATTCTTAATGAATAACTTATAATATCAAGCTCCATTAGATGGTCCAGTCAATCATTGAAGATGCCAATCACCAGGTGCCTCAGGTGCACTACTAAAACTATGAGCACCTAGAATTGACTTACTATAAGTAGCAAGTCACTCAATGAAGACCCTCAAAACAAATTGTCAACTCACGAGGGTCATGATAATGAACTAACATCATCAAACTACAAGAACTTGTTAAAATGGGGACATTACAAATAATGTAAACTTTGATATTGTTGGAACTTTGTGTCCTTGAGGAGACTTCACAATGTTGTCAAACTAGCAGACTAGGGAGGTATAGCACCTCCAAATCATCAAATCACAATACTTGATTCCAGTTTAGAATGCTTCAGTTACACACTTTCAAATTATAACATTATAATGATAAAGTTATTTTTAATGAATAACATATAATATGAAGCTCCATTAAATGACCCAATCAATCAGTGAAGCTTCCAATCACTAGGTGCTTCAACTGCACCACTAGAAATAGTAACGCCCAAAAATTGACTTACTATAAATAGCAAGTCACTCAACGGAGACCCTCAAAATAGACTGTCAACTCATGAGGATCACGTTGATGAATTAACATCATCAAGCTACAGGAGCTTGTTAAAATGGGGACATTACAAATAATGAAAACTCTGATATTGTTGCAACTTTGTCTCCTTGTGGAGACATAACAATGTTGCCAAACTAGTAGACTAGGGAGGTAGAGCACCTCCAAATCTTCAAATCACAATACTTGATTCCAGTTTGGAGTTATAGACAAGCGATAGATGATCCATAATGCAACAAGTCCACCAAGAGGCCATATTGGTATATGAGGCTGACCTTACCAAAAACATTGCTAGTCGGCCATCACAAAATGAAATGAGGTGGTGGCGAACTTGAAAATGAAAGATGAAGCCAAATGAGTTGCATGTAAATAGAGAGGTGTAATGCTCTTTTTTAGGATAGTTTGGGAATTATGGGACAATTAACTTGAATTCCTTGTCATGAATTACAATATTTGATTCTGCAATGAACTTATGCAACTGATAATATAGAGATAAAAATATATTATTTCAAAATAAATAACTATTATCAATAACACTGGCTATCTCGGATTTAGACAATTAGATGTATGCTTAGTGAATTGACCTTGTAGATGAATTTGCACTTTGTGCAATGATCACTATGATGTTTGCCACATCAGATATTGCAACTTTAATAAGCAAAATGATCTTACCTTATGGTCCCAGTGTAATCCTTAAATAAATGCATTGAATGTATGACAATATTGCTTGTAGTTGTAGGGATAGGATTGTTGTCTCAGATATGGTCTTTCAATTCATGCAATGTCTGATATGGTAATATTGCTTATCGCAATATTGTTGCTATCTCAGTTATGGAGTTGTAAAATTGCAACAAAAATTGATGCTGTGTCTGATATGTCATATATACGATCCTTCCTTGAAATCAATGATGTCGTCTTTGATCTTCCTTGATTTGCTTGCAACTGGTCTTAGCCAAATAGGCAAATGCTCAGAGAGCAGATTCAAATATGGATAAGACATTAAATGTTTCCACAGAAGGATGTCTCATGTCTATTTATAATGGCATCACTTCACAATATCAGTTTGTTAAGTAAATCATAAGACTTATGCTTATCGCACCCTTCTCTAATTTCTAATTAGTGTGACCACTGGCACTTAACTGCCTTAATCTTCTTATTTAGAGAATGATCATTAGTGTGTATTGAACCCTTTGATATATTCTCTTACAAACTTGTCTTAGTCGATTGCTAATTTGACTAATAATATATTTAGGGGGATTTTTGTAGTCTCCACGTTTGGTTTCTTATAGTAAGCTCTGCATATTGACTAGTGTCTATTCATTAATGTTCGGAATTAATGTCCAGCATTAATTGTGCCTCCTCGTGTCATCATTGTCTTTATAGTAATTGATTATTGATCGATATTGTTTAATAGAAGTCATCATTTGTAATGTCCTCAAAATTTGGTTCTTATTTTGATATCATTCAGTGGTATACCATTTGGAGATCATTCAGGATGCTTTGATTCGCACTTACTATTTTTAGTAAGTCATTTGAATGTTTTGTTCATCCTTACTATTTATAGTCAGTCACTGAGGTGATCGATCGACATCATATTTATACTTGGACAGTGGATGGATTATTTCCATGAGTTGATATTGGAAATGATCAAGGGTTTAATGATTTAAGTTATTACAGCTAAAAGAAGTTTAACTTTAATAATAGTAACTATATTAAATGACTATATCATATGATGAAACAAAGGGGGTTAAAGTACATTTAAGTCATTTTCATATAGTTACCTTATAAGATGACAATATAAAGTCACTTTTTCACAAGGAGGAAATAAAAGTAAGGACGATTTGTCCCACATTTCCTAATGAATGTGTATCCTCAGACTAAAGAGGCTATAAAAACAAGTTGGACTCTCATTTGAGGCTATGTTATGAGAATATTATATTGAAGTTATTTCTCCATTGTTCCTGGAAATCAGCGACTGGATTGCTCTGAGGATGAAAACCCTTAGAAACAAGAAGGTTTGGATGGAAACCCATTCCTTCAAGATTGATGATTCATACAGAGTTCATATTTGAATTTATTGGTGGATTCATATGTGTTGGGTTCAGACGGCTTGCTACTGTTTGTGAAGAATCTATGGGATGGGAGTGGAATTAGTTATTCATTTTCAGGCAGCATTGAACTTCCTCTCCAATTTCCCAAGACAGGGTTTACTTATATGTCTGGGCACTGACGTTGGAAGGAGATATCAGCAGTGATTGGATGTTTGAGTCCCTTATAATGGAATAGCTAGAGTTATAGATGGACTGCAGCTGCTGTGCATAAATGCCTGGGTTTTCAATAACCAGTGGCAGAAAGTCCAGGCACCCACGGCTGGGTATGGTTCCCCAACCAAGCAAGCATCATTGGCAGGTCCAAGTATTCAGCTGCATCATTGAGATTGAGAATTGACTTGCAAAATCCAGAATATACACGAGTTGGTATAGGTGCATGTGTTTTACCAGCAGTCTGAATTACATTTCTTTTGTTTGAAGCTAACCATTTGTAATATGGACTGGTGAAACATCTAGTAAAGTAGTTGTGAGATGATAATAAAGCTTGCAAATACATGGACAATCTGCTCAGCGGTTGTCATTGATAATAAATCTGCATTTATATTGAAATCTGAATATTTGGTCTGCCTAAGCATTTAATTTTAAGGAGTCTGCCAAATATCTGACAAAATGATTCAATAGTGACCAGAGGTCTATAACCAGTTTCATCTTAATTATTTGTTTAAAATGATGATGCATAAAATTTTGTGGCTTTGGGAGTGTAGCGCGGATGCCAAGTGTTTGGGTTTATGTCTATGCAATACAAACAAATTTATCAGATTTTGGTTATCATGCAACTGTTTGACAGAATTCCTATGCAAAGGATTTATGTTTTGTGATATGATTTTTGGCTCAAGCACTCAAAAATCTCAATTCAGACCCTTGTCACCAATTGTTTGACAAAATGCCTGTGAGACAAAACTGAAAATTTGAAGACAGAATAGATAGGGGATCTTACACTGTCATTATTGATGATTCTTAGTCAAATGACATATTCTGCAACATAGAAAGCATTTGTATAGAGCCCTTCGAGATAGTGTTGAATTGTGCCAATCAAACTATTGATTATAGCAGAGGTATGAATCTTAACAATTGTTAACAGTCTCCTCTTCTGATCTTCATCCTTATCCTTCATTTGTAATCAAAATAGCAAGGACCACATTAGTTACGATATTTTACTTGTGAAATTTTTTATTGGCTTTAAAGACTTTGTTGATTACATGTGTATTTTAATGAATTTGGAGTTCATTTTTAATGCATTATGCCCTGAATTGCAAATTGTAGTCCTATTGAATTTGGGATAAAAAGTGAATATGTTGCTTTATATCTATTAAACAAATGCTTGAGAAACGATAGTATCCATTCTTCTCTTTCATGGGTTTGTATTTGATTATGTTGCTTTCTGTTTCTAGAAAAGTTATCCAGTTTTCTTGGTGTTTATTATAGCACAAGACATAGTCACTAATGAAAAGTACATCACATTGTTATCTTGCTTATTTTCATACAGAAACAATGCATCCGGTGAAGTTGCTAATCAGCCATTGTACATGCCATTTATGGTTCCAAAACCTCCAGGGCGACTGTATATTTTATTTGGAAAGCCGATATTAACTGCTGGTAATTGTCTATTGCTCATGTCACTTTCAAGTTAATGCCAGTTTCAGAACTTATGTGTTAAAAGGGTAAGTCTTTGATGTCCATGATATTTTATTTGGACATAACATCTCTAGTGCTCAAAGTTCTCTCTTCTCTGCCCCATTGCCACCTACATGCCTCCGAACAACCGTGTAGATGCACACATAAATAATTAATCATTGCTAAGACATTATGTTGTCTGCCCGAATCTCCCTTGTACGCTATACATTAATAACTTTCACACATGAATTTGCACAACCAACTGCTTGTAGCAGATACAAATGTGCACATGAGTTCCTCAAATGAATTCCAGAAATGAACTTTCCTATGTTCGCAACTCTACTACTAGTTTAGTTAATAAACTATATGGTTGCCTCCGACCAATGAATCCTTTATAACATATTTTCTTGAAGTGATATAATCATAAACTTTTAGTTTTACTCCTTCCCATATCATTTTACATGCTTTGCAAGGTTCCAATGTTTTAAGTTTCCAGAAAATCATAAATTTTCTGTTTCTACCATTTCATCTGGCTATTGTATCTGTAGCACATAGAGATTCAGTTTTTCCCTTCATTGCAAAGAAGAAATTTTTTGGTATTGCTTTGGAGAAAGATATAAGCTAAATTGTTTATGTATGTTAGTATCTAATTTTTTCCTTTCAGAACAACTCAAATTGGAACTGCTTGTGAGGTCAGACTTACCTTTTAATTGGCAATGGAAACTCTTTTAGATCTAAATAACCCCAAAAATCTAAAATTATGCACAAGTTTACCATCATGCACATTGTACAAAATTTAACATGTTGTGTGTAATTTCTCTAGTAGGAATGTTCAACCAGATTTCACCAAATTATAAAATCAACACGAATGCAAGCCCTTTTGTTGTCCTCAATTTCCTCTTTGTTTTAACGCATTGATGAGGCATCATGAAAACTATTCATTAGCTCTGAATTCTTCGTTGTGTAGTCTTGTCTATGTGGTCTTTTGAAGAGTTTTTGTTGAGATTATCTCCAATTGTTTGTTGGTAAGAGTTTTTCTTCTCGCACTACAAACACTTGATTTTTGGTAAACTTTCACGTCTTTTCTTTGTTTTTCTTTGTGTTGTAAATAGTTTTTGCTTTTGTTTTTGCCTTAGGTGAATAGCCCTTAGAATTCTGCTTGATTCTTGCTAACTTAGGTCCAAATTGGAGTTGTCCAACTCAAGTTATAAGAGAAATAATGGGGGTTTTCAGGTCAACTGCATATTTCTATGAAAAACCTCATAAAGTGGGCTTTTTATAGACAATTGCACGATATAAAGTTATATTTGATATTTAAAGTGAATTTTGTGGTCCATTTTAAAATTTCAACTCATTCTGAGTTGATTTGATCATAGCTTTTTATGTTTTATGAAAATAACTTATTTCAAGATTATTATTCATGTTATTTTATTAAAAACTATAGTTAGATATTAAATATAAATATATGAGATAACTTAAGTGCATAAAAGTGAGATTTTTATTACATATTGCATACATCCACATGTAAAATACTTAATGAAAATCCACTCTGAATAAGTTATAAGTCCCAACATTAAATTAAATGGACTTTAGATGTGTTAAGTGGGTTTATAATATGTATTTACATATTTTAATCTTATCTAATTAATGTAAGTGGGAAAATCTAACCCATTTACATATGGTATTGCATGCATAAGTTTATTTTAATTATATTAATGCATTTTAAATGGGGTTTCTCTAACCCATTGCATATACATATTTTAAAATTACCACTTAATGGACTTTTAAAATCAAATAGCATGTTTTTATATGTAATATCCCCGTCATAAAATACATGTAATTAATTAAACCTTGTTATTGCGCCGATTGGTTTAATATATATTGGACCCATTTTTCATTGTTTCCAGGTAGTTTGGCCATCGGCTATCTTTGTACACTTTCAGAAAGTTTTTCCGACGGGTATTTAAGCACGACTTGTAGGTAGTAGTGGGTAAGCATTTTGAATTATTTCTTTGTACTGCGAATTCATGTTGGAGTTCTCTGTTGTTTGCCATTTTAGAAGTGGAAGATCTTCCCTATTTGGCTTGTCCGGTTTCGGTGGGATTCAACCCTCACCCTATTCCATCGCCTGTAATACTTTGCTCGGATCTAGCATATCGGAACACCATCTTTTGGCAAATACTAATTGAAGGTTATTTGTGTTCCAATCTCCATTATTGTTTTGGTTCTATCTGATAAATTTTGATCTTGAAGTTTATAGTGGTATTGCTTGACACTTCCCCTCCATCCATATGCTACCCGCCTATCAACTTGGTCTTCATTCCGTACAGCATTGTATCCCTATTCCACCACCGTGCAACATTGTCTCCCTCTGCTATTGTACAGCTAGTCCGATGTACGACCATCTTACCTATTCCATCACTGTATGACATTAACTCTCCCTGCTACCATACAACTACCACTATCGACAACTCGGTCTCTTATATCCTCCACCGTACAACTTCCCAGCACAATGTACGACTATCATTATTGATCGTATGGCCTTCCCTACTTCCACTGTACGACCATAGTACCGTACGACCTCAGCAATACCTCTACTCCACAATACACCAAGATACTGTACGGCCATCATTTTGCCTCCTGTACGGTCTCATCCTAGACACCATACGGCCAGCTTAGTTACATCGTACGACCAATACCATTGCAGTGTATGGCCATATCAAATATCATACCCTCTCCTTACCACACCCTCTAGCTACTTGACAGGAACAGAATTAGGATATAGTGAAAGTTTGTCTCCTTCGGGATTGGAACATTATAGTGGTATCAGAGCTTTTAATTTTGCTAGCCTGTGGAAGTGAATGCAAGTTTAAACTTGAAGGAGAAGGTGAAATAACCCTATTGATAGAATGGTAGATCATCAGGATCCTACTACAGAACTCATGAATCTTTTAAGAGAGCTCAAGAGAAACCAAATACAAATCAACGAAACCCAAAGGCTGATGCAAGAAACATTACAGAAGATATCCGAAAGAAAGAAAACAAGAGAACAAATGGGAATAGTGATGACTCAATTTCTTGAAGGGCAAACTTTCAACCCTCTCGCTCTCGACCCTCGATACCCATCTTCCTTCCAAGGGTGGAAGCACCTCACAAAGAAAGAGAACCGACTTTTCAGGAAATGCAAGAAAAACTTCGGGAAGATTGGCGAAATGCAAATATGGAAGGTGATATATCTTACAGAGACTATGTTGACCTAAGAATGAGATATTTTGGCAAGGGAAATCGTGGTTATTTTAATGATGATCTCAGGAGAAAGATCGGAAAGTTAAACTTATTGCCATTTGATGGATCTGGAGCCATTACCACACAATCATGGGTTCTGAAGACAAATACTTATTTTCAACTCAATCCAATGCTCGAAGAGGAAGCAATCAAGTTCGCAGAACTTCATCTGGAAGGAGTGGCACATGAGTGGTGGCATCATGGACTCGTCACTCTCAGACACAACCAAGTAACCTCTTATGTCGAGTTCACTGAGAGACTCATTGACTATTTCAATGGGAAGAATCTTGAGCTAAACTTCAAAGATCTAGCTTGGCTAAAGCAAATGGGCACAGTAGACAACTACATCACTGAGTTCCAAAGGCTAGTAGTATTAGTCACAAACATCTCTGAAAGACGTCGAATTGTGTTATTCATAGATGGGCTAAGAGAGCCTTTAAGAGGCTGGATCAAAGGGTTCAACCCGTGTGCACTCAATGAAGCTATTAAGAAGGTGCTGACATGGCCGCATCTTCCTCCAAAACTCACACAGCTACACCAAGACCATCCCCACAAGAAGACAAACAAGGAGCCAATTCAGAAAAAACCTCAGTTTGATGAAGATTCTCGGCAAGAGCTCCAAAGGAAAAAGCTTTGTTTCACATGCAAAGAACCATGGGGTCTTGGTCATCACTGTCTTGGGAAGGGAAAGATTCATTGAGGTGATGCCTGATGATGACAAAGAACAAATACCTACAGCGATTGACGAAGAAATTACCCAGTAGGAGAGAATAAATGCCCTGATAGAAAAGGGGTGTTCCATTGCTACCCTCACTACAGTGACTGGAAGTGGTATCTTCAGGGGTCATGGCACACTTAACAAAAACGAGCCCCAATCATGATTGATAGTGGCACCACACTCAATTTCATCAATTCATCTTTGGTCACTAGTAAAGGTTTGCACGCAATTGAGCATGGAGGATTTGAGGTTAAGGTTGCAGGAGGAACCTTGTTACCTTGCACTCATGTGATCCCACGGCTACAAATTTCCATGGGAAACTATACCATGACAGATGAATTCTTTGTCATAGATTTGGTTGATATTGACATCATTTTTGGGCATCCAATGGTTGGAAACTCTTGACCAGTACACCTAAAGTTTCAAAAGGATGGACTTTTCATTCGAGATGGATGGCGAGAAGGTGCTGCTAAGAGGAATGTCAAATAAAGAATTGAGAGAAGTCACAATCAAGAAGTCAATTGTGTCTCTCATAATTCGTGTTGATTTGATTAAAGTTACATTCAAAACCATCAGTGTATCACCTCATTTAGGTTAGTATTCATTTTTGTCATTCACTTCTCACCCCTTATCTCATGTATAATTTAGGATTAGGTGATCACTATTTAGGAACCGGCCTAGCTTCCGGAGATTCATCTCTCGTTTTAGGACAACCCACCACCCGAGAGAGTTTCCATGTTTCAACAGGATGGCTAGATTCTGCATCTTGCTATAGGCGCAATTCTGATTGACAACATGACTCTCTTCAGTACACTCAATTGGCTCTTCAGGAGTCATAGTCATAGTTGGATGAGGTTACTATGGAGTTAGAGCGGGTATAGTAGACACTAGTCCTAGACCCTGTTCAGTTACATATTATGGTTGGTGGTGAATTTTCTTCCACAGTTGGGGATGAGGGACATGATGATGTGGTCAACACATCTATCCAAGATATGGGTGCAGTAGGTACGGATGAGGTAAGAGTATCAGTGGAGTCAAACTCTCAAGATGATTGCTTCCTTCTGCTGGAAGCGAATTTATTTTTTCATCTCATATAGCTGAGAGCATTGGACAGTTGGCAGTGCCACATTTTTAGAGGGGATCAGCTGTGGGTTGCAGGGGAGTAGGTTGATGTTTCCACATATCATTTCTACTACATAGAGTCTTTCATGGAGTATCTTTTGGAGAGTTCGGATGTGTGGGAGAATTCATACAAAGTGTCTAAGGGTACTCTCATCCAAGGTTATCATGCTTTTCAAAGGTTGGTGGGAAAGATTGTAGAGACTCTGTCTACTATGCTTCCCCACAAGGATTTCGAGGTTAGGTTTGCTAAGTGGATTGCCCAGGATCCTACCCCACTAATAGTTCGGAATCAGAGATTGGAGCCATCTTCTGATTCCTAGTTTGATACTGATGAGCCCTTGATAGAGATTGGGATTTTTTACCAGCATTACAGTGTGAGGAGCATTCATCACTTTTCTTTTGACCCATAGTTAGAGGATTTGGTTTCACGTCAGTGTGGGTTGGCTCCAGTTTCATACCATCTATTATGGGATGTTTTAACACCACCTTTTGCAAATGGGATTTACAGATCCAAGTCTGACCCCTTGCAATATCTACACACCCATGACAGTTTGGCAGAGGTTGGAGTTGGTGGTAGTGTTTCAGGTACCCATTATTGTTACCATCTCCACAGTGCAGTTGGGTGTGTGTCAGTTTAATGGGGACTTAGGTGTGAACAAAGTTGGTATTTCAATTGGGTTGAGTTCCGATGAGTTGTTTCCTTCATCAGTGCCTAGGGCCAATTTTTAGATGAATCTGATGTTGATGTCCATTGTTTGGGTGTTGGTGCTATAGGAGTTGCTTGCACACAATAGGGATAGTACTGAGTTCTCCTTATGGAATCCAAGTGGACTTTGATGTTCATTTTTCTCCAGGATTGCTTGGGGACAAGCAACCTTAGGCAGGGAGAGCTGTAATGTCCCCATTTTTAGCAGGTTCCTGATGTTGCCCAGGTCAGTTCACCATTGGGACCCTCGTGAGCTGGACAATGGGCTTTGAGGGTTTTTGTTGTGTGGTTATAGGCTTTCCAGCAGCCTATGGTGTGTTTTGGCTCCATTTAAGGGAATTACTATTTATAGTAAGTCAATTTGTTGATTCCAATGAGCTCAGTTGAGTTAGAAGAAATGAGGGACGCTCTTAGTTTTTATTTTGGGCTTATTGTTTGGGCTCCAATTATTTTGGAGGGAGCGTCTATTTATCGTAAGTCACCCCATCAGGTTCATTAATTGTCTTTCATCATCAGGATCATTTTGGTGTTGTCAGATTTCAATTTTGATGCTTCTTCTGTTGTTTTCGCAAGATGGTTGAATTATTATTATTCATCTAAATATGCTGAGGTTGCTATTTTTGTTGGTGTTCTATGTTGGTTACCTCAATATCATAGCTCATTGGAACTGGGACAAAAAGTTTTAAATCGTGGGAACAAGAAACAATGACCTTACGTGTCAGAATATTAAGTTATGGTAGAAAAGATAATTTTCGGAGCCAAAAGCAATTAATAAATTAGATTATAATTGCACTTTATTGTATTTTAATGTTGTGTGTGAGAAGCTTCTTAGATAAAGTTCATTTGGGAAACTTTGTGCCATTTGGAGATTATAAATATGAGCCCATTTAATTAGTAAAGCATTTGATGAGTTATTTGCTTTTGTTGCCTGCGAAGAGTTTCTGAGTTTGTGGATTTTTGTGCCCTTGCTGAGGTATAAGGGTTTGGAGTCTAAATTCGGCTTTGATCCTACAGCTAAGGTATTGTGGATCAAATTCTTATGAATTGCATCTTCCCTTCTGTTATTGTTGTCACTTGGAAGAATTCATTGTGCTAAGAGTTTGTAGTGGATGGAATTCTGGAAATTGTTTTGGAGTCTTTCTTTACTGTTACTATTGTTGCTTGAAAGACTTAATGAAGTAGGAGCTGGTAAAATTACATTCTGGTATTGGATGTCCCTATTATCTGATTCCTAGGCATTCATTCTTCTTATATGTGGCAATGGTTTCTATTTCAATGCCCAAACATCTTGTGTTTGGTATGAGGCTTTTGTTGTGCATATTGTGGCTGGAGAAATTAATGTTGTATGAGTGTTGGACACTGTTCTGTTTTTTGTTTGTATGTGATGTTAATTGGAAGGTATTGTGGTGAATTTGAGTGGCAAAGATCCTCTAACTGTTGTCATGAGAAGCCAGCTAATTGATGTATTTAAATGCTGAAGTTTGGGCATCTGCATACTGAATTCTCCGTGGCTAGGGAAGCTGGCATTGGGCGTGTGACAATTTTATTCCAGAATCACCTATTGCATCAGCATTTTGTTGGGCGACCAGACTTGTTAATTAGGTTTCTGTTGGGCAACCTTTTTCTACACTACGTCACCCATGTTATGGAGAGGAGAGCTGATTCTTGGGGTTTCCACTAACATGCATCTTCAGGTTCTTCCTATGGGTAAAATCAAGTACATATTTTACACCATAGTCTGCCAATAGATATATTACAAAATTCCAGAATTGTCATTGAGTAGTTTAAATTCAGAATTCCTCATTATCTCTGTTGAGAGCATATCTTAAATTCAGGAGTTTGATTAATAAATCACAAGTTAATGTTAAACAAGTTGGACTGCATATATAATTTCAGAATTTGGTTTCATTGTCGTGGCTTAACTATTTACATTAGCTATATCAAAAGAAAATCAAAGTCCATATATTGAAATATTGTAAAGTGAGAGAAGAACACAAGATTTAATATTATCATCCAATTGAACTGTGAGAACCAGTTCAATTCATTCCAATAGTAACAATCTCCTTGCCAAGTGTTTGACTAAATCTCAAACTACTGATTTAGTGAAAGAAATTGATGTATGGTTAGTCATAACCAGACAGGGTTATTACAATAAGCATTCACACATTGTGATACAAGATTTTAATGCGGAAACCTTGTTAAGGGAAAAACCACCTAGGAAATGACAACCCAAACTTTTGACTCTTTTGAAGTGAGCTCTATTAGGAGCCAACTTTGTTAAAGGTTACATACACATTTTTGATGTGATCTTGTTAGACGATTTTCACCAAAGATCATTTAGACCTTGTTCATTCTTTGACACTTCTTAAGAATGGCTTGGTCTAGAGGACTTACAAACAATCAATAGAGTGTTACCATATAAGATTTCAAAAGTGATGGAGGAGCATCCTCGGGTTTTTAGCAATCCTACATGTTGGAGGTATTTTGGCTAAGTTTTGTGGACTCGGTCATGAAACAATGGTGTTCGGTCACTAAAGGGTGTAGTTGTGGCCAAGGAGCTCAATCATTGAACGGGATCGGTCGCTAAAGGAGCTCGGCAGATACAAATTGCTCGACATTCACTACAGTGCTCCACATGTGTTGGTTTCTCGACACCCTCTCTTTTCTCGGCATGTATTGGTTGCTCAACACTCTTTGTGTGCTTGACATGTATATGTTGCTTGGCATACACTGGGAGCTCGGCAATGTTGGTGGTTTTCCTAATGCTCGGCTTGGTCTCTCTAATGCTCGGTCTTGTCTTGGTTCCTGTAGGTGCCGAGTTGTTTGTGAGCCGATTTTGGGTATTTAATTCATGTTGTAGCCGACTTTGGTATTTAATCTGTGTTGTAGCCAATTTGTGGCTCAATATATATTTGATGTAAGGGATTTAATTTAATTTGTAATGAACTAGGCCAACTTGTGGCTTAGTTGGGTATAAGTAGGGGGTCTTGTGGAGTCTTTAGTGATGCGGGGTCATCTATCTTGGAGAAGAGGATGGGAACTTTGAAGAGCTAGTAGCTGCCACTTGAAGACTAGGAGATTGCTTGGTGGGCTTGCAAGCACAAGTTAAGATTTCCTTGTGTTTTCTTCTAGAGTGTAGATCTGGACTAGTTGGGATTAGTGGTTGGATTGGATCTTCAGGGATCTTGCAGAATTGTTATTGTAATTATTGTTGTATTTGGCCCTAACCCAGAAGGCTGTACAACTGCGCATATTGCATGTAATCAGTTATTTTATGAATAAAGAGTTGTGATTTGGTATCAGATCTTTCATTATTGTTGTGTTTCCATTGTGTGGTTATTTGCAAGCATCCAGATTACCTCCAATAGGGGTGTCGTCAGTAGAAACTGTGTTAGCCGACGAAGGGATTGTTGTCGGTGTTTCTGTAACCGACGAGATGATTGTCATTGATGTTTCTGTAGCCGACGGATAAATAGTCTGTAGCGGACATAATGTTTGTAGCCGACGGACTCCTTCAGGAAGGTTCGGCAGATAGTATTTATATCCTGTCTGGGATCATTGTAAATCATCATTAATCATTCATCTTATCCTATGAAGCATAATGTAATGTCTAGCATATGCGAATATAATAAAAGGAGTTCTGTTGTTCGTGTGTGTGTTCATTATCAGTGTGCATTTCTTAATTAACCTATGCGGTAAACATTTGGCGCCATTGCCCTATGAACCTGGCAGGTGGGAGGAATGAAGATTAATGCCAAATCAACTTAACAAGGATCGAAATAAGGTCAAGGGAAACGATGGAATCCATACTGCGCAAGAAACTTTAATTCTGGCACAACAAGCCGAACATCGAAGGAGATTCCAGAAGATTGCTGATGGAAATTGGAGCACAGAAGAATTGTTGGAGGAAACTTGGTAGTGGGTGGAATTGGTGGAAGAAGCACGGGAGGAGTTTTTGAATTTGTGTTCGTTGAGGGAAGAGAATCCAGACGGAAGAGCATCGACTCGCACGGCTCGAAGTGCCAACGGAGCAAGAGCGTGGAGTGAACTCTTCGTCCGGGATATACTTCTGCAGGGGACAACTTCAGAACACCCTTCTTCACCAAGGTTTGCAGCTGTTGAGTCTGACGGTGTGGGAGACCAATCCACCAGTGTGGGAGTGCAGACCGCCGGTGCGGGAGTGCAGTTCGTCGGTGTGGGAGAATAATCCGCCGGTGTGGGAGTGCAGTCCGCCGGTGTGGGAGTGCAGATCGCCGGTGTGGGAGACCAGTAGCCTGTGTGGGAGTGCAGACCGTCGGTGTGGGAGTGAAGAGCACCAGTGTTGCAGGACTGGGCAACGCCTGTTTACAGAAACCAATTGTGATGGTGGGACCAAAAGAGAAACTGCCGAAGTTCAATGGTGATGGTACGGCCGATCCCATTAGACATTGCAAAACATGTGAAATGATCTGGAAGGCAAATGGGATAACTGATGAAGACGACTGGATGAGGCAATTTCCGGCCACCCTACGAGGCGTAGCAACTAATTGGTTCACTAATATAGATCCACAAAAGCTAAACAGTTGGGATAACATTAAAGAGGAGTTTCTGGCAAAATTTAAACTGTTGCGGGATGATAATGAAATTGTAGCAGAGATCTTCAATACTAAGCAGGGGAAGAACGAAACCGTCTGCGTTTACGCTAGGAAATTAAAAGACTTGATAAACAAAATGGAAAGTCGGTGGATGGACTTCAAAAAAGATGGTTCATGGAAGGCCTACGCTCGAAGTTGCGGAGAAAAATGAAAATTGTGCCATCGTTGTCATACACGGAAGCTTATAACAGAGCATTGGACCTCGAAAGTGAGCAGAAAACAAAGAAGAAGAAGAAGAACACTAGCTCATCTGATTCGGATGACGATGAGCCTGCCGAAGGTGATAGCAGCGATGATGAAAGCAACAGTAAGAAGGTTCGTGCCCTATAGAAGGACATGATCCGCATGATGAAGGAGTTTAAAAACATGCAGAAGGAGCCAAAAGGTAGTGAGCTGTGGTGCACAGAGTGTAAGACCGACGGTCATACTAAAAGATCGTGTCCAAAGAACCAATTTTGTGACATTTGTCAGATCATAGGCCATTCGACAAAAGAGTGCCCCTTTAATATGAAAACAAGAGGATCTCCACAAGGTGCTTCTTACACAGGAGGCTTCCCTGTTGGGCAGTAGCGGAAATACGAATAGCGCAGGTGCCACATCCGAAGGGTACAAGAATAATAATAGAGGGCAAAATAACAATGTGAACAATAACAATAATAATGGGAGCCGAAGTCGAACCCAGTATGATGCAAACAGACGATCGATCATTCAATGTCAAGCATGTAATTTGTGGGGTCATTTTGCGTGGGATTGTACAGCGGCAAACACACCGAAATTATTAAGCAGATGGTGCGAACCTGGCTACCATGAAGATGCCAAGTGCCCAAAGTCTGGAGTAAACTTGATCACTGTCGGCACGGATGAAGAGGAGGTTTTGGAAATTATGCGGAGGCAAGCAAAATTGCCGGCGGAGGAAAAAAAAAAATTGGGGGAAGCATAGGCGAAAATTGGAAAGGCATTGTCGGTAGGGACATCTCAGTTGAAGGACATCACTGGCACCTTGGCAAGGAACTTTGCGAAACAAAACATTGTACGAAAGATCTTACAAACGGAGATACCGGTCAAGATAAGCAACCTTCTCACAATGCCCCAGTTACGGACAGCCATTCTAAATCATACACCATTTTTGGAAGCAACGGAGGACACAGGAAGGGACAGTAGGAAAGTGATGACAACGGACCCAATGCTTCTGGCACTCATGACGGGAAGGCATCCGGCGGTCGTCGAGATGGGGATTTTGGGAAATTTTCTAACAAACATAATTGTCAATGGAGGGTCCGGCATGAATGTGTTGCCGGAGAATACTTGGAAGAAGTTGAGAAAGCCGATGTTGTGGCCACCTACATTCTAGTTGCTCACGGTAGACCAACACGGGATCAAACCGTTGGGAACCTTAAGGGCGCAATAGGTAACTATTGGAACACAGCCATTTTTATTGGATTTCGTAGTCATTCCATTGAAAAGAAAAGGATATGAGGCTATTCTAGGACGGACTTGTTTGGTGCAAGCAAAAGCAAAACATGATTGGAAACGAAATACTTTATCAATAGAGCATGGAGGCAAAAGATTCATAATTGACCTGCACACACAAATGGTAGGTGAGGAGGTAGCATTGTCAGATTCAGAAGGTGAAGGTGAAAGTGACAACGAAGGAAAGAGGAGAATAGAACCGGACGAAGGAGTATTGACACTATGAGGATCGAATGACGATGACCTAGACTCGGTGAATGGCCTTTACCACTAGCAAATAGAAGACTACGAACTCTTTCCGAGTTGTAATATGCTAAGGGTCGATGAAGGTGAGAAAAAAGAGGAAAATGAGTGTCCGAAGGAATACAGAGAAGCAAATGACGCAAAGGAGGTTACGATTGAAGAAGGGAAGGACATGCAATACAAACCCAAAAAAAAGAAAAATTCCCCAATCCGGTACACAGTGAACAGACCGCACAGGAAGAAAAGAATGCATTGCACCATAAAATTACTTGAAGGGTGCCGACAGAAAGGAAATAAGCTAGATGCGCGACGACCACAAGCACAGTGGGCGAAGGAGGTGACATAGAACAGACATAAGGCGTGGCATGACAAACTCAATAGGTTTCAATCGGGGCAGCTGGTACTCAAGTATGACAGGCGAAATGAAATCAAGCTGGGGAAGTTCAAAGTCAGATGGGTCGGACCATACCAGATCCGAGAAGTTGGCGACAATGGAGCAATTAAATTGTCAACCGTGGACGAGGAAGAGATCCCTTAGGCAGTCAACGGGTCCAAATTGAAAACATACCGCACCCGGAAGATTTCATCACCATCTCTGTCGCTGTCAAAGAAGTCGTTGCAGAATGATCCGACGTTGTTGCCGTCACTGAAGAAGTCGTCGTCGAATGATTTGAGGGCTCCTTCGTCATCATCGTTGCAAAATGGCGACGCCTAGAGGCAAAATTGAGGTGTTGTTCATTTTTTTTTTTTTTTGTTTTAAAAAAATAAAGAAAGAAAAGAAAGTCCGCGGGCACCTGTCCACGGGAGTTGATCTATAGGCACCTGTTCGCGGGAGGTGCTCCGTGGCAGGTTGTCTGCAGGCACACCTCGCGGAATGTTGCTTCGTGGACAGGCTGTCCCGCGGGAACATTTCCGCGGGTGCCTCGTGGACCCCTCTTCCCCGCGGACTCCTTTTTCCACGGGCATCTTCTTTTTCCTTCGGCGTCTTCTCTTTTCCGCAGATGGCTTTTGTTGTTTCCTCTGGCTTCTTTTGTCCACGGACTTGTGTTGTTCTCCCGCATGTGAAGTTTTCCTACGAACTTTCCGTTCCGATTGCAATACAGGGGACCCTCAAAGACCTCTCCTTGCAACCTCATCGGGCACAAATTCAGGAGTTGTTTGACAGTGGTTGTCATTCCAATGTGTCTCTGCGGTGATTTGGAAAGCGATGATAAGGGCGAGCTCGTGTCTAGCACTCGGATTGTGTGTCACACGTGAACAGGGAGATTTCGGTCTCAAAACTTCCCAACTGTCCTCCGATAGATGCAGTTCCTGTAACCAAAAGACAGATGGTGGTGTTTTCCTGTGGACGTTCTTCGCGTTCTTGTGGATATTTTGTGCTTACCGCGAACTGATTGCCGTGGTCGTGTTCCTAGATTAAGCGCCTTGCGAAGATCTCTTTCCAGTCTACGGATGGGTGAATGATCACGGTTTCAGTTGTTGTAAGCTTCTATGGGAGAAAAAGAAATATTAAGCCAAAGGTATTATCGGGGTTCCGCACAGAACATGGCCGCGGAAAACAAAAGCGATGGAAGGAGGAACTTGTAGAGAGTCAGAACAACAACAGACAACCAGAAGCAGGAGGGTTTGCTATAAAAATAAATAAATAAAAAAGCGACGATAGATTGAAATAGTTCAGAATGAGTAGCAGATGATGCCAAAGTGAAGGGGAAGCATTAGTGGTTGCCAGAAAGAGTGTCGAATCAGCAGAAAATGGCAGAAACAGTGTATTCCATGCAGTTTTGTGTGGGTTTCGGAGTGTTAATTTGGTCTTGGCGGCGAGGGGCACTGCCCCTCAACCACGTCGAGGACCCCGCGGGGGCACTGCCTCTCGACCTCGCCAGGGGCATTGCCCCCTGGACCCCTAGTCGTTGCGGATATCATTCATGGGACATATGACCAGTTGATGAAGACTTGGAGCTGCTGCAGGCATGGAGTGTCTATGTACTAGAGGCACTGGGAGTAGGTGTTGGCCGAGAGGCTGTCCTGGTAGATGCATAGTGAGCTCGGGAGGAGTGGGTCATCCAGAAGGTAGTACAGCGACACTTAGCTCAGTGGACCCAGTGTTGGAAGCAGAGAAAGCAGCACGGGTGGCTATCAAGGTCAGCTTGAGGAGACAGTATTGTGTTATTAGAGGCTACAGATGTAACTGGATGAATGTGGAAGTGATGTGACAGAAGCAGATTTTTTGTTGTAGTCACTCTGTTAATGTATTTTGGTTGTTAATTTATCTCAGATATTTTGTAATTGTCGTCCAGAGACGACTTTTTCTTTTGGGGGGGGATGATGTCGTCAGTAGAAACTGTGTTAGCCGATGGAGGGATTGTCGTCGGTGTTTCTATAGCCGACGGGATGATTGTCGTCGGTGTTTCTGTAGCCGACGGGTAAATAGTTTGTAGCGGACATAATGTTTGCGGCCAACGGACTCCTTCGGGAAGTTTCGGCGGATAGTATTTATATCCCGTTTGAGATCATTGTAAATCATCATTAATCATTCATCTTATCCTATGAAGCATAATGTAATGTTTGGCATATGCAAATATAATAAAAGGAGTTATGTTGTTCATGTGCGTGTTCATTATTTGTGTGCATTTCTTAATTGACCTATGCGGTAAACAAGGGGTACCCTCGGATTTTCGTTGCATCAAGTGGTACCAAAGTGAAGGTGTTCTTGAGTGTGGAGACAAATTGCCGAAGTTGAGGCAGTTTGTACCAGGACTTGGGTGAAGGCTAGAAAAGAAGGTTGATTTAGTGGAGTTGATTGATCTTTTGGATTTGTGGATCTATTGCTTTGGGTTTGAGAAAATCTTGGAAGATACCTCCAAGAAGATTGGACCCTAGGGCAATTGATGATCTTAGTGATGTTGTGGAAGAAAGGATCTCAGAGAAGGTTAAAAAATATTTTAGATCTCAGATGGAGGAGGTTAAAGTCAGTTTCAGATCTGAGATGGCATTGATGAAGAGTGACATGATTGTTGAAATTGTAAGTGCTTTAGGTGGTGTGCCTCGGCATGTGGGTACTCAAGATGGTTATGAGAAAGTTGCTAAGGACTTTGAAATTGTTGGATTCAGTTGTGAGAACAAGACTGGTCGTGTGGAGAGACCTATGAGAAATAGGGCTGGTCAGTTTGCTAGACTTGGATCTCAATTAAAGTTGAAGCAGAGGATGGAGGTCTCTAATTTCTCAGGTACTTTGAATCTTGAAAACCTGATTGATTGAATTGGAGAATTGGAAGACTACTATGAGTTAGAGGATATTGGCGATCTGCTCAGAGTGAGGTTGGCACAGACTAAGTTGAAGGGACATGCTGCCCTTTGGTGGAAGGAATTATAGAAAGCTAGAGAAGAGGAAGGTGAAATTAAGATCACTAGATGGAGATTGATGGTGACTAAGTTGAAGGCTAAGGTCATTTCTATTGATTATGAACTTGAGCTGTTTAAAAGGTTGTAGAATCTGAAGCAAAAATATATGACTCTGAAAGATTATACCGAGGAGTTCTACAAGTTGACTATTCGGTCTGGGCATAGAGAATTGTCAAAGGAGAAGGTAGCTCGGTATATTAATGGTTTGAGATTCAATATTCAAGATGAGTTTGGTATGTTGAATATTTCTTCGGTTGAGGATGCTTATCAATATGCCCTGAAGGAAGAAGACAAGTTGAAGAGGAAAAGTCAGGGTAATGCTAGAGGGAGGGAGAAGTAGATAGCTTGGCAAAGGCTAAACCAAGTGTAGAAGATGAACCAAAACCTATTGATCAAAAGAGAAGAACAGGTATAGGTGAGTCCAAGACCTATTAATCTAAAGAGAATGACAGGTAGAGGTGAGTTTAAAGGTACTTGCTACAAATGTGGTGAAGTAGGACATAGATCTTTTGAATGTCCTAAGAGAGTTCCTGTTGTGAATGAGGTTAAAGTCCAAGACAGTCAACTTGAGTAAGGAGAGAGTTTACTAGCTCGATGAGTACAGGTTGGTTACAGGACATTGGAATTTTGTCAAAGGACTAGTTTGTTCAGGACTTCTTGTAAGTGTGGTGGTAAAGTCTGCAAGGTGATTGTGGATGTTGGTTGTACTAATAACCTTGTTGTTGAGGAGATGGTTTAGAAATTTGGTTTGAAGAGAGTGAGACATCCTTATCCTTATAGGATTGGTTGGTTGCAAGGTGAGCATGCTTTGAAAGTGAGGGATCAGTGCCTTGTTGATTTTTCAGATTGGGCAATACAAGGATCAAGTGTTGTGTGATATTGTGGATATGAATAGTTGTCATGTGTTGCTTAGTAGACCTTGGCAGTATGATTGCAAGGTTGTGTAGGATTGTGTCAAGAATGTGTTTATTATTGTGAAAGGTGGCAAGAAGCATTCTCTAACTCTTTTGTAGAATGATGAACTCACAAGAAGGAACCTAAGTTTTGGTAGGCGAGTTGAGTTGAAAGATTCTAAGAAGGTGGGAGATCAACATGGAAATCAGACTTGTAGCACACCTAGGATGGATGTGAAGAAGAAGAAGAACAACAAGTGAAAGAGTGTACAAGTTGAGGACTTAGAGGATATGTATGTGAAGAACCAATTTGGGATTTATGTGTTGAATCCAGAAGATGTTCTTCCAACCACTGAGAACATCTTTTTGAACCTGTGGTGTCTGTTGCAAGAGCATATTAGGGTTTTTAACAATCCTACATGTTGGAGGTATTTTGGCTAAGTGTTGTGGACTTGGTCACCAAATATTGGTGCTCGGTCGCTGAAGGTTGTAGTGGTTGAGGAGCTCAGTTATTGAAGGGGCTCGGTCACTGAAGGAGCTCGACAGATACAGATTGCTCGGTATTCACTGCAATGCTCGGAATGTGTTGGTTGCTTGGCACTCTATGTGCTCGGCATGTGTTGGTTGCTCAACATGTATTGGTTGCTCAACAATGCTTGTGGTTTGGCTGATGCTCGACTTGGTCTCTTTGATGCTTGATCTGGTCTTGGTTCCTATAGGTGTTGATTTTTCTATGAGCCGACTTTGGGTATTTATTTCGTGTTGTAGCCAACTTTGGGTATTTAATTTGTAATAAACTGGGCTGACTTGTGGCTTAGTTGGGTATAAGTAGGGGGGCCTGTGGAGTCTTTAGCGATGAGGGATCATCCATCTTGGAGAAGAAGATGCAAACTTTGAAGAGCTAGTAGCTGTGGCTTGAAGACTAGGAGATTGCTTGGTGGGCCTACGAGCACAAGTTAAGATTTCCTTGGGGTTTTCTTCCAGAGTGCAAATCTGGACTAGCTGGGATTAGTGGTTGGATTGGATGTTGAGGGATCTTGCAGAATTGTTATTGTAATTGTTGTTGTATTTGGCCCTAACCCGAAAGGCCTTGCAACCGGCATGTTGCATGCAATTAGTTGTTTTATGAATAAAGAGTTGTGATTTGGTATCAGATCTTACATTATTGTTGTGTTTCCATTGTGTGGTTATTTGCAGGGATCTAGATTACCTCCAATAGGGGTACCCTCGGATTCTTGCTGCATTACAAAGACTATTAAGTCCACTCAATTATGAGATGTTTCTGTTACAATGATTAGAGTGTAACAGTGAAATGATCTATTAGGTTTAGCACTACCTTGCTCATTTAGATCTTTGTTACAATAATTAGAGAGTAACAATGAAATGATTTGTTAGTTTAACGCTACCTTGCTTGTTCAGATCTCTGCTTCACTCAATCTCTATCTTCTGATCTTTTCTGGCTGATTCACACAATCCACACATCAACTTAGCACTTCATTTGCTTGATCTTCACACTACTGTTCAGCTCAATTCTCCTTATTTCTTCATCAACTTGATCAACAACAGTCAATACTATCAACAACAATAAACATCATGTTCTAACTTTAAATAGAAAACTTTTGTCATTTCTCTAGAATCTTCTAGGTTTTCCCACTTAATCACAATCATGAGATCTCCATTAGGTTCATGTTCATTGAATCTAGACACTTGGGAAATATACTTTCACCTTGAACTTTGTGCTCCATTTCCAATTGTTGAATATCCTTCATTAGATCTTCTTTGAATTTCTTCAGCCATCGATTTTGTAACAAACTTTATCCTTATCTTTGAAACTTCTCAAACAATCTTTATTTTCATCAAATGTTGGCCTCAGATTAAATGTTTTTTGAAACTGTTCTTCCTTATGCTTACATAATATTAAATCTCGCTCGGTCAATACTAGACTTGGTTAATACTGAAATTGCTCGGTTAACACTACAATTGCTACATCTCTTCTTCAGATGCTCGGTGACAACTACAATAGCTTGATTAATACTGTGTTCCTTCATTCACCGACTAAACTGTCTTACTTATACATGATTCCAACACTTAATCAAATCATGTAAAAAAATCAAGCCAACATTGGTGACAACTGTAGTAACTCAGTTAATATTGTGTTCCTTCATTCACCGACGAAACTGTCTTAGAGTAGCTCGGTTAATATTGTGTTTTTTGATGTAACAAGTTTTGTACATTCTTCCAAGCTTCACCAAAATCAAGATCCTTTGGATATAAATTCTTGAATTCCTTGAACCCAACCAACTCAATCTGCATATTTGTTAGCAAAATTTGTCTCCTACTAAGAGCATCTGCAACTTTGTTAGACTTCCCACTCCTGTGTTTTGAAACAACTGTATAACTCTGCAAAAACGCAACTCATTTGAAATGCTTTTGGTTCAATGTTCTTTGACTATTCAAACATTACAAAGCTTGATGATCAGTATACAAAACAAACTCCTTTAGGAAGAAGATAGTGTCCCCACATCTTCAATGCTTGAACTATAGCATAAAATTCCTGATCATAAACAAAATACTTTATTTTGGCATCATTCAATTTCTCGCTGAAATAAGCGACAAGTCTACTTTTTTGGCTAAAAACAACTTCTATTGCAGTACCACTAGCATCACAGTCTACTTGAAACACCTTGGTAAAATTTGAAAGTGCTAAAACAAGTTGCTCTATAACTTTATGTTTCAACAAATTAAAACTCTTATTTGCTCCTACAATCCACTTAAATTCTTTCCTATCCCCTCTCATTGTTTCAATCAAAGACTCACAAATACCATTAAAACCTCTGATAAACTTTTTGTAAAAACTAGCCATTTCATGAAAACATGTTACCTCAGTCGCACTCCTTGGAGTAGTCCATTCAAGGATAGCCTTTACTTTCTCAGGGTCCATTTTCTGACCTTCTACTGAAACTACAAATCTTAGGTACACCAACTCCTTCACAAAACTACACTTCTTCAAATTTATTAGCAACCTTTTTTCCCTTAACTTATCAAACACCTTATGAATGTGTATCAAATACTCCTGCAATGTCTTACTAAAGATCAAAATATCATCTAGGTAAACAATGGCAAACTTACCCAAAAACTCCTTTAGTACCTCATTCAGCCACATGAAAGTTCTCGATGCATTAGTTAGCTCAAAAGACATGACTAACCACTCGTATAATCCTTCCCTTAACTTGAAGATAGTCTTCCACTTATCTCCTTCTCTAATGCAAATCTGATGGTACCCACTCTTTAGATCTATCTTTGTGAAATACACAGCTCCACTCAAACAATCCATGATATTGTCCATCTACGGCAATGAAAATCTATACTTGATTGTGATTTTATTGATAGCTCAAGAATTTTTACACATCCTCCATTCTCCATTCTTCTTTGGTGCCAATACTGTTGGTACAACACATGGACTCGGACTCTCTCGAATCAACCTCTTCTATAACAACTCATGCAAATTAGCTCTTGGAATCAAGTCCATTTGGTGACTAATCTTTCACACTGGTGGTAATCCATCAGGTACATTATCTGATACAATATCTAGAAACTCTTCCAACAAATCTACAACTTCTGCAAGCACCTCTTCTACTTCTTTACCATCTTTTGGAATTAGAGCAGAACACATACACTCACGCTTCATACCCTCAAGAAACTGTTTTCCATCAACAACACATTCTAGCAGCACTACATACCTTTTCATCTATATCCTTCAATGGCTTCAGCTTGTGTTTCACCCCATCTTTTGTCACTATGTAGGTATTTGCAAGCTCATCATATACAACATGCTTGTCAAACTGCCATAGTCTACCCAAAAACATATGACATATGTCCATAGGTATGATATCACAAAGCACCTCATCTTGGCAACTTCCAATCTTGAACTTCACTAGGCATTGTTCATTGACCATGATCTTGTGATCATCTTGCACCCATGCAATACAGTATGGATGTAGGTGTTTATGCCTCTTCAGTTTAAACTTTGTGACCATCTTTTCTGCCACCAGATTATTAGTACTTCCACCATCAATGATCACATCGCTACACTTATCTTCAGATTTGTACTTTGTACGAAACAAGCCCCTCCTTTGATTAGGTTCATTCTCATCACTCTGTAGGACTTTTCTGCCAACTAAGATTTCTCTTTCAACATCTTCAGAATGTGATGATTTGGCATCTTCATCAACATGCACAACTCTAGCTTGGCCTTCTTTTCTCCAATCTGTCCTCCCTCAGCGTTGGGAATATTCAAATGCTTTGTGCCCTTCTTCGCAATGAAAGCATTTTCCACAGAAATCTCCTCTTCTAGATCCTTGCCCTCCGCTTCTTCCTCTTTGATCTCTATGTTATGATTATGGAAATGATTGGAATTGTTTTCCCTCTAGTTGTGGCTGCTACTGCCAGCCTCATCCTAGTTCTTTTGATCATCATTTCATCCTCCATAAGACCGTTCGCCAAATCTTCCACTTCTTGTTCAACTTTTTCTCAACTCTTTGGGAAAATTGGTATGCCTCTGAAGGGCACATGAATATACTGAGAGGGGGCATGAATGATGCAGGAGCATCCTAGGTTTCTTTGTAATCCTGCACATTAGTTCATTCTGCCTAGTTCCAATTTGGCCGACTTTGCTCACATTTAATTTTGGTATAGTTAATTATATTTGATAAGGGCCGACTTGTGGTTTCTCTATGTTCTAGAATTATCCGTAAGCATAAGTAGGGTGTTTAGGTTTAGGGTTAGGGCAGATTTTTGGTGGGAGAGTTCAAAAGAAAAGAGATATGTGGATTTAAAAAGCTGATTTGGAGATCTGGAAGTTATACATTTGTAATTGGCCGTAACCCAAAAGGCCTTACAGCTGGGCATGTATGCTAAATATTTGATGAATCAATAAATATATCCTTGTTCTCTCTTTCCTTGGTGTTGTTCCTCGTGTTTGCTTCTGTTGTGTTAACTCTTGTAGGGTGGTTTGGATAGCTGGGTGTGCCTTTGGCCTAGTTATTCATCTCTTGCCTGCATCAGTTGGTATCAGAGACTGAAGTTCATCCTTGTGGAGATTGGATCGTGTAGAACCCTGATTTGAATCTACTTGTAGGGTGGCAGATCTGTGGATTTGACCTATAACTTGCAGAGGGTTATGATCTTGCAGGAACCTGATTTGTAAAGATGGTTCGTAGTAGAGGAAATAATGTTGATAACGCTATATTGGATCAGTTAAGACAAATTACAGCCAGATTAGATGCTGTGGAGACAGCCCAGAGGAGAGGAGCGCATCTTGAAGATGTAAGTGATGATGAAGCAACAGCACCAAACCATAATCCAAAACCTAAAGAAGATCGAGATGAGGAAAGATTGTTGCGATTATTGTCTAGGGCAAATTCAAAGCCTGTTGTAGAAGTTGTTCCTTATGATGGGAAATTGGATACAAATACTATGCTGGATTGGATCTCTGATATGGAGAAGTTCTTTGAGTATGAAAACACTCCTGATAACAGAAAGGTGAAGATTGCAGTCGCTAAGCTGAAAGGTCATGCATCATTATGGTGGGAGCACTTGCAAATTGATAGACAAAGGAGAGGAAAGGAGAAGATAAGAACTTGGCCAAAGATGGTGAACAAGGTAAAGAACAAATTCCTTCCTGCTGATTACCAAGTTAACTTATTGAGAAAGATGCAAAATTTGAAACAAAGGAACATGACTGTGAAAGAATATACCGAGGAATTCTATAGATTGGACATCAGATCTAGACATGTGGATGATGATGTTGAGAAAATTGCAAGATACATTAATGGATTGAGATCTGGAATTCAAGATGAGATAAGTTTTGTGAAGTTGGAAAGTGTGGAAGAAGCATACCAATATGGCTTGAAGGCTGCGGAGATCTTGACAAAGAAGCATGAACAAAGACAACGAGGTAGAGGTGGTAGATTCCAAAGAGGTAGAGGTAGATCTTGTGGAGAAAGTAGTAGATATGACAATTCTATGCAAGATAAAGGCAAATCTGAATGGAAGAGTGATGATAAAGGCAAGACTGAATGGAAAGGTGGTAATTCTTACCAAGGAGGCACTAATTCTTACCGGGGAAGAGGTAATTCCTATTCTAGAAGTGGATTTCATGGTAATTGTTTAGATGTGGCAAAAAAGGGCATAGATCTTTTGAATGTAGATCCTTTGAAAGTGGATAGAATAATAGAAATGCTGTGATTCAAGAAGACATTGAAAGTTCACCAAGTGGACCTGAAGTTGGAGAAAATCTGATGGTGAGAAGAACCTTATGTAATAAAAGAAGTGATGAGGAACTTGTTTTAAGGAGAAGTCTTTTCAAGACAAGATGTAAGATGGTTGGAAAATACTGCAAAGTGATCATTGACAGTGGGAGTTTTACAAATTTGGCATCAGAAGAGCTGGTTACCAAGTTGCAATTAGAGAGGCTGAAACATCCCAAACCTTATCATGTTTCATGGATCAAAGATGAGCATAAGATATTGGTAAGTGAGCAATGCCTTGTGAAATTTAAAATTGGACATTATGTTGATGAAGTTTTGTGTGATATTATGCCCATGGATTGTTGTCATATTTTGTTGGGTAGACCTTGGCAATATGATAGACATGCTGTACATGATGGAAGATTGAATCAATATACTCTTTAGGTGAATGGGAAGAAACAAACATTGTTGCCTTTTATTGAAGTTCCAGATGAGGTTAATTGTACTACTGTAAAGATTTGTATGGTTAATGGGAAACAATTTGAAAAGGAAGTGAAGAAGAATCAGGTTTGTTTTGCCATAATTTCAAGAAAACCAAGTTTTGTCAATGAAGGCCAAGTGCAAGAGAATAATGCTAACCGAGTGCTAGATAGTGGTAACCGAGTGACAGATGGTAGTGTTGACCAAGTGCCAGAAGAAATTGCAAAATTGCTCGATGAATATAAAGACATTATTGCTGATGATCTTCCTGATGGATTACCTCCAGTAAGAAGTATAAGTCATTGTATGGATTTGATTCCTGGAGCAAGTTTGCCAAACAAAGCACTATATAGATTGACACCTACAGAGAATGAAGAAATAACAGACAAGTGCATGAGTTGTTGCAAAAAGGTTTGATCAGAGAAAGCTTGAGTCCATGTGCTGTACCTGCTGTATCAGCACATAAAAAAATGGAGAATGGAGAATGTGTACTGATTTTAGAGCCATTAACAAGATAACAGTGAAATATAGGTTTCCTATGCCAAGGATGGATGACATAATGGATTGTTTAAGTGGAGCAAAGTATTTTACCAAGATTGATTTGAAGAGTGGCTATCATTAGATCAGAATCAGAAAAGGTGATGAATGGAAGACTGCTTTCAAGACAAAAGATGGTTTGTATGAATGGTTGGTTATGCCTTTTGTTTGACTAATGCACCTAGTACTTTCATGAGGTTAATGAATGAAGTTCTGAAAAGATTTTTGGGTAAGTTTGTGATTGTTTATTTGAATGATATTCTGATATTCAGTAAGACTATGGAAGAACATCTTGAGCATATTAAACAAGTATTGCAGAGGTTGAAAGAGGAAAAGTTGCTGATTAATCTAAAAAAGTGTTCTTTTATGCAAGAGGAGATTGTGTATCTGGGATTTGTGATTTCAGTTGATGGTTTGAAGATGGATCCTGAGAAGGTTAAAGCAATTTTGGAATGGCCTACACCTGAGAATGTGAGCGAGGTAAGATCATTTCATGGTTTAGCTAGTTTTTATAGAAAGTTTATAAAGAATTTCAGTGTTGTTTGCAATGCTATGACTGAGACAATGAGGGGAGATAAAAAGAAATTCAAGTGGACACATGGAGCTGATAAGAGTTTTGAGACTGTGAAACAAAAGGTTGCAGAATTACTGGTATTGGCTTTGCCTGATTTCAACAAAGTATTTCAAGTTGAATGTGATGCAAGCAGTAATGCAATAGGAGCTGTATTAAGTCAAGAAGGTAAATCTGTTGCTTTCTTTAGTGAAAAGTTGAATGATGCTAGAAGGAAATATTCTGTGTATGATCAAAAGTTTTATGCTATTGTTCAAGCATTGAAGAAGTGGAGACATTACTTGATGCCTAAGGAGTTTGTGTTGTATACTGATCATAAAGCTTTACAATACTTGGGAAGTCAACATAAATTGAATCAAAGACATATGAAGTGGGTTGAATATTTGCAGAGTTTTACATTTGTGATTAAGCATAAGAGTGGAGTTACTAACAAAGTTGCTGATGCATTGAGTAGAAGACGTTCTTTGTTGACTGAAATGAAGGTTGAAGTTCTTGGTTTTGATGAGATGAAAGAGTTATATGATGCTGATTCTGATTTTTCTGAGGCATGGAGAGAGTGCAGAGCACCAAATCTGACAGATCACATAAATACGTATGATGAGTATTTCATTCAAGAAGGTATGTTGTTCAAAGACATTCAGTTGTGTATTCCTAGAAGTTCTATGAGGTTGAATCTAATTAAGGAAAAGCATAGTGGTGGATTAGCTGGACATTTTGGAATTGATAAGACATTGGGTTTGCTGAAAGAAAAATATTATTGGCCATAAATGTATAAGGATGTTCAAAAATTTGTAAAGAGTTGTGGAGTTTGTCAAGTTGCAAAAGGAGTGAGTCAAAATACTGGTTTGTATACACCTATTACTGTTCCTAAGAAACCTTGGACTGACATTAGTATGGATTTTGTTCTTGGATTGCCTAAGACAATGAAAGGGTATGATTCCATATTTATGGTAGTGGACAGATTTTCTAAGATGACTCATTTTATACCATGTAAGAAGACATCAGATGCTGAGCATGTTGCTAAACTTTTTTTTAAAGAGATTGTGAGATTGCATGGATTACCAAGAAGTATTATTTCTGACAGAGATAGTAAGTTTGTTGGATATTTTTGGAAGACTTTGTGGAAGAAGATGGGTACTGAGTTGAAGTTTACTTTTACATTCCATCCACAAACAGATGGATAGACAGAGGTTGTGAATAGAAGCTTGGGTAATTTGCTAAGATGTTTGGTTGGGAATAAGCCAAGTAATTGGGAGATGTTATTGGCACAAGCTGAATTTGCATATAACAATTCTGTGAATAGAAGTACAGGAAAGACACCTTTTGAGATTGTTACTGAAATGCATCCTAGAGGCATATCAGATTTGAGAGATGTTGGTGGTGAAGAAAAGAGAAGCACTGCAGGAGAAGAATTTGCTGATTTTATGGAGTCTTTGCATAAGGAAGTGAAGTTGAGATTGGAACAAAGTAATCAGAAGTATAAAGAGAATGTTGATCAGTCTAGAAGACACCATGATTTTCAGGTTGGTGATAAGGTGATGGTTCATCTGAAAAAGGAAGATTCTCAGCTAGAACATACAATAAGCTAAAGATGAAGAAATTTGGACCTTGTAAGATCTTGAAGAAATTTGATAGTGGTAATGCTTATGAAGTTGAGTTACTTGATGACATGGATATATCTCCTATATTCAATATTGTTGATTTGTATAAGTATCATGAGTCAGAGGATGAAATTGTTGTACCTGATGATTATCCTAAGAAGTAAATCAAAGAGGTTGAACAGATATTAGATCAAAGAGTTGGTAAGAGCACAGGAGGAAAAGATTACTATGAATATTTGGTGAAGTGGAATAATAGACCAGTTGAAGATGCTACATGGATTTCTCAGTCTGAGTTGGATTTAGCTCAGGGTGTGACACTTGCATGATTCAGGAGAATCGTTTTTTTTCCAACCTTGGTTGTCTGATGCAGGAGCATCCTGGGTTTCTTTGTAATCCTGCACATTAGTTCATTCTGCCTAGTTCCAATTTGGCCGACTTTGCTCACATTTAATTTTGGTATAGTTAATTATATTTGATGAGGGCCGACTTGTGGTTTCTCTATGTTCTAGAATTATCCGTAAGCCATTTTGGCAAGAATAAGTAGGGTGTTTAGGTTTAGGGTTAGGGCAGATTTTTGGTGGGAGAGTTCAAAAGAAAAGAGATATGTGGATTTAAAAAGCTGATTTGGAGATCTGGAAGTTGCACGTTTGTAATTAGCCGTAACCCAGAAGGCCTTACAGCTGGGCATGTATGCTAAATATTTGATGAATCAATAAATATATCCTTGTTCTCTCTTTCCTTGGTGTTGTTTCTCGTGTTTGCTTCCGTTGTGTTAACTCTTGTAGGGTGGTTTGGATAGCTGGGCGTGCCTTTGGCCTAGTTATTCATCCCTTGCCTGCATCAATGAATTAGTATATTAATGATTCTGCCAATTTTAAAGCTTTTATCCAAACAATTATTTTAGATACAAAAATCAACAATTATGCACTTGAACACAATAACACAATTTTATGTGGAAACCCAATGCGAGAGAAAACCACGGCAAATAATTGCTTTTATATTTCCTTGAGTGTTTTTACAATATGTTTGTAGGCTCTGACCTACAAGAGGCTCCAACCTCAATTTTACGAGCACCAACTCGCTGGAGGCTACAACTCCCACAATTCTCAAGCTTCAACCTGCTGGAAGGACCTACTTCCACTTCTGATTTTAAATCTGAAACTCCACCACTGCCTTTTTTGATTTTACAACTGATGATGGAATTGAATAATTTCTCGTCTTGAAGTCAACCAATCTCTTTCTATAGATATATTATTTGAGACTCCTCACACTCCTTTACAAATTCTAATTAAATATATATATCAGATTTACAATATTTGAATATATATATATATATATTTTCTGCTCTTCTTTAAAATCCCTTAGCCGGCTATATCCTTAACAAACATCAATTTATTTTGCGAATCAAGAGTTAGACATTTCGTCAAACATTTGGTAGACAAACTGTTAACACTAAAAAAAATGTTGTAAATATTAGTCACCATATCAGAAGATGCACAACCACTCACAAATTTTAGTTGATTTTGGCCCTTCACATTTTGCCATAACAAATACCAAACAATAGTATGCAGTTCTGAAATAATGACCAACTTGCAATTGAAACTATTCTTGCAAATATTATGCCAAGGAATAAGAATTGCAAGAGTTGAGCGAAAACCAAATTATAACAATAACAAGTTTAACAAATATCATCACAATATTTACTGCACAATAAGCAATTATTATTTATTTCAGACTGTGAACCTGATAATGATCTCACGATGGGTCTCCAGCTACACCATCAATTGCAGCCTCCGAATGATGTTAATCCAGGCAGCCAGGCACTCAAATAACAGTTGCAAAATGTTGACCAATCACATGAAATCTGAACACCAACATGGAAGGTAGTTGCCACCTCCAATTGCAATGCAAAATTAGGTCCAATAGGAGACTCACGGCCTTGGAATTTTGCTTTATAAACGCCACAAGATACAGAGACAAGTAACACCTCTAAAGGCTTCAGCAACTAGTCGTTCAATGCAGATTTAGCATACTGTAAATGCCAGCTTAGAATTGTGCCCTCTAGGAGAGCCCCAACTGTCAAGTTCAAGCCTAGCAGAGTCTCATGAATGCCTCTAGCTATGTTTGCCACCCACTAATACCCAAACACTGCCTTCTCAGATGACAAATGGCAGCCTCAAATGCCAAACAAGCTCTCAAATAGAAAAACACTGAGTGTCTAGAAATGCATGACACCGCCTGTAGACTCCTCACAATAAATTCAGATCAAACCCTTGCAACTTGTAGGTGGTTATGTAATTAAATTTCCCACAATAGATGTCTTCCATCCACAGGTCATACAGTAGGATGACTCCAACAATCTCCAATTTCACAATTTTCAAAATTTAATCCACTCCAACTCCCAACAAGAAGACTTCTTCCAAAGCAACAGAATCACAAAAATAGAAGATTAATAAATCTTAGAAATCTAATTCACAATACTTCAGCTGTGAATTGTCACTTTTCAGAATTAACCCTTATACTTCAGCAAGGGCAACAGAAATCAGAACTCAAGAAAAAACCACAAAGGCACAAAAAAAAAAAAAAAAATTTCAAGCGTGCTTTTCCCAATAAAATGAGCTCTCATTTATAATCCTTCATTGGCCAAAGTTTCTTAAAACCCTCCACTTCAGAAATTGTGGAAGTTTTCCAAAAGAATTCAATACTAGAAACTTTTCAATGCACTTTTTAGAAATATCCAAGGTCACCAAGAGACGGGGAGACTTCGAGGTCTCCGGTACGGCAATTTTTCAAATAGGAGACGGGGGTACTTGGAGAGGGCAAAATTTTTTTTAAAAATTTTTTTTAATAGTTTAAAGAGTAATACTAGAAGTAAATACAAAATTTGAAAATAGTAATACTGTAAGACTAAAGTAAATAATAATAGTAATGTCACATTAAAAATTAAAATAGACTCAGAGTCAAAGATTTCAAAACTCACATGATCACGATATTGTATCTCATAGACATATTTGTTTTTCTAATATTGCATATGATCACCATCATATCAGATTGATAATCGCTGAGATTATCATTACATATTCAAATTTTAAATTCAAAAAAGTATAGTTTGAAGCTGAATTGCCGATATGCAAACGAACACTTTGTACAATAAACAAAAAATAGAAATATATGTAGTATTAGTATGTCGATGGTACTATCATCTACTCCACAAGGTTGTGATCATCCATCTCAAGGTCTTCAGCTATCATGCTCTCCAAAAAATCATCACTCTCCAAAAACATTTTAAATGATTTAATCATTTAAATTGTTGAATAAAAATAATTTTTAAAAAGTTTTCTAATGTTTTTAAAGTTATTAATTTATTAAATAAAATATTTTAAATGATTTAATCATTTAAATTGTCAGTGGTCTTAATTTTTGTATTAAAAACATTAAAATGAGGGCTAAAATATATAAAATTATTTAATATTATATTTTACATTTATATTTTACCAGGAGACTTTGGGGAGACTTCACTTTTTGGATTAGGAGACGGGGAGACTTCAGGAGACTTTGTCGTGAAGTCTCCAACCTTTTTTGAGGTCTCCGGAGACGCGAAAAGTCTCCGAGACGCGACTTTTAGGGGGGAGACGGGTCTCCCGGTAACCATGGAAATATCACTTAATGTCATTATTAAAATAATATAAACATTATTATAATAATGCAACTTAATAATTAATGAATAAATAAGAGCTAAAGCAATTATTAATTTTAGTTATTGCAGGTGACGACCAACTGCCGAAGCCACTCACTGCATTGCCAAAAATAGGCCTACTAAAAATAGTAAATCTACAGTTAGGACCCTCAAAACACCCTGTCAACTCACGAGGGTCACTATGATGAGCTAACTCCATCAACTGCGTAGTTTTGCGAAAAACGAGGACATTACAGTCCTCCCTCCCCAAGATTTTTTGTCATCAAGCAATCTGGCATCATACAAAAACCTCCACGAGGATCCCATAAGAAGCAAGTGATGTCCCTATCCTCATTAAGCCAACAAAATGTCAATACCATAAACAGAACCAATAACATGACCTGCAATATAACACCAAACACTTGTGCCCAAGTGTCACCTGCAGTCAAATCCATAGAAGGTCCCAGTATGTCCTTTGCACTAACCCAATCATTTCGCCAATCATCAGACTTAGGTACAAACAACTCTGCACAACATACGACTCTTGCACAAATCTGAATTAGTGCCAACTCCCCATAAAATATAACTCACTACATTCCTCACTAGAATCCTGATCATCTCTAGTAACCCTTGTAAAAGATGAAGCCACAAGAGAACTAGGTGCAATATGTGGTTTTCTGTTGCTCTCAACAAATGCACTCACCTCCATTGTATCCACAACGCCCATGTCATCATCCGAATCGGCAAATATAGAAACACCACCAACTGCCACCACTAGAAACTAAATTGTATCTATAGATGGTATTTGATAGCACTGCATCCCTAGGCAAAGAAGTACACCCTCTGCGCATATAATATCTACCTTGAATGAATCTTCTATCACCATCCATAATGCCGGTAACCAAATCACAAAATCAATCTGAAAATCTTCAAAGTCAGCACCGATAATAACTTAGCCCAATTCCTACAGGTTGGTAGGAAACCGCTTTGATCCAAGCTGCTCAAGCTGCTGACTTCAATTCCCTTATTCCTCATTCACTCTTCTTCAAAATTGATTTCTTATTTATACTCCACATATGGGTGTAACTTTTCAAACTGAAAAGTCATATGTCCTCCAAACAAAAATTAGCTTGATACCATCGTCTTTAACACCATTGACTTATTTTTAATTACACTTCTGCATTGAAATCTTTATTCAAAATAATCATGCCTTTTTATGATCGCATTTCTTCATAAATATAATGAAATAAACATTATTTATATTACTTCATTTTGTGATTGTCTTAACCTTGTCGTCTTTTGTATTTCATCGCCGACTCAGACTTATGTAATAGTATTTACTTGTAAAGATTGTGGACTCATCTTCTCACAATGCTTTCTTTTAAATATATCCTCTTCCGACTCACCAATGATTACCGTCAAATATCTTTGATCGAGTCTTTGAATGAAAGCTGAAATGAATTTATATCAGTGCCGTGAGGACTTCATACGCTATCCGTTGGCTTTTGATATTGTATAATAAATTTTTATTATATACTCAACAAACTATTTTGTATTCCAACCGTATGTGTAGATTGCTTGTAACTTTACACGTGCAAGTGTATGTGTTCTTTTATATCAAGTTCTGACCTGCCACACAGGCTAAGACGTCCCGATCTTATGTTTCAATCGATATCTATTTGAAGGATTATCATAGCGATGATATGCCTTAAGTATATGAGGGCTCAGGCGGCATCTCTAAAAACCCAACCGTATCTCTTTCCAACGGTCAACTCACACAGACTCTCGATATCACAAATCAGTTCCGGAATATTGCGTTGTATTGCTGAAAATGCTATTACTGTATATGCAGATCCAGTGTCTATGAATAGGTGTATATTGGGCTCTGTTTGTCTTGTGGCTGTACAATCGAATCATCATCAGTAATACCTGCAGTTACTCATTTTCATCAATTATAATTTCGTGATTCATATTTTGATTTCTGAGCAATATCAAGGCTTTGATTTACAGTGTAGACTTTAGATTCTCCTTCAAGAACCATTATGTTCTCCTCTTGCTTGATTTCCTTAATCGCTGCAAATTATTGATGTGTGGATCCTGTGAAGGCTTAACAGGCTGTTGAACACTCGTCGTTATTTATTTGAATATTGTCTTTCAAGCTATTTCCGTCAGTGTTATTTATTTATTATTGAATATGCATCTTCCTTTACTCTTCACCATCACTTCATTTAATAATCTGGGAGTTTTTATAGTTATCGTTTGTTTCTTTTCACATAGATGCAGCATGGTGTCTGATTGTTCATGACTGCCTTACATCAATATCAAATTCGGTTTCTTATCAGAATAAGGTGGCTTGCAAATACCTTGAAATTATCACTGTTCCTTTCTTGGAAGTCATGTTAGTCCATCTCAATATTATATTTGTGCTTGCTTCTGTAGCTTTTCTTCTTATCCACGACATCACCTCTTGTTTTAATATAGCATATGCTTATTAATTAAGGCAACTTTAGGCTTTGTATTGTACTTGACAAATGACTTCGTGACAACCTCATGGAACACTCTTCATCTATTCTGTAATGTCCCTTCTCCCATCTTGAGTATATGATACTTAAACCTGTAACAAATGTTAGTAGATGGAAAAGACAAGATAAATATATATGAGTATAAAACAATTATTAGAAATTAACAAGATGAATATTATTAAATCATTTAAGTACTAATTCCCATACTAAACCCACCTAATCCTTTGAAGGAGGCTCTACTCTGATTTAGCTAACCCTCTAATGAGAATAACTCTCAGTTAGGAAACCATCATGTTAAGAGCACCTTCTAAGGCCCCTAGGATGTCTATTAATGAGTGAACTCATTAACAATACATACTTGGTAGAGATCCCACCTCTAACCAAGCCTCTTGTCTCTAACACATGCACATGATTAACCACTACAATATATATTGCTCTCAAAGAGATTCTCTAAAAATCTCTCTAGGTTCCAATTTGGAATCCCGACATTCAATCAAGAATGCCCTCTAATCTTTGAGTTTTCTCAAAAGAAACTTGACATTCTAATGAATGATCTCTACCAAACTCTTACTTGATCTCTATGAGAACTATAAAGTTCTCATCTCAATCCTTGATCCTGGTAATTTTATCTACCAAATGATTCATATTTATTTATGAAATAAACATATCAAATGAACAAACCTCTAGTTCCCTTTAGATTTTTAATTTTATATTCCTTCATAGAATATATATTACTTCAATTTCCAACATTCAATATCTCTTAGTTTTGTTTCTTTACTTTCTATACTCTGATGGTTTTGTAGTTAAACTATCTTAGGTATAATATTTTTTAATCCTCCCATACTTTATTTATCATCCATGCCCTTTTGAAAGAGTAGCAAACCTTCATAATCACAATCCTTTTCAAAAATCACAACCTTTAATAATCAGAATCCTTTGAAAAGTCACAACTCTTCATAGTTAAAATATTGTTTAAGAGTCACAACCATTCATAATCACAACCCTTTCAAAGAGTCGCATCCTTTCATCGTTGAAAATAGTTGAAAAGGTCACTTTTTTTCTTCTCATTCCTCTTCTAATAATTCTTCTTTGACTCCTCTCTTCTTCTCTTCTTCCTTACTCTTTAAAATGAACTCTCCTCCCTTTCATACCTTAATTTTAAAGAGTCGCATCTTTTTATTGCTTTTGTCTTTTTATTATATTTAATTAATTTATATTATATTATTTCTTACTTATCTATTTTGTATTTATTATCATTTATTATTAAATTTTATTTAGAAGGATAACATACTTTCTACAATATTCTTTTCTATTTAATTTAATATATTTATTTATTCATATTAAATTTATTATTATTTAATTATTAGAAATATTATACTAAATATTATTTTATTGATAATATATTATATATGTAATTTTTATTTGTTATTTCTATACTTGAATATGATTTTCTTATCATTATTTATTAAATTATTATTAAAATTATATTTTAAAATAGGGACATTACATATTCAGACTTGCAGTTTAACAAATCAGGCACATGTGCTATAGCTACATGTTGGAATACTGACATCTGTAATGTCCCCAATTTAGTAGGTCTTTGGAGTATGGTTTTGTCAGCTCATCATCGCGACCCTCATGAGCTGATGTTTGGATTTGGGGGTCTTTGTTGGGAGATTGCTATTTTAGGACTTACTATTTTTAGTAAGTCACTCATGGCCAGTTGTTGTTTTTGGATTGAACAGTTCAGGCAAGATGATCATCTGGCTTTGGATATTTGGTCTCTCTTTGGGTTTTCTTTGTTGAAGTTATATTAATTGGAGAGCTTGTTGGCTTTAATTATTATTTAATACACATTTAATAATCATAGTACTTTATATTATAAAGTGATTAGACTTTATATTATAAAGTTGCTTTTTAAGTGAAAGGTGTGTGGGTGAAGTTGAATAGCTCAAATGGCATTATAAATATGGCTTTTTGGTGAGAAGGAAAGACATCTTGATTATTACATTGAAATTCATATTGAATCTGTGTGAGTACTGGACGAGGGTTTAAGCAATTGTTCTGAGGAATCCTGAGATCGATTTGAGGGTTAATTGCAAAACATTGCTGAGGTATAATATTTTTACAATCTCCTACTGTGCATATTGTAGCTTGGAGATTGAATTCGAACATTCTGGGAATTGAGAAAGGATTCGAATATTTTTCATACATTAGCGTGTTGCTGTCTAGAAGTTCGAAATTGGTGGCATTCAGTGGTTGCGGATTGACTTCTGGAATATAACGTGGGCTGAGCAGTAGTCTTTTGTGAGTTTCAAATGCGTTGAGTCCTTCACAGAGCTGGATGGTATAAGTGACAGGGTCAGCATTTTTCTATCAATAGTGTGGGGAACCCTGGCAACATTCTCGTATGCAATTTAGGCAACTGCATTCAGCAAAAAGGGATCTGGGGCTTGTTTTATGTGTCACGAATTGCAAGGGCAGTTTGGCTTCCAATTTTTGATCATCTGCGATTTGCAACTAGAGCCTAAGCATTAACATGGAGCTGAGGATGACCAAATCGGCATCAAAGAGCTCGTTCCAGCATTCTCAACCTTGCGATTTGGGCCTGCACCAAGAGATCAGTCAATTGGTATCAATTTCCTATAATTATAACCAGATTCTTTTAATTTGTTCATGCTGGATTATGTAAGCAAAATCATTAAAATAAGAGTTTATTTCAATTGCTTTGGTGTGACTTTGAATAATTGCGGTTCATTCTCTTACAAGTTCTGGCATCCAAAATTTACTAAACTCACAAAAATATAAAATACAATAAAAATCATAATTTACATAACAGTATTATAGTCGAAGGACAATTGGGGTTTTTACAACATCAATGACAAGTATTCATCAGCCTCTTCAATACTATTCATTCGGACTAGACTCAACTCCTTCTAAATGCTTGGCCTCAACTTGTTAAGATAACGGGCGACATTCTCTTTTTCAGCTTCCATATGGCCAATTATGATGAGAACTCGATAGAAATCCCCAGTATACTCTTGAACAAATCTTCCTGCTTGCTTCAACCTTTGCGTTTTCTTTAGCAGATCAAGCTCACAATTCACAGGAATAAATTGTCGCTTCAATTTAGCTATCATCCAATCCCATTTGGTGATTTTATCTTTCCCTCTTCTATTTTGCTCCAATTGAGTCTCCATCCACCAGATATTCGCATGACCCTTCAGTTTGGCCTTCGCAAATTTGGCCCTATCAGGATCCTCAATATTTTCATACTTAAAAGTATTCCTCCAATTCATTGATCCAATCGACGAACTCTGGGTCAAAATTTCCTAAAAATGTGGCAACCTCAAACTTAGGTTTTTTTCCAATCTTGGAGATGCCTTAAAAAACCTCTCTTCTTCTGGGTTCAGAACTGCCTCCTCTTCAACATTTTCTTCTTCGCCTTTATCCCCACTTTCATCTCTTGCGACAAGATTTATCTCTCTATGCATTTGTTCATCTAATGTTTGCATTTGTTCCTGGAGGGCTCTAAAACCCTCAGGTGTAACACCTACAACTCTTCCACCGCACTCTCTTCATGGAGGCATTTTTGTGCTTCTGCTGAAACCCTAGTGCACACTACCTCACAATCAATGATTTGTCTACACGCTCAGCCCAAACCACGGTCTTGGTGCAGCTGCTTCACAGTTGGTGATTTGTTTACGCAATTGGGAACTATGATATTGCTACCAGTATTTAAATGTGTAGTTTTTGAGTCAAACTCAGTGACCCATGTATCATGAGTAGTGATTCAACGTGAATCCATCTCTCATGAGAATAAATAGAACACTTAGCACTCATTGGATCTAGGTGATTCTCACAAAGGTGAAGACTAGGACTTCCCAAGAGGTCACCCATCCCAGTACTACTCTAGCTTGAGCGCACTTAACTACAAAGTTTCCTCCATGGTTAAACTCACTCTACTTGCAACCCCATTTGTCTCTAGCAAGTGTTGTGCCTTATGAACCATTCATTAGAAAGCCCTTTAATTGCTTTGATACCACTTGATGAAGGGTGTTTCCCTTAATACCACAAACACATAACAAAAAAAAAGAAATAACAACAATTTGTGAGAACAAAATGTGGGATTCTTATTATTGCCACAAATGCGGAAGTACAAAATTTTGAAGTACAATATGCAAACCCACATGGGTGCCTTCCTTACAATAATTTGCAACACAGAGCTACAAACTATCACCCAGAGTTGTCCTAGACATTGTACGAGCAATCCTTATATAGGCATTTTTACATCACCCAGGAAGTTTCTAGAGATCAAACCTAAACCCTTGAGACTGACTAACCCTAAAATTACATATAGAGTCAGCCCAATACACCTTTGACACTTATTTTGAAAATTTTGGTCGACCCAACTTTAAAAGACCATAAATTTCAAACCATTGCTCCAATTGGCTATTATAACCCCTTTTCAGAATTCCTAGCTTCTGATCTACAAAGCCCAACTCGTGCAAACTTTAGTCAACCCCATTTTGAAGCCCATCTAGGGCCTCTAAGCCCTTCAACATTGAGCCTGAAGTTTTTATACCAAAATTGCACACCAAAAATCTGCAATAACTCCAAAAATACACATGATATGGCACTGAGCATCCACTAGTAGGCTGACATATCCAAGATGAACACCCACCTTTGAAATTAGGACATTTTGAGCTCCTATGACCAACTTACCAAGTAGGAAGTCTTCACAGACAACAACTCTACATTGAGACAACCCTTATTCAAGAAACAAAAAAGGAAATATTTTTGGATGGTGATGCAAGATTGCTCTTACACCCAGGATGCTTTGCATCAGTATGCAAGGTAACTTCCCTAGTGATATTAGCTATCATTTTCTTACAAAAAATGACAGGGTATTGTTTTTTTTCAGTTTGCACACAAAGACAATCCCTAAAAGATGGGAAGAGGTGAATGTTGAATTTGAGTTGTATTCTTTCAATGACCAATTTGATGATGCTTCTTTCTGTAGGTCTGGATGATATCTATGCTCATGTATGTATGAGAGAAAAATGTTTTTAAATTCTCTTCTAGCGTGGTTGAGCCCAGGCTAGGGTGTTCAACATTTGATTTTAATTGGTAACTCTATTGTCATTTCCTGAGCAGAGCATTTGAGATCGTTCGCCTTAAACAAAATACTTTCCATTGCACCTATCATGCTGCAAGAAACCAGTTTTATGATGGAACACCTTATTGAGGCATGATGAAATGCTATCCATGACACCTATCATGTAGTTCAGCTGTACGAAACCAATTTTCCCGTGTAACACCACATCAATGCGTGAGAAAATACATGGTCTCTTAGTTTTCTATGAAAGAATTTCACACTTGGGTTTGCTCATTAAAATGGTGATGGGCACTAAAAAACTTCTCATTAGTGCTAGTTTGGAGTTAGCTTGTGTTAAATTTATGAAGTTGTCTTATGGACAATGAATTTGTAGCTTAGGGAGTGAATGTAGGAAGGTCAAAGATTGAATGAATTTGAGAAACTTTAAAGGCAACATCTCTGGATCAAATTGTGAAACTGCTGGATTGCTTGAAGGGTACGTTGGCCATTGAGGAATCAGAAATCCTATGAGATAATGGAGGAGAGGCAATAAAATTATTCTGAATGAGTACAGAATTCCCCTCATGTAGATGGGAGAAAAAGGCTGCAGAAAACAGAGTCAAAGTGGCCCCAGTATGCATGAGAAGCCTTTATTGTCAGCTAAGGCTGCATGCTTCATGGGGTGTATAAGGTTCGTAGTTGTTTCCAATGTACTACAGGAAATTAAATTGATAGTGATGGCCTCTATAACAAATGCTTCCAAGCAAATGTAATCAATTCATAAGAAATAGTTGAGGACAATAAGTTTGGATCAGAATGAAGGCCTCTGGTCAGATATATGTTCAAGGTCCCTTTTACGATAGTCAGCTCAGTAAGACAAATCTGCAGGCCAATGACTCAACAAATAGAATGTGGGGTTCTGCATAACACAATTCCTGGAAGTAGATGTTCCAATTAATCATAATTCTGTAAAACTGGGTGCCACAATATTGGAACACTAATGCTTCATGCTAGCCATATTCCTTGGCAACATTATAACACTTGAATTCTCCCATGGCATTAGAGGAACTAACTTGCCTGTGACTATTGATGATGTCATCTTAGTTCTCAGAGATGCTTCTACATCATTGCAAAGGTACCTCCAACACAATGCCATGACCAAACCAATGTGATGTGATGGATGATGTATTACTGTTTGTATGAGATATCCAGTGCTATTTGTATTCACAGAATCATACACAATCAGAAAGCTTATGCCCTTGAAAATTATGGCATTCCCAGCCTTGAATCCATCATTGTTGTCAATACAAGATGACATCCCTGCTATATTATACAACTGTGAATTAAGGCTACCTGTCATGAATTAAGAATGTCACATCAGGTTCAGATTTGATGTAAAAATTGAGAACATCAGAAGAATTTGTTGACTGGTATAGAAACTAGAGAAGCTTCACTGTTGTCTAAGACTGAGCTCAGTATGTGACATGATTAAAATAGTTGATTATCTCATTTGTTCATAGTGTCAACTGAGGAGTGTTAAAGAATCACTCGGCCAACATCAGTCTATTGTTGTTTTGCAGCAAACACAATTGGAATAAACTAATAATTGGTAACCATGGAATTAAGATTAAGGCGTATACGTTGCCCCCACTAGCATTATGTTACAAGTGAAGCAGCTTAAAATAATTTTTTGAGTGCTTTCCTAAATTAGATGCATTCTGACTTTGAATCTGGAACTTGGATATAATTTCAAAGAGTCCTGTAGGTCCCAATTCTTCATAAAAAAATCAGGGGTTCAGAATTTAAATCCAGACAGAGAATGTATGAAACATGTTACATGCAGTTACAACTGTCTTTCAAGTCATAACGTATTGTTCACCAATATTTATAATACACTGATTCTATATTTGACAACCTTTCACATCTTCCTGATGTATAATCGCATTGGATTACCATTTGAACCTTTGTTTTGTTATTATTGATATTTGTCATTACCCACTTACTAATCCTCACACTCATGGGCCAAGGGGAATAGAAAACCATAATTTCAAGGATTAAATGCTAAAGATGTTTAGTGTTAAATTGCAAATAATGTAAATGTTCCTGTATCCAATTCATCCAAACAAACATAACATGCATTCCAGTTCATATCCAGATTTTGTTTTCTAGCTACTCAACTAAATATAATGAGATAGGAAACCACATGATTCTGCTCCAAAAATACTCAAATATTTATGACAATCTTCTGCATGGAATTAGTTTATCTGCTCTGTCACAAGCCCTTAACTTCTCTTGTAAAATCAGAATGTTAAATTTTGAATTGTCACATGTGAATGTATTTCACTCTGTAGTTCGAAAGGAAGTAACTTTTGCATGGTGCTTATGCAAACATGTGCAACGTTTAATTTATTGTTCCTCGCAATAAAACTAATTCTATTCATAAACTATTTAATTTTATGTGCACATATACAAAATTAAAATTTGAAACTAACATTCATTTTTTATCTAATGTGAAGGGAGAAAGGATGAACTGAAGAACAAGGCTAATGCAAATAATTTATATTTAGAAGTGAAAAGTGAAGTAGAAGCAGCAATAACATATTTGCTACAGAAGAGAGAAGGAGATCCTTACAGACACTTTCTTCCTAGATTTGTTTATGAAGCAGCTTCAGGATTCACCGTTCAAATGCCAACATTTGATCCATGATTGTGTTCTACATTGATTCCATTCTTTTCTAGATAAATGCAATAATGAAATTTGTGTATAGTGCTTTCAGAATAGTCTTGCCAAGCATAGACTCGAAATTTGCTGAGAATTGACAATTGTATTGAACGTACATTATTATGGCATCTTGTGGGCCTAAACAGAATTTTTTTGATTAATAAAGAATATGAGTATTCATAATCATATAGGTTTGTCTTCAAAATGTTCTAAAGATAGAGTTGGATGTCTTAAGCATCAGTGATGTCAATTCAGTACATCTCTGAGAATATATCTTTTTCTCATAGATTATTTGATAATTAGCAGAATCCAATCCTTTTTCAGGCAGATCTGCTTTGGAAAAAGACTACGATCATTTTCTATGATTTCTTGATCCACCATACTTTTGGATTACCTTCAAGTGCTTTTTTGTGGTCTTTCTTATTGGGTAACTAATCTTTCTCAATGAATGTCATGGTTTTTAACATGAATTCTATGGTTTTTGCATTCCTCAACAATAATAATATGTTGCCTTGTAGAGTTCTTAGTTATGTATAAGTTTTGGTAAAGATCAGCTTGTGGTATATACATAAACTTTTATTTATTATCAAAATCATTGATTGTGCTGTTTTGGGCAACAAGTGTACTTCAGTGTAGTGTATGATGTTCGATCTCTAGTCCACTAAGCAAACTATGACTCATAAGGAGGATCATGTCATCGAGGTTTCTTGTAATGGCCTACCATTTCTAGTACAAGTTATGGGGTATGCTCTATGTTTGACTCAACTTATTTTGATTATGACCTCTAGGTGAAATTGGGTTACTAGAGATATGTAGGTTTGTGGTGATGGTATGGCTTATGAGGACTACTTGTGAGGTCTTGATGGGGAGCCTAGATGGTAGCACAATCCTTTTTGCAAGTTAGGGGTACAACCTAATTATTGACTAGGTTTCCCAATAGAGCACTCCACACTACTCTAATAGGTTCTCTCAATCCCCCATACTATCCCCTTAAGCACTCCAAGGACTCCCCACCATTTTAATGCTCCATAATGTCTTGCACCTAGACAAGTGACCAACTTGACTTCCTAACTCGTTTATGAGTGGATTGGGTCTCTATCACTTTCCAAGTGATCAAACAAAATCACTTGGATCCTACAAGGCAATTTCATTAATAACTTGCGACACCGAACTACTAGGTCCAAGCAATTAGGCCTAATTCTAATAGGTCTTCCTTAGCAATTTTTACAACTTAAAGACAACTTTCCCAAGGACCCCTGCAACTAATTACAGATTTGAATACCATTTTGGACAATTAGTCAAACCCCAAAGTTCCAAGTTCCAGTTCCACTTTTTAACCATCAAACCCCAATAGGGCTATTAGGGCTAATAGGCCTAAAATGTCTCACTTTCCAAAGAAACAGTACCAAGGCTTTTGACACCTCCACATCACCAAATCCACTCTTGGATTTGATCCATCCACTCATCTTACTCCTTTGTAGTCAAATTTGTTTTATGTATTTGCCTATGCACATGAAGATGCATGGCTAGGGCATCAAATATCTTGCAACTACCTCAAGATTTCCACTTGAAACCTTTTTAATCTTAAAATACATCCTCTATACTTGAGATCCCCAACAAGTCGTAGATTCCCGACTGTGGATCAACAAATAAGAGACATTTTGAAGTAAAACCCTAGTTATCAGCACTTTACCAATCCAGTGAACACGAAATTACTATGACTTACAAATGACTAAACTTCCAAAAACTCAAACCAAGTGCATTGGAAAAAGGAAATAGAGCTCTAACTATTCATGCCACCATTTCACTCTTGCCAGTCTAGAAAATTGTACAAGCCATACACCACCAAATTTTATGGTAAGCCTATCATAGTTTATTGTTTACTTCTTCTCCATACAACAACCAACCCCAAATCCTCATTTTGCAAGCCTTTTATGATGTTTCCACAACTTCCCCAACTGGTCTAACCACTTGGATAAGCATATTGTCATTATATGCAAGAATTTGAAAAGTTGCTTGACAACATTTTGTCAACATTTTGACAACAATTTGCCAAATAATTTTCCATGAAGATCTAACCTTCTTAAATCTTAACTAGAAGCATCCTAACGTCCTTTCATGCCTCATAGGACCCCTTAGGACCTTTTACATTCAATTTTGACTCATAAGACAACTTTTATTGCATTTGTTCAATATGGACCTTAGAATCCCTAAATGCCATTTCAAGGTAAACTTTGAGTTGACACCTACTCAACATACCAAAATCAAACTCCTAAAGACCCACATGGTCTTACCATACACCAAAACGTGAAACTATAGTGACCTCTTGCTAGGGCCATGAGTCAATTTAGACAATTTATTAGGTACTCCTACACCATACTCCCCCTGATAGGAAAAGTCTCAAGTCCTCTTAGAGACAACACGGTCAATCTCTCTTCCTTTCTTCTTGAGGAATTCATCTGTCATCCAAGTAGCCTCTATCTATGGTTTGTCATTCCACTTAACTAGGTACTTCATATACTATCTATGCTCAACTTTCTTAGCAACCCTGCTATCTAGAATACACTCCATCTCAGGTTCAATGGCTATGGGTAGATCAGAGAGCCACCCCTCCCTATCAAGTTGAATCACTACATCACTTGCTACTACAGGTTATGGAGGCCTGTAAGGTATCAAATTTGACACATTGAAGATAGGGGATAGGGCAACATCATTAGGAAGATCCACCTTATAGGCATTGGGCCCATATTTAGAAAGGATCTTGCAAGGGCCAATCCTCCTCATCTTCAACTTAGTGTAACTTCCTTTTGGTAATATGTCCTTGTTGAGGTGGACCATGAATAGGTCCCCCTCTTTAAATTGAGCATCTATCCTTGTCTTGTCCACTCTAGTCTTAAATTGAGGTTATTTTTCTTCAGAATCTCTCTCACATGTGCATGGACTTCTTCCATAGCCTTTGCAAATTTCTTTGCTTGTCCACTCCTATTCTCTATACCCTTTAGGTCTCTAAGCTCCAAAACTCCTCTTGGATGAGTCACATACACAATTTCAAATGGACTCTTACCTATGCTTCTATTGGTAGTCATTATAGGAAATTTCTGCCTGAGGCAATACCACATTCCAAGTCTTATGATGCTCCTTCGTCAAACATCTAAAAAGGTTCCCGAATGATATATTAATAGCTTTAGTTTGCCAATAAATTTGGGGATGATAGGTATAATTGAAAGACAATTGTGTGCCTAGCTTCTTCCATAGGGTCCTTTAAAAATGGCCCACAAATTTGGAATACTTATCAGTGACAATGGATAAAGGTAGTTCGTGGACTCTTACAATCTCGTGAAAAAACAATTGGGCAATATAGCTCGCATTACTGGTCTTCTTACATGGGATGAAATGTGAAATCTTGCTAAACCTATCCACCACAACAAAAATACTGTCATAACTTGTTTTTGTCCTTGGCAAATCCAAGATAAAGTCCATACTCAAGTGTTCCCAAGGTTTGTGAGGAATAGGAAAAGGGTGATATTAGCCTACATTGGTGGCCACAATTTTTGCTCTCTGACAAATAGTAGGTCTCTGCCACCTTCCTGACATCCCTCTGCAACTTAGGCTAGAAGTAATGCCTCCTCACTAGGTCTAGTATTTTGTTTAGACCAAAATGACATGCAAGTCCTCCATAATGATTTTCTCTAACAATGTTCTCCCTCATGGAGCATTTAGGGACACACAACTAGTTTCCTTTGAACAATAAGCCCTCTTGGAAAGTGAAATTAGAATAGTCAGTATGAAAATTGTTCTCAAACTTAGCACAAACCTCATATACCTCTTTGAATTATTCATCCTCTGCATACACGTCTTTCAATGTATCCATGCCTAACTCTAGAGTTGAACCTCTTGGATTGTGAGCGCCCTCCTACTTAAGGCATTTGTCACTTTGTTAGCATGTCCTTTCTTATGTTTGATGATGAAATTGAAAGCTTGAATGCTTTCCACCCATTTCATGTGCTTGCAGTTGAGCTTGTCTCATCCATTCAAAAAAGCGCAAAGCATAATTATCAGTACAAACAATAAACTCTTTAGGCAATAGGTAGTGCCTCCATTTCTTAATGGCTTGCACCATGGCATAGAGGTCCAAGTCATATGTTGCATAATTCTTCTTGTAGTCATTTAGCTTCTTGCTAAAGAATGTCACTGGTCTTCCTTCTTGGCTCAACATTGCACCTATAGCCACTCCACTCGCATCACACTTAATGTTGAATAATTTGTTGAAATCATGCAACACTAAAATAGGATACTTTGCTACCTTCTCCTTGAGGTATTGGAAACTCTTCTTTGCTTCTTTTGTCCAAACAAATTTTACACTCCTTCCTCTCTTTATAGTGTCTAAGATAGGAGCACAAACCTCACTGAAGTTCTTAATAAAATTTCTATAAACAGTGGCTAAGCCATGAAAAATTCTCTTCTCCTGCAATCTTAGGTGATGGCCAATTCAAGATGGCTTCTACTTTGGATAGATCCATCTTCAAGTCCCTTTTTGATACTACAAAACCTAAGTAGACCAATTCTTGCTTCAAGAACCTACACTTTTCTAAGTTTATAAACTTTTGCACTTACAACCTCTTCATGACCCTCTCAAGGTGTGCGAGGTGTTCTTCTCTTGTTTTGCTGAAGATTAGGATGTCATCCAAATAGACGACCACAAACTTCCCTAGGAACTCCTACAAAACCTCATTTGTTAGTCTCATAAATGTGCTAGGGGCATTAGATAGGTGAAATGACATCACTAGCCACTCATAAAGACCCTCATTTGTTTTTAATGATATCTTTCATTGATCCCTTCCTCTTATTCTCATATGGTGGTATCCACTCTTAAGATCAATTTTAGAGAAATATGATGCACCCCCTCAACAGTCTATTAGGTCTTCAATTCTAGGGATAGGAAACCTATACCTAATGTTTACCCTCTTGATGACCATAGAATTATTGCAACAATCTCCATGTTCCACCTTTCTTAGGGACTAGGACAATGGGTACTTCATAAGGGCTCAAACTGTTCATAACCCCTTATCAAGCAATCCTTGTACATGTTTGGCCACTTCTTCATTTTGTTGTGGGGTAAGTTTGTATGAAGCCTTATTGGGTAGTACTGCACCAAGAATGAGGTCCATTTGGTGGCTTATATCCCTAATAGGTGGCAATGAATCTAGTCTGTCTTTGGCAACAATATCTCTGTATATCTCCAATAGATCCTTGACTTCTTGTGTATCTCCATCTAGGTCAAAAAAATTATTCTCATCCTTAGGCTTTAGTACCAAAGCATACCCTATCCCTTCCTCTCTAAGACTCTCTAATAACTCTTTTTTACTAACCAATATTATTCTCTTACCCACATGATTATTACTCTCTTCCTCTATCACAAATTATATCTTATAAGTGACCCCATCCTTTTGAAAACTATATGAGTTCTTCTCTCTATCTAGATGAACCTTCCTATCATATTGCCAAGGCCTTACTAGAAATAGATGAGATGCATCCATTGGGAGAATAACACACAAGAACCTATCCTTATAACACCCAATGCTAAACTCAACCCATGCCTGCTCATTAACAATCACATGATGGCCCTTGTTCAACCAGGACACCTTATATGGATTCTCATGTGTTATTCTTCCCAAATCTAACTTATGCATTGTCTCTAAAGAGATTATATTATCACTAGAATCAGAATGTATAATTAATTTGCATACCTTGTTTTGTATTTTGCAATTAATCCTAAGTAAAGTCTTTCTTTGAGTTAGCTCTTCCTTGGTTGGCTCCATAAGAGAAGTTCTCCTTAACATCAGGTTCTCACCCACTTCTAACTCCAAAGAAACCTCAGGTGAGTTCACACTCTTGGTATCATCTTGTACCAAAGTAGTTCTTTTGTCTTCATAAGTTGAAGCCTTTTGTGGAAACCTATATGTACAATGCTTGATTTTCCCACAATTATAACACTTCATGTTAGAGAACCCAAATCCTCTACGTAATTGATTGAACCTTCCTCCACTAGGTCCCCTTCCTCTATAGCATCTTCCACTACTTGAGTCCCCTCCTTGCTCTTTAGGGATTGACTCAACTTGAGACCCCTGGCTGAGTCCTCTACCTCTAAAGTTGCCTCTACCTCTATTATTTTGATCTCCTTTCTACTTGAACTTCTTTGACACCCTCATTTCCATTTCAAAACACTTATGTAGTGTGCCTAATGCTAAGAGGACAATATCCTCTTGAATAACTCTCCTCAACCCATTTAAATGTCTTGCAACTTTCTCTATCTTAGATTCTTATTTTTTTGACCTTAGAGTCAAATAATGAATCTCCTCTATATAAGAGCTTACACCATATCCCTATGTCTCAAATTTTGTAACTTATGATACAATTGTACCTCATAGTTAGAGGGAAGAAATTGTTCCTCTACCTTGGTTTTCATCAGTTCCCAAGATGTAATCATCTCCATGTTCTCTTGAACTCTCTTTCCTTGAATATAATTCCACTATGATAGAGAAGAACCCTTCAATCTTCCTTTGGCAAGTCTCACCTTATCCTTTCTAGGTGTTTGGTTTACCTCAAAATAGTTGGACAAGGATTCTATCTATTTGATAATTTTTTGTGGTTTCAAACTACCCCCATAGCCAAGCAACTTATTACTATCATCCCCCTTCATGGTTTTGATGGCATCCATAAACATCCTTTGCTTTGCTTAAGGGTGACCTCTTCCTCCTTGGGCTCAAGTGGTCTGTCCTCTGTAGAAGTGTTGGCTTGATTCACATTCTTTTCCACATTCTTCACATGGTCCTTGAGTTTAAGAAACTCATCTCTAAACCACTTATTAACAATGTCCTATTCTTTCACTTTCTTGGCAAGTTCCACATCGGTCACCATACTATTCTCACCTTCTGATTCGTAATTGATATAGACCCCAAAATTAGTAGGGCTCTAATACCACTATGATGGGGGGCCTAGATGGTAGCACAACCCCTTTGAAAGTTAGGGGTACAACCTAATTATTTACTAGATTTCCCAATAGAATACTCTAAACTACTCTAATAGATTTTCTCAATCCCTGATACTATCCTCTTAAGCTCTCCAAGAACTCCCACCATTTCAATGTTGCATAATGTCTTGTACCTAGACAAGTTACCGACTTGACTTCCTAACCCCTTTATGAGTGGATTGGGTCTCTATCACTTCCCAAATGATCAAATAAACTCACTTGGATCTTACAAGGCACTTCCGTTGATACCTTTCAAAACTTGACTATTAGGTCCAAGCAATTAGGCCTAATTCTAGTAGGTCTTAGCAATTTTTAGGGCTTAAAGAAAAAAGTTTACTAGGGACCCTTGCAACTAAATACATATCTGAATGCCCTTTTGGACATTTAGACAAACCCCAAAGTTCTGAGTTCCAATTCCACTTCTAAACCATCAAACCCCAATAGGGCTATTTGGGCTATTAGGCCTAAAAGGTCTCACTTTCCAAAGAAACTACTAGTACCAAGGCTCTTGAAAATTTTCTAACACTTGGAACACCTTCACATCACCAAATCCACTCTTGGATTTGACCCATCCACTCATCTTACTCCTTTGCAATCAAATTTCTAGTATTTCTCTACTCGTGACCATGAAGATGCAAGGCTAGGGCATCAAATATATTGCAACTGCCTCAAGATCTCCACCTGAAACCTTTTAATCTTAAAATACATCCGCTATACTTTAGATCCCCAACTAATCATGGATTTTCAAAGGTGGATCAATTTTTAACGTGAATGTTGATGATATTCATATGGGGGAGTACCCTAGCATTGTTGGAGCACTTGAGAGATTGCTATAGTGGTTACATGTTGCATTCATGACTTTTTTTGTCATTGATGTTAACATATTGGTGATCTTGAGAAGATTGGTAGAGTAGTGTATAGAGATAGAGACTATACAATTTGAGGATTGAAGATGAGATCAAGTGAAGTTGAGGACATGTTCTACAGAGTGTTCTGATGCTATGGCTAAGAGTGCATGTAGAAAGTAGAAGAATGGTAACAATTATTAGAGATCTACAGAAGATAGTATACAAACAAAGTTCTTGAGAAATAGTTTTTGGCAATCGGGTTATATCTTCTAATAGGGATACAATCTGGTTATGCAAAGTTGGACTGAGGTAGAAGACGTCTTGATGATGATGTTAGTAAGTGCACAAAGTCCAAAGTCTCATGTGTGAAATATTTGTAAAGACTATGAGTCAACAATGTTATATAATTATGAAAATATGTAATGTAGTGTGTATTGGTTTATCTTAATGAGGTCCTATTGTTATTATAAATTGGGAAAGCCTCAAGGCCAACTCAATGAATTAATTTGAGGACTTGGTATAAAGAAAAGTTATTTTCCTTGTGATTGATGAATAAATAAGTGTTGTGTTGAAAAAAAGAGAGAATTGTAAGTTTGAATTGTATGCGAGTAAGTGATCTTAGGGATTATTTTGATGCAAATTTGTGGATCTGGTATTGAGATATGAGAAGTATTTGGTGCAATAGAGGTAGAGTGAATGAGCATAGTGATTACATGTGGTAGAGAGTGCTAGTGGATAATTGATCATTTACTATTGTTCTTAAAGGAATAATATAGAGGTCAATTGGATAGTGGGTTGGTATTGTCCTTGAAGTTGTTTCGACAATAGGTCCTTCTACTTTCTACAACTCCTAAGAGGTTTGGAATCTCCTCACAAGGATTCAAAGTATCCTACCAGGGATTGATATGTACTAAATGTATTTCATTAACTTCTGACAGGGTCCATCCTCTTACAAGGAACTTACATATTAGTACATAATTTTGTGGGTAGCATCCCCACTAGGGTTTTCCCTATGATTAAGGGTTTCCCTATTTAACATATCTAATGTTATTGTGTATGGTTATCTTCTTATGATTTTTGTTTATATTGATCACATGTTTGAGAATTAATAAGATTAATAAAAGTTTTTTTGATCAAATATGGTCCTCTCAATTATCTTGGTGGACTTTACTTTCTAACCATTGGTATCAAAGCATCAAGTACTTGAATGAAAAACTTAAAAGCTTAAGGAGATTAATGGCAATTCATTTTAGAAAACAAATTCCTAAGTTTGATGGAGTTAACTATGTAGCTAGAAAGAGAAGATGAAGATACATCTATTATGCATGGGTCAGGATATTGGCTAATCACTAAGAATGAGAAGACTATAGTTGAAGAAAAAAAGCTTGAAGAATATATTGAAGCTGAAAGAGATTTTTTCATGTGTAACATTCTTGCTACATAAGCACTTTTGTTAGTTGTTTTTGAAAATGAATAGAGCCAGGCAAAATCCTTGAGGTTATCTTGTGAAATTTGGAAAGCTTTGGAATCAACTTTTAAAGGCGATAAACATGCTAAAAGGATTTGACTATAGAATTGGATATGTCTATTTCAAGAAACTAAAATGATGGAATATGAATCTATAAGAATTTATATTGGAAGAATATTACAAATTGTTGTAGGAATCAAGCCTTGTGAAGGAAGTAAAGAAGAAGATGAGATCATATGGGAAATCTTGAAAAAATTTACACCAACTTTCAAGCAGACATAACAGATGATTGAGCAAGTGATGCCTTGTACTAAGAAGTTCTCTAGAGAGACTCTTCTTGGAAGATTGGAAGCAATAGAAATACAAATATTTTCCTAGAGTGGAGACTACCTTTATCACACTAATGTTCAACCTACCCTATCTAGGAGTGCAAGCACCAATGGAGATTATGCTAGTAGAAATAGATCAAGATCTAAAGAAGATAGAAAGATTGAAGAAGGATTTTCCCTTCTTGTGAGAAGAGAAACAAATGGTACGAAAAATTTTAAATGTTGGACTTGTGATGAATCTGGTCATTATGCTTCTAAATGTCCTAAAAGAGTGAAGAAATACAAAAAGAATTTCAAGTCTATAAATCCTGGAGAATGTTTGTATGCAAACAATGATGATGAACTAGATGAAATAATTTTGAGCTAAAGTGATGATGAGTTAGGATATGTTTCTATAAAAGAGGAAAGTCCTAAAAAAGAAGTTAGAGAATACTATCACAAGTTGATAAGAAAGATGATTGGATCATAGATAGTGGTTGTTCACATAATTTGACTAGTGATATGAATTTGTTTTTGAGTTCAACAGTTGTGATGGAGGAATTGTTAGAGTTGGGAACACTATGGTTTTTCATATTAAGGGAATAGGTTCTATTACTCTTGATGGTAAAACTAATACTGATGACTTTACTAGGATGATGTGGGTAGCATTTCTTAACAAAAAGTATGAAGCATTTTAGAAATTTAAGTTTTTCAAGAATAGAGTTGAGAATGAATTTGGATTGAAGATTATGTGTCTAAATGAGTTTAACACATTTTTGTGAACTGAATGGTTTTAAGAGGTGGCTTTTAACCCCTAAAACACCTAAGGATAATGGTATAGCTAAGAGAATAAACAAGTTTGAAACATGAGAAACAAGAGCTATCTGATGTTTGAAAATTATGTATCAAAAACATTATGGATAGAAATGGTAAATACTACAATATATATAATGAACATAGTATAGATTAGAAAAGGTACAAAAAAGATTCCTCGTGAATCATGGTTTGGTAATGCACCATCAATGAAGTATTTTAGAATTTTTGGAAGTAAGTATTACATTAAGAGAGATGATTATATTGGTAAGTTTGATTCAAGAAGTGATAAGGGTATGTTCCTTGGTTATTCATTGAAGAGAAAAGATTATAATTGTTCTAATCAGAGGACTAAGACTATTGTTGAGAGCACAAATGTTAAAGTGGATGAGAATTTTTGAGTTCAAGAAAGAATACTTGATCACAATTCTAATGAATAAGCTAATCCTATACTGACCATGAAAATATTGAATTGTTTTATGAAACTAACAATGATTCCAAAATGAGATTCAAGTTGAGGAATAGAGAAAGGAACAAAGATCTGAACCTAGACCTAAATTAAGAGATGAGACAGTTACACCAAACAAGAATTTGACAAAGAATCACCCCGTTGAACAAATTTGTGGAAGCAAAGACATAGGAGTTGTGACAAGAAACAAGTTACATGAGAGTTGTATTTGATTTCTCAATTTGAACCTAAAAGTACTGATGAAGTTAGTAAAGATTACTTTTGGATTCAAACTATGAGAGATGAATTAGAATGTATTGAGAAGAATGACACATGGGAATAATTTCCTACACCTAGGGACAAGAACATTATAGGAACTCAATGGGTTTGCAAAAATAAGACGAATGAACAAGGTGAGGTTGTGAGAAATAAAGAAAGACAAGTATGTAAAGGATATTCACAACAAGAAGGTACTAATTATGAGGAAAAATTTACACCAATTGTTAGAATAGAAGTAGTTAGAATGTTTTTGTCTAATGTGGCTAACAAGAAATTCAAAGTGTGTTAGATGGATGTGAAGTCAACATTTATGAATGAAGAACTTGAAGAAGAAGTTTACATTGAGCATCCTGGAGGATTTCCTTTGACAAAATAAAGAGATATGGTATGCAAGTTGAAGAAAGCATTGTATGTTTGAAGCAAACACCTAGACCTTAGTATATGAGGTTGGATAAATATTTGGAAAATTTGGGATTTGCTAAAGGTACCATAGACAGTAACTTGTATTTGAAAGATAATGAGAATGGTTTGTTGATTATTGAAGTATTTGTGGATGATATAATCTTTGGAGGAGATGATGAAGCAAGTGAAGCATTTTCTAGTAAAATGAAGAAAGAGTTTGAGGTGAGCATGACTGGAAACATGAAATATTTCTTGATTTTACAAAATATACAGAATCATGAAGGTATTTTATTTTTTCAGACTAAGTATTTGAAAGACTTGTTTAGAATATTTGATTTAGAGAGTTGTAAGCCTATTGGTACACCTGTGATAACTACTCATAAGTTATCTAGCAAAGATGAGATGCCTACTATTGAGGAGAAGAAGTACAAATCCATGACTGGAGGTTTGTAATATCCAACACATACAAGACTTGACATAGATAATGCAATTGGAATGGTTGCATGATTTGAAAATGATCCTAAAGAACCACATTATGTAGCAGTAAAGAGAACTTTTAGATATTTGAAGGGTACACCCAATTTTGGGTTGTGGTATGGCAGATTAAATGACTTTACATTATGTGCATATAATAATATGGATTGGTCAGGCAATATGGATGACAGAAAGAGGACAAGTGGTGGAGAACTTTTCTTAGGAGAAAGATTGGTTTCTTGGCTAAGCAAGAAACAAGATTGCATTTCACAAAGTACATAAGAAGTAGAGTATGTAGTAGTAGAAAAAAATTGCAATCAGATTTTGTGGATGAAGTAGATGTTGAACGATATTAGAATTCAGTTTACTAGATCTATTGTCATACATTGTGATGACACAAGTATAGTAAGCTTATCTAAGAATCATGTATTATATTTTGAGACGAAGGACATATCTATTAAGTATAATTTTTTGAGAGAAAAGGTTGTAAAAAAAGATATTAGACTGGAGTATGTTAGTACAAAGGAGAAGATTGAAGATATATTTACAAAGCCTTTATCGAAGGATACATATGAGTATTTTCAAGGTATGCTTGCGGTTATACCCCTGCCTACTATAGAGTAGATGATGTAGAGATTCCATTAGTCCAGTGGTACAGAGCACTATTCTTTATCTAGACTAAATTTTGATGCTTCCTCTATGGGGGAGTGTTTATGTTTGAGCTAAGTCATGGACTATGGGTAATTGGTATTTCAATAGTGTCTATGGACACTTGATTTGATTGAAGATATTGAGTAGTAGGTTGGCATAATGATGTATTTGTAATTGATGTCAATGGGGGAGATAATACATGAAAAAATTCCCATGAATAGGGAAGAGAATGAACTCCTGAGTATGGAGGAGATGATGCATACAATATTGATATGTCAATGGGCCAGATGCATTGATTTCAAGATTTGATTGATCAAGAGGATTTTAAACATGAGAGTAGTAGCATAAGTATAAGAAGAGTTGTATTTAGAATTCAAGGAATTTAGGTGTTTTTCATCTATGTTTCTATTAATGTCAAAGGGGGAGATTGTTAGCATGAATGTTGATGATATTCCTATGTGGGAGTATCCTAGCATTGTTGGAGCACTTGAGTGATTTCTATAGTGGTTACATGTTACATTCATGACTATGTTTTTCATTGATGTCAACATACTGGTGATCTTGAGAAGACTAGCAGAGTAGTAGGCAAAGATAGACTTCGTAAGATTTGAGAATTGAAGATGAGATCAAGAAAAGTTGAGGACATCTTCTAAAAAGTGTCTTGATGCTATGGTTAAGAGTGCATGAAGAAAGTAGAATACTAGTAACAATTATTCGAGATCTACATAAGACAATATACAGACAAAGTTGCTAAGAAGTCATTTTTAGCAATCGGTTTATATCTACTAATAGAGATAGAATTTGGTTATGAAAAGTTGAATAGGGGTAGAAGACATCCTAATGATGACATCAATGAGTGCTTGAAATCCGAAGTCACACATCTAAAATATTTGTAAAGATTGTGAGCCAACAATGTTATATAATAATGAAAAGATGTAATGTAGTTTGTATTGTTTTATCTTAATGAGGTCCTATTGTAATTGTAAATTGGGAAACTGTCAAGGCTGACTCAATGAATTAATTTGAGGACTTGGTATAAAGGAAATTTATTTTCCTTGTGAATGATGAATAAATAAGTATTGTGTTGAAAAAATAAAGTGAATTATAAGTGTGAGTTATATGTGAGTAAGAAATATAGTGGATTTTTGGATATGGTATTGAGATCTGAGAAGTATTTGGTGTAGTAAAGGAATAGTGATTGAGTGTAATGATTACATGTTGGATTGAGTGCCAAAGGATAGTTGATCATTTTCTATTGTTCTAAAAGGAATAATATAGAGGCCATTTGGACAATGAGTTTGGTGGTCTTGCCATGAAGTTGTTTAGACAGTGGGTCCTTCTTCCTTCTATAACTCCTAATAGGGTTGACACAACTCCTAATAGGGTTGGAATATCTTCATAGGGATTGAAAGTTTCCTAACAAAGACTGATATGTACTGAATATATTTTAGTGACTCCTAATAGGGTCCATCCTCTTACAAGAAAGTTGTATATTAGTACATCATTTTGTGGGTACCGTCCCCACTAGAGTTTTCCCTTTGATCAAAGGTTTCCCTAGTTAACATATCTTGTGTTATGTATCCTTATCTTCTTATGGTTGTTATTTATATTGATTACAAGTTTGAGAATTATTAAGATTGATAAAGTTGTTTTGATGAGATAACTAGTTCAGCTGCCCCCCCTCTCTCAGTTATCTTGGTAGAATTCACTTTCTAACATCAACAAGTAATAGACATTTTGGAGTAAAATGTTAGTTATAAACACCTTACCAGTCTAGTAAACTAGAAATTACTATAACTTGCAAATGACTAAACTTCAAAAACAAAAACAAAGTGCATTGGAACATGGAAGCAAAGCTCTAACTATTGATACCACCATTCAACTCTTTCCAATCTAGACTACCGTACAAGAAGTTGTACACAACTAGATTTTGTGGAAAATCAACTATCACAATTTATTGCTTACTTCTTTTCCATACAAAAACTAACCCCAAATCCTCATTCTAGAGGGATTTTTATGATGTTTCCACAACTTCCCCACTTGATCACCCCACTTGGATAAGCATATGGTCATTATATGCAAGAGTTTGAAAAGTTGTAAAAGTTGCTTGACAACTTTTTATCAATATTTTGACAATTTGACAACACTTTGCCAGATGATTTTCCATGAATTCCTAACCTTCCTAACTCTTAACTAGAAGCATCCTAAAGTCCTTTCACACCCCATAGGACCCGTAGGACCTTTTACATTCAATTTTGACTCATAAGGCAACTTTTATTTCATTTATTCAATAAAGACCTCAAAATCCCTAAAGACTATTTCAAGGTAAACTTCCACATGAGTCCTACTTAACATACCAAAATCAAACTCCTAAAGACCCACATGGTCATACAATACACAAAAAAATGAAACTAGAGTTACCCCTTGATAGGGACAGGTGCTCCTGCACTAGGCCTTTACACCATCGTCCCATTGCAAATGGGGACTCCATCTTTTGCTTCGTTAGGTCTAGTTGGTAGAGAAAATTTGGCAGCAGTTCAAAATTTTGCAACCATCTCCAAAATTCAAGTCATACAAGCATTCATTGCCATATTATGTGGGACATTGTTACCATGATTGACATTTTGCACTCATGATTATGTTTGTAATTGATGTCAACATAACAATATTGCTATGAAGATTGCAGAGTAGATGATAGAGTTTGAGGTCATATGGACATAGAATTGATGATTAACTCAAGCATGATTATGAACATCTTCTACATTGTGTTCTAATAAAGTGGTTTAGTGTGCTTGAAGAGAATCGAAGACATGCAAACAATATGTTTGGTTCACAAAGAACAATAAGTAGATAGAGTACTTGAGAAGTAGTTTTTGATGTTTGGATTGTATCTCCTAACGAAGATAGAATCATTATTTGCACAATTACACCAAGATAGTAGAAAACCTGATGATGATATCATCAAGTGAAAAATGTCTGAGGTCGCACGTGTGAGAATTTCTAAAGATTGTGAGTTGATTGTGTTGTTTAATTGTAATATAATTAATTATCTTAATATGATCCTATAATAATTAATGGGGAAAACCACAAGGCTGATTCAAGGAATTGTTTTGAGGACATGGTATAAAGGAAGGTTATTTTTCTTTTGGAAAAGTGTGGATTTGAAGTGAATGAAGTGCAAAGTGTGTGAACAAGAGAGCAGTATTTGATGAATGTGAGTAAGCAATCCAAGGGATTATTAGATGTGAAGTTGGTGATCTGGTATCAAAATCAGAAGAAGTCTGATTGATAAGAAAAAAGAAGAGGAAGTACAAGTATAGTTCATTTCTATTATTCTGCAAGGACTAATATGGAAATCAGTTGGACAGTAAACTCATTGATCTTGTCCCTGAAGCTATTTGGATAGTGGGTCCATCTACCTTCTACAACTCCTAGCGAGGTTATCCCAACTCCTAATAGGGTTGAAATCTCCTAATAGGGATTCAAAGTCTCCTAACAAGGACTGATTGTTGGCACTATGATCAAATAGATGTCTTCAGAGCTTTCATTTACAAAATGTATTCAGCAGTTCATTTATGCATTTAGAGATAGAAAATTGTCTAAGTGTTACATAGTTTGCAAGAGCACAGAGACAGATGCAATGTGTATGTATGACTCATTAAGAGTTATTTTATGTGCAATTGAGGAAAGTTTTATGATAGTGTCATGATGACATATACCCATGTCCAAATGTGTACAAATAGTATGATGTGAGTTATGATTGAAATACCAGTACGGGTACTTGACAAAGCATAACATAACATAACAAAGAATTGAGTTGTATGACTTGAGGAATTAAATTGGTGACAAAATAATTACTAATCATGATGAATTGACTTTGTGGATGTATATTATGTCAAGAATGTGAAGACATAAAGGCCAACTAAGCAGAGATTTACTAATGTACAAGGTATAAGTAAAGATCTTATCTTGCAAAGATAAGTTTGTGACATATATGTGATCTATGCAATATTTGTGATTGATGTGAAGTTGATAACATGATATGAAAAATACATCTGATGTATTATTAGAGTAAGTGTGAATTACAACACATTGAAAGTAATTTATGTATATCTATTCTTGCAAAGACCTAAATTGTATAATTGCATGTTAGGGCAATGGGCTCTTCTTGCATACTTTTTATTTGACATACCAACTCCTAATAGGGTTGAGGCTTCTAACAAGGACTCAAGACACTATATGTACTTCATACACTCCTAGCAGGTTCAATATCCTTAACAAGATCCTTTTGTTTAGTGAATCATCTTGTGGGTATCATCACCATTAGGGTTTTTCCTTGGCTAGGGTTTTCCTATTTAATAAATAATAGTGTTATGAGTTCTCTATGTGTATGGTTATACTTACTGTTTAGTATTATTGGTTTACTTTCATATGCAAGTTATAAAGTAATTAATAATATTCAATTGTGGGAAAAAATTTGTAAAATACTGATTCACCCCTCCCCCCCCCCAGTATTATCTATTTCTAACGATTGGTGTTTTGGAGTGGAACTAATGGTGGTTTGGAGTGGGTGTAACCTTGAGAGGATGATGTTGATGATGATACCATACTCCTTGCCTTCTTGATAGCTCTGAAAAGGTAGCAGGATTGAAGTTCTTAAGCCAACCCCTCATTGGTTCTATCAGTCTATTCATGAAGAGTACTATTTGCCTCCTTTTAGAAATGTTCGAAACTAGAATAAAGAGTTTTTGAAACTCTGTAATTTTTAAGTCAATTGATCCTATGTGTCTTAATTGTGCGAGCTCTTTAAAATTAAGTTTTGGATCCTTACAATCAAATCTATCTATCAATCTTTCAGTGAATTTGGCATAAGTATTTACTTGGTCATGTCCCGGTGTAATGATGCCATGGTGCCAACATTCATGTGCCACTTCCTCCAAGTGGAGTGCTGAAAATTTAATTGCTTCTTTTTTTGGCATTGAATTGAGCTAGAAGTAAGTATTGACCTTTATTACCCATGCCTAGGCAGATATGGATCCGGATCCATCAAATGGTGATAGGTTCACTTAACTTCCTTTTGAAATCATCATTAAAGTATCCTTGAATTCCACCTCTAGAATGCCACTTTGTCAATTCTGCGTAATCTTTGTAGGATATATCCTCTTCCAAGTTTGCATTCTTCTTGTCTTCTTTCAATTGTTCTTGAACTTCCTCAAAGTTTGGTTTCCTTACTTCATGCAGTACCTCTGTCCATGGAGGGAAAGTTGGCATGGAAGGTCAAGAGTGTGTTAGATGAGGATTTTCCTTTCTCAAAACCAAATTGGCACTGTGACCATTTTGTTTGCCAGATATCTTATTGTCTGCCAGTTTTTGGAGAGTTTCTTCCATAAGTCACTGAGTGTCATTAATTTGAGCCTAATTCCTTGAAAGATCCCTCAATAGTTCCATGACTTCAAAAAAAGTGGGTTCTGTTTACCATATGGGGTAAATAGTTTAATGCATATAGACAATAGACAAGAACATGTAACACAACAATACTCTTTTTATTATTCGCATATATATTGAAGAGATTACATAGTGCTTCCAATGATGATTACAATAATGATCCAAAGTCCATTTCAGACGGTGTAAATATACCATTCTGAAGGGGTGACTCAATTGTCATGCATCCTTTCGAATGCTAATCTACCTATCAGCTATTTTATAACTTTACCGACAACATGTTAATCTACCCATCGGCTATTTTATAACTTTACCGACAACATTATCCCCCCCAAAAAGAAAAGTCATCTCCAGACAACAATTACAAAATATTCAAGACAGATCAACAAAACAAGATACATTAACTAACTAACTATAACAAGATAGATATGTTTCCATCACACCACTTTCACACACATTCATCCTATGCTTGCACCAAACTGATCTCCAAAACACACTATCTCCTTAGTCAAGCTGACCTTTATAGCCACCCGTGTCACTTTCTCTCCATCCAACTCCTGGGTACACTTAGCCAAGTGTCATTGTACTGCCTTCAACTGGATGATCAGCTCCTCCTGAGCTCTCTATGCATCCACCAAGACAGCTTCACGTCCAACACCTACTCCAAGTGCCTCAAAGCTTATCACCCCTCTCAAAAGGCTTGCTCTATTGTTCTTTCCACCTTTGGTACATAGACACTCCATGTCTATAGCATCTTTAGGTCCCATCAATTGGTCATAATTCCCATGAATAATAACTAAAGCGACTGGGGGTTGAGCGGCAATGCCCCCACAAGGTCCTAGGGCTGTGCCCCAAGAAGCATCATAAGTTATGCATTCTGAACATTTTTGATTTGTCATCATTCTTTTTTAGAACCTCTCTTATCACTCTTCTTCTATGTCATATGGAAGTCCTCCTTGTACTAAAATCCTTCCTTCCAGTCCATACAATATACTTATGATGGAAAGATAATACTTGTATTGCTTGGCTATAAGATAGATATGTCCCTGGGCCATACGATCTTACTATTGCTAGTTGCCACCTACTTAGCCATACAAGTTATGTTTGCAATGTCCATCTGTACTTAGTATTTGGTTGACCATACGGGTCTTCTGTTCTAGTTGTACATTGTCTTCTATTCTAGTCGTGGTAATAGCTTCCTATTCATACATTATTTGGTTGGTCGTATGTTTACCTTAACCTGTATGGTGACTTTCTACATCCATATGGTGTCCTCACTAGCTCCCCATGTTGTACCATGTCCTTATGTACCCTTATGGTGTCTCTGGTATGTTTGTACAAGTTCAACCTTCCGTACAGTCTTAAATGAGATGCCCATATGGTCTTCAATATCTCTTCTTTAGTCATACGGTGTTCAAATGGGTTGTATAGTGTTCGTACCCTATCTTTATAACCTTTTTTTTCAATAATATTGACCTTTAAAAAAAAAAAAATCTTTTTTTTCCTTTTTTTTGAACACTCCGCAGCCCCTTCTATCAGTCCCCTCTACCCTCATTCAATAATTATCATTATATCTGTCTTTTGCAACCCTCTGATTGATCATATGACAATGCCTCCTTCATTCTCCCACTGATCCTACAAGGGTTGTATAGCCACTTCTTCTTTCTTGGGCGTACGATCCAACTTTTCTCTTCTGAGCCATATGGTCGTATGAAATATCTTCATATGGCCACTTCCATGTCTTTCTATTTTTTTAATTGCTCCTCCATATGACGTATGATACTTTCTTCCTCCCAATAATGCTTTTGCATGTCCGTATGGCCCTATATTTATCTATTTCCATAGAAAAGGTCGCACGGTGCTTTCTCCTTCACAAACAGTGCATGTGTGTCCATATGGTAGCCTCTTCTAGTCATCCATATGGTTACCTTGTTTGATTGTACGATGTTGTCTAGCAATGTGTATCCCCTACTATATCCATATGACTTTGTTCATGTACTGTATAGTGATGTACTCCTGTTCGTATGGTACCCTAGTTGGTTCGTACGACCCTTTCCTAAATCCATACCGTTGCTTTGTTTAGGCCATATAGTACTTCGTTGACTACTTCTAGAAGGTCGTACGATGATAGCTCCTTGTCCGTACGAAGCCTCCAATCTATATGGTACTTTTCCCTTGCCCTGTGCTTGCCATATGGTGCACCTCTAGGTCTCTTCTTGTAAATTTTGAGCTGTATAGTGTATTCTTATCTTCTCCACATTGGTCAAAACTCTCTCTTCTCCCACCAGTATGTTTTTAAGTTCAATATCATCTTTGAGGTTCATGGTTTTTACTATGGCCTCTTCATATTTTATCAGCTTATCTTCACTAAACATATGGGCTAGTGTTTCATCCACTTGCATTTCTCCTTCCTTTAGTTTACTAAATTACTCGGGGAACTCATTTCTTCCTTTTTCTTCTTTGATGCCCAACATGTTGTAGTTAAGGAAGAGTTCATAATCCCCCATTTGCTAGTGAAATAGTCCATTCACCAAATCCAAATCATTGTCCATCAATCCACCTTCCAACCATAGGACTCCTTGCTCATCCGATTCCATTCGCTGCTTTCTTACATCCTCTTCTTCAGAATTAGATGATAGAGCTTCTTCGCCCACCATTTGTGTGTGTAAATCAATAATGAATTTTTGTCATTTACTTTCTATTGATAGTGTATTCTTCTTCCATTCATGCTTAACCTTTGCTTGTACGAGCCATCCTTGGCCCAGAATAGTGTCATATCCTCTCCATTTTAGTGGGATGATGACAAAATTGAGTAGGAACGATTGTGTTCCAATAGTCACAGGTTGTGCCATCAGGACACCAAGAGGTTAAATGCTATGTTGGTCTTTCGTTAGTAATTGGAATGTAGGAGGCCACAATGTCAGCTGTCCCAACTTTATTTAGGTATCCTTTGGTAGGAAATTTACCCCTGAACCTCCATCCACAATTGTGTCTAAAAGGATAATTCCTAGTATACCCATCTGTATGACCATTAGATGTTGTCCGGATGTGAGGGCTAGTAGCATTGGGTCTGTTGCACTTGCTCTACTTTCCTTTTCCCTTCCATTTTCCCCTGGTAGTTTAGTAGCTAGGGCTATGTTTTTGAGTGTTGTCCGTAGTTGAGGCATTGTGAGGATCAGATCATTTAACTTGACTGGTATTTCAATTTGTAATATCTGACTTATGATGTTTTGTTCTGCACAGTTCCTCATTGAGGTACCAGTAGTGTCCTTCAATTTTGATTTCTTTTCCTACATTGCTTTCTCAACTTCCGCCTGAGCTTCTTCCAATCATTTCTTTTCTTTCATCGGGTCGAGGTACAATTTTTCTTATTTATGGGTGATTGCCAAGACTTTTTCATTCGCATCGATGCTGATTGAGTTCACTCCTAATTTCAAGAACTTGGCATCTTCATGATCTCCAAGATCGCACCATCTACATAACAACTTTGGTGTGTTTTTTGATGTATAGTTCCGTGCAAAGTGGCCCCAAAAATTGCATGCTCAACATTGAACCATCAGGCAACCATTCACATCATATTGAATTCAGCTACATCCCCCATTATTATTATTTTTCCCTCTTCTATCATTGCTAGTGTTTATGCTCCCTCCTGACGTGGAAGTCTCCTATGTCAGGAGCACTTGTTGATCCCCTCTTATTTTCATATTGAAGGGGCATTCTTTTGTGGAATGTCCCATAATCTGACAGATATCACAAAATTGGTTTTTCAGATAGGACCCCCTCGTGTGACCTTCTGTCTTGCATTTTGTGCACCATAGCTCATTTCCCTTCGTCTCTCTTTGCATATTCTTAAATTCCTTCATCATTCTAATCATATCCTTCTAGAGAGCTTGGAACTTCTTACTGTCCTTTTCATCACCACTTCTATCTTCTTCTAAAGATGCGTCATCTGAGTTAGATGAGCTACTTTTCTTCTTCTTTTTTATTTTCTGTTCACTCTCTAAGTCCATTGCCCAATTGCATGCTTCAGCGTATGATGATAGCAACACAGTCTTTATTTTCTTCCTTAACTATGGGTGTAGTCCTTTAATGAACTATCTCTTTTTTTTTAGAGTAAATAATTAATTATTTATTCTATTACTTAAGCTTACTTAGGTAAATGCATTTATTTAATATTTTGTATTTAATGCATGTAGTGGTTAGTTGTTGACAACATGGGAGTTTTTTCCCTTCTAGCACGTTCCACTTTTTGTGGATATGTGTTCAGTTGTCATCCTTATCTTCTACCACCTTCCAACTTGTTCTACAAGCTTCCATGAGCTCTTTATATTCGGGCTCCCTCATTTTATTTTCATCACACAATCACAATATTACTTCTTGTATATTGTAAATACATTTTCATTGTGTTTGCATATGTGGTCCCTCATGTTCGTTTAGGGTTTTTCCCTTGCTCCATGCTCTTCCTCTCCTTGGCTTCTCTTTGACAAGTTTCACATGCAAATGATCTTGGGCGTCTTCGAAGTTGGCTTTGATAAACTCTAACATAGTATCAGAGCCTTCCTGCTGCAACTTTGTTGAAGGATTTTTGAAGCTGTGATTTGGAGTCACAAACTCTAGTTTTTTTGTGCATTTTTTTTTCTTCAAATCAAGAGAATAGAAAATTTTTGGAGCACATTAGGGCTAAACGGACATTGGCATTGGATCTAGAAGGTTGTTTGCAATTAGGATTCATATAAAACTTTTTGTTTTTGGAGACAGATCTTCGGGAGGCAAAATTTTTTTGGTTGCAGGGCTGTACAAACCCCGTACAGATGATTTTTGAGCGAAAAATAAAAAATTGTTCAAGGGCTAGCCGCCCAGTGGCCATCGCTGCACCACCATAGCGCAGCCCGCGAGCAGCTCGCCAGCCGCTGCCATTAGCAGTGCCGCCGCAGAGCCAGCAGGGCTCGACTGCCGCTCGAGCACCGCCCCTCCTTAACCTCCACCAACGATAAATGCCTGACATCACCACTCTGTCGGGATCTACAGCCTATGCTTCACCTGTGAACAGCTCCACCATCGCCTCTCTATCTACACCCAGTCATCTGCTTAGTTGCACAGTTAGCATCTACGTCAGCACCCTCTACTATGTTTTGACCAGTCAGCAACTGCCACTTGGCACAATGCAAGGTGACACGTGGCTTGGGTGTCACGTGGACCCGCCATGTCACCCCTGCCATGTTGGACTTTTCCATGTGGCTACCACATAAATCTGCCACATGGCACATTTTTTTGTGACAACTGACGGGTCATCAATTTTTTTCTAGTGAAATGCTTACGTCAGCATGATGTTAGCGTTCCATCATCAAGCCTCTTGCACATCTCCTAGGGTCATTTTGGACCTACTTACAATTTTTTGGCCATAACTTGAGCATACAGAGGTATTTTTTCAATCTAAAAGAAGCGCCAAAAAGAGAATTCTCAGATGGAGACATTGGTATAGGTATTTTTAGGTTTTGATGCTTTTTTATTACTTATTTTTTTAGTTCAAGTCTGAAGTTCTTTTTTTGACTTCAGCAAGCATATCTTTTGTGTCCCATGCCCGTTTTTTGAAAACTTTATATTTTTGGAAAGCTAGTTCTATCACCTTTTCAGAAATGTAGCCTTTTTTCTTAGTTTTTGGCCCATGGTCTTTCTATCATAGTTTGGCATTTTTGCTATATGGTGGATATCTTGAGTGTTTTAGGCTCGAGGATCATTTTCCTGGCATAATTTTCTTTGATTTGAGCTGAAATTTGTTTTTTGTGGCTTGTTTTTAGTTTTGATTATTGTAGCTATCATTTTGAAGCACTTTTTGTCTCGCACTGAGATAAAGTGCCACCTTTGCATTCCATGGATCATGAATGTTGTTTTGAGTCAGTTATACATGCAATATTTTTATAAAGCACCATGGGGAGGATAGTTGTTTTCTATTTTAGGCCTTCTCCCTTTGTCAAGTGAGTGTCCCTTGTACGACATTAGCCCATGCAGAGTCAGTTTGACCATGTCTTTATAGGTGTCTATACCTCTTTCCCTCTCTCATTGTTCTTGGTTTGTTTGTAGGAGACTTTGGCCCACCTTCTCAGTTGCTTGTCATCACACCCCATCTGCATTAAGGGGGGGTTATGTTGTTGTTCTAATGCATCCTTGGTTTGATGGTTCGATAGTGTGAACTATGTATTCAGTGGTTGATCCTATGTACAAGGCAATTGCAGTGGCTGGCTACCTATGCATTTCGGTGAGATGGATCATCTACCATATAGACATACTCAGTTCGTGTCTTCTTCTTCCATGGAGGTTCTTCAGATCAACAATTTGACAGATTTGTGACTTTTTCATACTTCAGTGATGCTTCTTCATGATCACTCCTTGTTCCTATTTTAGAGGACATTTCCCCTAGTTGGAGACTTCTTCAGTTCTTCACTAGGTTACCTCTTTTTGGGGGAGGGTTTTTCCCACGTGGTTTTCTCTCTTTCCCTATTTTATAGAGGTTGCATTTTCTTGCATTGTACATGGGTACCTAACATGGCCTCATTGCCAGGACCCATTCTGCATTCATCTTAGTTTTGTGAGCTTAAGGCATTTCCCTAAGTTGCACTTAAGGGGGGGTGTTAGAGTAAATAATTAATTATTTATTCTATTACTTAAGCTTACTTAGGTAAATGTGTTTATTTAATATTTTGTATTTAATGCATGTAGTGGTTAGTTGTTGACAACACGGGAGTTTGTTCCCTTCTAGCATGTTCCACCTTTTGTGGATATGTGCTGAGTTGTCATCCTTATCTTCTACCACCTTCCAGCTTGTTCTAAAAGCTTCCATGAGCTCTTTATATTCGGGCTCCCTCATTTTATTTTCATCACATAATCACAATATTACTTCTTGTATATTGTAAATACATTTTTATTGTGTTTGCATATGTGGTCTCTCATGTCTGTTTAGGGTTTTTTCCTTACTCCATGCTCTTCCTCTCCTTGGCTTCTCTTTGATAGGTTTCACATGCAGGTGATCTTGGGCGTCTTCGGAGTCGGCTTTGATCAACTCCAACATTTTTTAGCCCATTTGCTAGCTTATTTTCCATTTTATTTATTAATTCTTTTAGTTTTTTGGCATATATATGGACTATTTCATTTTTTCCTTGCTTTGTGGTGTATATTTCTACTACGATCTTATTATCATCTTGTAGCAATTGAAACTCAGTGATAAACTCATTTTTAACTACTGCCTAGAAAGTTAATTTTTGGAGATCTACATCAATAAATCAATAAATTGCTACACCCCTTAGGGTTGTTGGGAACTGTTTGACCTAATCATCCTCATTTTTCATGCCATTTTCTATTCGTATGGTTTCACACGTCTTGCAATGTCTAATTGGATCTGTCATTCCATCACCATTAAACTTCAGTAATTTTTCTTTGGGGCCTACCATTGCTAGTTTCTTTTGATTCTTAGGTACTTGCTAAGCACTTGTGCTATTCACAATACTCACGTTGTTCTGAGTACTTGCATTGGTCTGAGAAGCCACACTATTCTACATGACACCCGTGTTGTTTTGCACAACACCCACATTGTTCTGCACACCTACGTTGTTTCAGATAGTAGTCTTATTTCCAATAGCCACATTACTTGGTAAAAAAGGGTTTTCCTTAAGTGAATTTGTTTGTTCCAAAAGTGTATTGCAAACAAAGAGTTCACTCCATACTCGTGCTCCCTTGACACTTTGAGTCATGCGAGTTAATTCCCTTCCATCTTTATTCTCTTCCCTTGGCATATATATGTTAAGAAATTCCTCTCTTGTTTCTTCCACCAAATTCAACCACTGTTGAGTCTCTTCCAACAATTTCTCGGTGCTTCGATGTCCATCAACAATCTGCTGAAACCTCCATCTGTGCTCGACCTATTGTGCCAAAATTAAAATTTCTTATGCAATGTGTATTTCATCTTTTCCCTTTATTGTATTCCTATCCTTGTTAAGCTAATTCAAAATTAGTCTTCATTCCTCTTCCTTCGTTCCAAGTTCATTGGGCAATGATGCCAAATGTTTAACATATGGGATAAATAGTTTAATACATATAGAAAATAGACAAGAACATGCAACACAATAGTACTCCTTTTATTGTTTTCATATATACCAAAGAGAGTATATAGTGCTTCCAATGATGATTAAAATAATGATCCAAAGTCCATTTCAAACAGTGTACATATACCATTCTGAAGGGGTGACTCAACCATCATGCATCCTTTCAAATGCTAATCTACTCATCAGCTATTTTATAACTTTACCAACAACATGTTAATCTACTTGTTGGCTATTTTATAACTTTACCAACAATAGGTTCTTGATCTACCATTCTATCAACTGAGTGAGATCTCCTACATTTTTGCTATAAATGTTGATGCACTATCCATAGGCTGGCAAGATCACTTGCTTTGATACCCTTGTAATGTCTCATATTCTATCTGACAACCCAATTTATTCTTATTACACCTAGAAACTTGTGTGATGACCAATTTTCTTGTAATTGTATTGAATGGAGGCAAGGTTGGTGTCATATAATATTGGATGGCTGCACGGGAAAGGAATTGGATGGCCGTACGTGAAGGAATTGGATGGTTGTATGAGAAGGAAGTGGATGATTGTATGGGGAAGGAACTAGATGAAGATACTGGACTTGGAGTGCGTAGTCATTAATGAGGTCAAGCCTAGTGCAGATGGAAGTAATAACATAAACAAGACATTCACCGCTTGTAAAGATAAATGCCAATTGTATAAATAATTTCCAATACCAATAATTGCAATTAAGTTAAGAAATTTATATTTGCAGACAAAGGTGGCACTCCAAATGTGCCAAATACAAAGCAAAGTAATTCAAATATAGAATAGGGTGAGGATTGAATCCCACCAAAATTGGAATAGCCATGTAGGGAAGATCTTTCACTTTTGAAATGGTGAAAAAATTAGAACTCCAACAAGAATTTGCAGTACAAAGGAATAATCCCAATTACATCCTAACAACAACTAATCTGACAGACATATACCCCATCAGAGGGAGAAATTAAGTGCCAATAGGAGGCATGGAAAAACACCTACAAAATAATAAATTAAAAATGGGTCCAAGATATAATAAATGAATAGGCCCATAAATAAAGGTTTTAATAATTTGTTTATTTTAATTGGGGACATCACATAATCAAGATAAGATTTATGTCAGTAATGACAGATTTCCTTGTGTAATCCATTTAAGATATTCACTTGACTATGCAATCATTTTAACTATAGAAGAAACGTTAATAGGAATCTTAACTATAGAAGGAACAATAGCCAAAAAGATAGAAGGGATGATAAAAAAAATGATAACAATCAAAAGGAACTGGTCAAGGAACATGTTGATGAATTAAAAGAAGCATTTGTGAATGCTAAGGATCTAGAAAGATCTTATATAGTTTTGGAGGAACAATATTCTAATGTACCTAATTAGAAATTGAAGTCACAGATTGTTTGTGACTCATCCCACCTAAATTAAGTAGTTTCAAAAGAGGTAGAGCATCAGTTCATCAAAATTGATGTTAGAGAGTGAGTTGGAAGTTGTGTAGTTAAAAGAAGGTAGTTGACATAGAAAGGAAGCTATGGTCAAGTGTTCAAGTCTAGAAATGATCATAGTAAGTAGGAATTCAGAAAATAAGTTTACTAGTGAACAAAGACAGTATTTGAATTTATGATAGACACACATTTAATGCACAGTGCAATTTGAAATGATTTAAGGATTGTAAACAAGATTGTGTGTACCATTTGTTCATGCAAAGTGCCTTGAGAGAATTGAATAGTGATTTAATAGTGAAGTAAAGTGCAAAAAGAAGTTCTTGAAGGGCAAAGTAAAAGTCCTAAAAACACAATTTTAAGGTATTTTGCAAAGCTAAACTATGTTTTCCATTGCATATAGTTAAGTTGCAATGGCTAGTTAAACTATTTATGATGTGAATGAAAGGCCAAGATATGTATTCATGAAACATCTATTTATTTCACTTATGCATGACCCTTTTGGTGCATTTTCACAAATTTCAGAGAATGTGCTTCATGTCAAAGATGTAAGAAGCTAATATACATCGTAAGATTGAGAGCATAGGTAATCAAGATATAAATAAGGACTTGGGGACTATGTGTAATAATGATATATCCTTGCAGTCCAAGTATGTACACCTAGATGGCTTGAATCAACCATGAATGAACTCGAATTATTCTGAGTAGGGTACATGATGATATGTTATAGTTTGGTGATGCAAAAATAGTGATTGATAATGACCTAATTCAAAAGGTTGTAGGTTTCAGCAATGAGGGATGAAATCCTACGAATGAAAAGGACATAAGGAAAATGATTAAGACAAACCTAAATACAAGATTTGATGAGAAGAACATGAAGGTAGACTCCATCCAAGACAAAAGAGTAAAATTGTTGAGTAAGATTTTAGGTTACAAGTTTAACCATGGCTCAAGGGTTAACTCACCACCAATTGGATTTCTACATGTTGCTTATGAAATGGCATTAGAGGGAAGAAAAGTTAATATGTGTGAGATTATCATACTACAATTGTTGGATAACAATGTAAAGTTAAAGAAGACTAAGAGTATAGTTTTTAGATTTGAGTCCCTATTGACTCATTTGTTTTTCTATACTACAAGGAAGTTCCTAGTATAGAAATGAGTGCACAATAAAATTGGTGACTCAATACTATAGATTTAAGCTAGAGAATGTTAGAGATGATGACATTGATAGAATGATGAAGAGTTTCTAGTCTTAAATGAAATAGAGGTATAGAATTCATCTATCTATGGTAAAGAAATATAAGAATGCAATATGCTTTATGGTGGAGATAGATAACACTTTCATGGAAGCAGTGGTACCAAGGGTTAAGTTGATTGAACCCATGGGATATGAGATGAACATAGAGCTCATAGAAGGTATGCGTAGATCATACTCTAATTAGAGAAGGACACCGTGTGCCCTAGATGGGGAACCTATTGAGGAGAAAATGAGAATAGTTCATTTTGAACTACATAGCAAGGAAGAAAAGAAGAAAGTGGAAAAGGCTATTGATTCCATCCTTAAGGAATCAAGAATGACTCGAGAGAAATTCAATGAGGTGAAAGGGATAACACTTGAGATGAAGGTTAGTGGGTATTTTGAAGTGATAGAAAAAAATCATATTGTTGTTGCAAGACCTTCAGAAGGTATGACAATAGCACAACCATGTGTGCAGACCCCTATTGTACCATATGCAGTAGTTGCACAAGTGCAACCTGTGAGGACAAGAAGTGAGCAGCCAAGAAGGCATCAAGAGGTGGAAGGACCTATTACACATACCTACACCATCATCCAAGAAAAAGGGCAAGCAGACCACTAGTGGACCATGCAAGAGAAGGAAATTGATGCAAGTCAGTGAATCTGAGAGTTCTTAGGATGACACTAAAGATAGACCAATAGTGCAAGATGCACAAGAATGAAAAACATTAGATAGAATGAAAACATGGAAATCAAAGGTAGAGAACCTTATCATGAAAATAATAAATGATGATAATTTTGTTCAATTAAATAAGTATTATAGTTTGTATAGTAATATGGATAGAAGACAATTTGAAAATGTCATTGTGAGGAATATGATTATGAGATATAAGAAGTTTGAGAACATTCAAAATAAGATACTTGAAGGCCTATATAATAGGCTAATAAATAGAAAGAATAGAGTATTGGAAGAAGATCCAAATTTAAGAGTAGAAATGACAAATAAATTGTGTGAAGTCAACTATCAATAGGACTTTAATAGAATTTTGAAGGGTATTGAGCCCTTGCTGGGGAAAAAAATAAGAGAAATTCTTCTTATGGGAGGAAATTATGAGAATTTCAGGAAAGAAACAGAGGAGGAAATTGTAAAATTCATGACCTATGTGCCAATGGTGAGTGCATAGTCCAAATCTGAGAGCCCAGTCTATGTCGAAGCAAACACACCATCTAGTGATGAGGAAGAAGTAGATGAGACACAAAAGGCACCCTCACCACTACACATTATTATGGGTACTAAATCCATGCAAGTGGATAGTACACACATAACTATAGATGCAAAGGAGAACCCTTTTGCAAGTTATGAAACAAATATTGTTGGCAATATCAACAGTATTAGAGCTTACACCAGCTTAGATGATGATGAAGAAGAGGAGAATAGGAAACAATATGAGGAAAAGAAGAAATAAGAAGAGAAGAAGAAAGAAACAGAGAGGATAATAGAGGTAAAGAGATTAGAAGAAGAAAAGAAGAGGAAAGAAAGAAAGAAACTAAGAGATTGGGTGAAGAGAAGAAGATTACAAAACTCAAAAGTAGTTACATCTATTCCTATAGTAACTCCAATAGTAGCAACAATAGTAGTGGCAGTTGTATGCACTATAAAATGGTCACCTAGACTATGGGCCATAATTCTTCAATTTATCAATTTCTTGAATCAATTTATCAATTTCCTGAATCAATGCATCACAACATTTTATTGAATGAATTCAAATCATTTTCCTTGATCAAATTACAACTAATTAATTATTTTAATATTTCCTAGGGCTTGATCATTTCATCAATAATCTTATTTAATTAAAAGAAAACATCCTTTTAAATAAATAAAATAATCTTATTTAATTTTTTAAAAAATCTCTCTTTTAATTAAATAGTTTTATCTTATTTAATTAAAATATTTATTTTTATTAAATAATCTTATCTTATTTAATTAAAATAAAACATCCTTTTAAATAAATAAAATAATCTTATTTAATTAAAAGAAAATCTCTCATTTAATTAAATAGTTTTATCTGATTTAATTAAAATCTTTCTTCTTCTTTTTATCGGTAAATGGCCTTAGCCTTTGATTATATTAATTAATAAGCATAACATTACAATAGAGTAACTCCGTTCAAATTGGCACTAGTAGGAAAAAAGCCTTCAGTGTTGCCCAAGACCATAGTTCTTTATTATTACATTATAAAGGGGAATACCCTAGTTGTCATTAAGGAAGTGGAAGAGACCAATCTGAGAATGAAAATTTTGATAACCAAAGCCAAACAAATGTAATCCTATTCCCAGAAAACCATTCTGACCAGAACTTCATACTTTAGTAGATACCCCTAGTTTGCTAATTGCCTTACAATTTTGCTGATCAGCAATACAACTTAGAAAAACCATTAGTGATGTTAGTAATAAGCATTTGAAATTTGATTATCAGGTAGGAAGATGACCAAGGTCAGAGCCAATAGATCTAATTAATTCCAAAATGAGATATGCAATTAGTCCTAACATTTACCCGAGGCTAGAATTCGCATAACTGATTAAGAGTCCTACAAAAACCTAAAATTAAAATGTCAATTTAATACTAACAAATTTATTGGTGATTAATATATTCATAATGACAAAGATTCTACTAATACCAATTAATACTTATCTTAAAACATTGTTTTTTATTTGAGGAAATCGATGTAAAATTGGTTAATTATCCTTCTGGGGAACTTTAGATTTAAGAATTCTTAATTTTATTATCAGCATTAGTCTAAATTTAACATTCTTGCTAACACTATATATAACCAAACCTAGAGTTGCTAACATTAGATGTAATATTTATACTACACATATCAAACTAGCTATTCTATACTAATTATAAAAGACAGAGATAATTATATATATCTTCAATTTTAGGTTTCAAATTTATTTTTAGAGGAGTCTACAAATACTCTTAATCAAAGAAATGATCATCAAGCCAAAATATTCTAGGGAAAAAATAAACTAGAGAATGAAACCATTTTTAGTTTTGAATCTGATGCACTTATACACTTCCTCTAAAGTAGTGCCAACTAGAGAGAGACCAATATAAAAAGATAGGGATAAACCAGCTTAAAAACTATCCCAATCATACAACAAAATCTTAATCACAATTTGATATTGAACTTATACATATATATTTATGAATAGGTGATATAGAACTAGTATCTATAGTTATAATGGTATACTAATGTATACATCCAATCTAAACTATCATCAAAATAGAGAAAAAAGGCCTAAGGCCTACAAAATTACCTGGCTTAATAGCAAGCTAAACTATCTAGGGTGTGAACCAGCCTAACAAGAAGATACATAAGTAGAGAAAACTAAAAAATATCACAAACAAAAGACTAGAGTGAGACCAATACATGACAAGATAGGCCAAACTGACTGAGAAGGTCGAAAGTAGGGAAGAAACTAGAATACAGGGAACCCTTGATAAGAACAAAATATCGACCATACCTAACCAGATGGCACCAAAAAACATGGGGTGGGTATCCTTCAAAGTCGGCATCAATTTTTGAAAAACCATGATGACCTTTGAGATGTTCTTGGGGTTCTTTGTCTGGAAATTTGGTAGGAATTCCAATGTAGTCTTTTCTTGACCCAATTTCTCCATGTTTGGAGTGCAAAATTCCAATTCCTCTAGATTATCTAGTACTACACCCAGGTGGATGTATGCCTTGAAGATGTCGAGGTAATTTTAAAGCTAGATCATGTTGCCATCTTCAATGATACCTCTCCACTGAAGGAGAAATTAAATACTAGCCTCCATTTTAGGACATTCCTTGAAGAAGGCCACATTCTCTCAAATGACTAGGGTAGGATGCTTGATAACCACTGAAGATCTAAGCTTCTCGGAGGGTGCACCATGTAAATTTCAAGAGTGGAATCCTAAGCTTCTTGTCAATGCTTTTAATAACTTCTTCTAGAACCCCATGTTAGACTGGGTCAAAAATGTTGTAGCAGAGTCTAATCATAGCCCATTGGTCTACCTTGGCTCTAGCCAAACACCCAATGAAAGCCCCTATTATTTCATTGTTAGTGTGCCAGGTAAAATCATAATTGAAGAAGTCCTCTCAAATGGCACAACTCACTGTGATCCTAGTCATATTGTCTACAGGTTTCAAGACTCAACTCCATCTCTCTTGTTTTACATTTCCCTAGAATGCCATAGTCCAAAATTCAAAAGTGTGAAAGAGATAGATGTTCATATCTATTTTGGCGATAAAAGGCTCAGACTAACAGAAATGAAAAGTCCATACAACAAAGGGGATTAAAAAAAAACTAACCGACGAAGGGTCTAGAAAGGCCAAGAAGGTGACGTAAACATCCAATGATGCTAGATCATGATGCAACTAAGAGATCCTAGTGTCATCTAATGATGAAAAATGGGGAGGCAAATAGAAGGCACTCCCTTGAATTATGGTCTCACTAAGGTCATAGCCAGAAACCAATTATGAATAAGAAAATTAGAACCTGATCCCTACCAACTATGAAAAAATGAAAATGATTCTAGAAAGGGAGGCCTAAAGACTATGACGATTAACTTTGTTTATTTAGTAGTTTGTAGTAACTCCTTACTTATAATGCTCAGGCTTCCCTTATTATACTAGTAATACTAATTCTATAAGAGGATATTTGAAGGCTCTATATCTTGGGCAAGGGGGTACAGTTAGAAAAGAGAAAGGTGGGAAATGTTAAAAAAATACTAAAACTATTCTACCAGACTAAATAAGTAGACTTAACAATTAAATCTTGAGTTGATACATATCCAAGAGTGGGTAGAAAGAAAATTAAAGATAACTATCCTAATATACCCAAAAATCCTCTTAGGACTATAGATTATTAAAAATTAAAAAATCTTCGCCATCAACACCTTTGTTAGCTAGTTGATCTGCCTTTTTGTTACCTTCCCTATAAATATGAAGAATTTGTATATCTATGAAGAGGTCCATAATGTTTAGAACTTCTTTTAATTTGGAATTGAGGACCCAATTTGGCATTAAGTGTCTCCTAATGGCTTTAAAAATGATCTAAGGGTCACCTTCGATAATGATTCTGAATATACCTAAGTCTAGACATAGTTGTAGACCTACTTGAAGGGCTTCTAATTCTGCAAGATTATTAGAAGTAGGATCTATGGATTTGGCTCTTCTAGCAATCCACCTACTGGACACACTGTTGATAATGCATCTGATGCCAACGATACCAAGATTGCCTCTGGAGGCCCCATCTAAATTTAAGTTGGTCCACCCCATCGGAGGAATGAATGACTTAAAAATCACACACTAAGACTTGATTCCTAGTGCAAAAGTGTTAAATAGTCAAAGTTTGACTTACTATTCCAGGCTTCATTTCTTCCTTAGTGTGTGATGTTTAAGGTTGGCCTCGAAGGAAGGGTCTATTTGCAGTTTTCCCTTGCTTCTTTGTTCTTCTTTTTATAGATAAGTGGGGGATTTATTAGGTTCTTCCAGTTCTTTTTTATTAAGTCATCCCAATTCAAAAATGAACCCTCCTATATTTGAGATTTTATGAGATGGGAATTTAATGTTTCAACTAAGCATGCTTTAATTTTTTTGAGGATCTCATCTAGTAGCATATCCAAATTGTAGAAAATTCTTTGGTTCCTTTCTTTCTAGAGCTCCCACATGAGAATAAATGGACTAATATTCCAAATTTTACTGTAAACACCTTTGCAAGTCCTTGTAGGCAATCCCTTGAGGAATTCAATAAGGGAATTTGACATAGGAGTGGTCTAGCCTAACCTCTATCAAAGCCAATCCCAATAAAGTTGGGATTATGAGCATTTATATAGGATGTGGTTAGTATCTTCACACTCTTTCCTACATAGCACACATCTTGACGGACCCTTGAAACCTATCTTAATCAGTTAGTTGTTAGAATTCTATTCTAAAATGCTAGCCAAAGAAAGAAACCAGCCTTGGGAAGACATGAAACATCCCAATAGAGGTTCGAAGGGATGTCTACTTCTCCCCAATCAAGGGAATTAATGATTACATTATATCCATTCTTGACACTATATCTCCCATCTTTAGATGCAAAATAAATGAAATTTTCCTTTCTTTCTAGTTGCTTGATTTTCCTATTCTGGAGAAGTTCCTTGAATACCTTTTTTGCAGTTGGGTCTATATCTAGATTTTCTACTAACTTCCATTAGCATCTAAAGACACAAGTGATACAAGTTTTAGTTTTATAGTCACTAACCTTACACCCCTAGGCATTAACTAAATAATTTATAATTATTTCTGGGATCGCCAAACTATCTACTAGGGGAGCTTCTCCTAGGAGTCTTCCCAAAATAGAGCCTCATCCCCCTTCCCTACATCCCAAGTAAGATATCTACAAATGAAGGCTTAGCTTGAATACCTTTTTTGTAGTTGGGTCTATATCTATATTGTCTACTAACTTCCATTAGCATCTAAAGACACCATCAATAAAAGTTTTAGTTTTATAGTCACTGACCTTACACCCCTAGGAATTAACTAAATAATTTGTAATGCTTTCTAGGATCCCCAAACTATCTATTGGGGGAGCTTGTCCTAGGAGTCTTCCCAAAATAGAGCCTCATCCCCCTTCCCTACATCCCAAGTAAGATATCGACAAATGAAGGCTCAACTTTTATCAATGAAGTTCCAACTCTTGGAACCTTTGGGAAGGGACCTCATTCTAAAAATAGAGTAGGGGCTTGCTACATTAAGATATTTTTTGTACAATACTTTGACCCATTTTTGTTCTCTTTCAATGAAAAGGTGCCAAGCAAGTTTAGCCCCAAGTGCTTCATTTTGCTAGCATAAGTTTTTTATGCCTAAACCCCCTAAATCCTTTGGTTTACATATGTTGTCCTACTTGATAAGGGCCAACTTATGTGAATCTGCCAAGTCATTCCAAAGAAAGTTTCTAAATTTGGCCTTAAATTTCTTATTAGTATGTTTAGCTAAAGGAAGTACAGAGGATAGGTTAGCAGGGAAGACAAAACTGCCCTAATCTTGGTAACTTTACCTATTTTGATAAGCCATTTATCTTTCCAACCTCCTATTTTAGAATCCATTTTGTTGAAAGTATTGTGCCATCCCTTGTTTGATCTACTCCCTTTTTCTAACTCTATTCCTAAATATTTGCAAGGAAATTAACCTTTTTTGTAACCCATGATGTTACAAATCTGAGATTCTTTTCAGACCTGGTGTTAATGAAAAAAAAAAAAGATTTAGAGGCATTCACTTTTTGGCCAAAGATTCCATATACTGCTAGATGATGGATTTGATGTTTAAGGCCTCCTTTATTGAACTTTCACATGGTAGGATGGTATTGTCTACATACTGTTGATGGGTGATATTAGGAACATTTTCCATGACTGTGATACCATTTATTTTCCCTTCTAAATGATCTTTGGTTAATGCCCTTCCAAAAGCTTTTTTCATGATGATGTATAGCAAGGGGGATAGTGGATCTCCCTATCTAATGCCTCTTGAAGTATCAAAAAAACCTTCACAGTTCCATTGATGAGAACTAGGATTTTAGTCATGGAGATACATTGATAGATGAAGTTAATCCAATGGAAGGAGAATCCAAAGGCTTCTAAGACTTTGTATAAAAACCTCTAGTCAACCATATCATAAGCTTTTTGAATATCCAATTTCATGAACATGCTAGCCAAAATTTTTTTGTTAGTTGAATGCAGAGTTTCTTGAATAATAAGTAAGCCATTTAAGATAGATCTACTTGGAATAAAGCCAATTTGTTTTTCTGATATTATTTTGGGAAGAATAGGTTTAATATGATTGGCAATAATTTTAGATAAGATTTCATCTATCATGTTACAAAGGGCTATCCATCTGAAATCACCTGGATTTTCAAGATCCTCTTTTTTAGGAATTAGAGTGAGGAAGGTGTTAATGCTTTTAGATAAGATTGAACCCCATTTCTTGAAGCTTCGATGGCTTTACAAATTTCAAATCCAATGATATCCCAGTACTTTTTATAGAAGAAGGCTTGGAAGCCATCTAGGCCTAGGGATTTGTCTGGGTCCATGTCGAAACCACACATCTAACTTCTTCCAAGGTTATAAGGTTATTTAATATTTTATTATCTTCTTGGAACACCACTCTAGGAATGGCTTCCAACATTTTTGTTTGAGCTACTAAATTTGAATGGTCATTATTATTTAGTAAGTTATTAAAGTGACTTACAAAAATCTCAACTACTTTGTCTGGGTTGTCTATAGTTGAGCCCAATGAGTCTTTGATTTTTGTTATCTTGCTTTGAGCTTTATTCTGAAGGGTACTATTGTGGAAAAAATTTGTATTTTGATCACCTTCTTCTAGCCATTTTTCTCTTGAATTTTGTCTCCAAAAGACTTCTTCTTTGGCTAGGATAGATTCTTGCTTGGCCAGTAATTCTTTTTCTAGGTTGTAGTTGTCATTGTTCATCCCCTTTTTGATTAATTCTATGTTTAATTCTTTTAATTTTCCTTCTATTTCTATTTTTTCTTTAAATATGTTATTGAAGTGTTCCTTTTTCCACTTAAGAATCTTTTCTTTAATCATTTTTAGTTTAGATACAAAAATGTACATTTTGGATCCTTTAAACTTACCTTGCATCCACCATTCTTTGATGAGTTCCATGAAGTTTTTTTTTCTAAAAATCACATTTTTTCACACTTAAATGGATTTCTAACTAGTTTAGAGGGTTTAGAGAAAATAATGCGAATAGGAAAGTGATTAGATCCTACTATAGGAAGTATTGAATCTTGGACCTCAATGTTTAGTTCACTAAGATCTCCTTTGATAAAAAAACCTATTGAGTTTCTCAGCTATATATGTAAAATATTTCCTTTTATTGTTCCATGTGTACTTCCTGTTGCTAAGCAAGATATCTATCAAATTATTAGGATCTATCCAAATCTTAAATTCCTTAGTATCTTGGAAGGTTTGTTGAATGCCTCCATATTTTTTATCTAAATTTAAAATAGTATTGAAATCACCTCCATTAAGAATGAGTTCATGGCTATGATTATTAATGAATATACTAATTTCATCCCATAAACATTTTTTTATCATTATTAGTGGTGGGACTATAGATTGTAACTAGGATAAATTGTAAGTTAGTTTTAACGCTACTGACTCTGCTACTCAACCACAAATTATTTGAACTTAAAATATTTAGAGAGACTTTCCTAGGGTTCCAAATCATACTTAAACCACCTGAGGCTCCTCTAGATTCATGAAAGTGGTTGTTTTGGCTACCTAGTTTCTTTTCTATCTTAGACCCTTCTTCTATATTTAACTTTGTTTCTTGTAAAATAATGATTTCAAATTCAAATTGCTTTAGGTTTTGTTTTAATAACCATTTCTTATTAGGGCATTTAGGCCCCTAGCATTGCAAGTTATGATCTTGATAATGCCTTGGGAAGGATCTTTCCCTTCCTTGCATTCAGTAAATAACTGATCTTTTGTTCTTATTTTACCTTCCCATCTAATTCTCTAAGTTCCTTAAGGAATTTCCTTCCCCTTTTAGCTTTAACTTTACCATATTTGGGTGATTTTAGCCCTTCTTGGTTCATCAAGATAACCAGCTGATATATGTTTTCATGTGCATTTAGTGCAGTATCAGATTGGTTACATTCTAATTTGTCTTTATCTTCATTGACTAGTTCTTGGATGAATTATTCTTCTGTAATAGATAGATCCTTTGAAGGAGACTTCTTGTTGGAATTATCTTCTTTCGAATCATTGATCTAGATTGTGAGTGTTTTATATTCTACTCTTTGGGGGTTTTTACTAGCCCTATCACCATCTTCAAATGATAGTAGGTCTCTTTTAAGATTTTCATAGGTGTAGTTTGTTAGAGTAAATAATTAATTAAGTGTTAATTATTTATTCTATTTACTTAAGCTTACTTAGGTTAATGCATTTATTTAATACTTAGTATTTAATGCATGTTGAGGTTAGTTGTTGACAACACGGGAGTTTGTTCCCTTTAGCATACTTATCTTTTCCACCTTTTGTGGATGTTTGCTGAGTTGTCATCCTTATCTTCTACCTCCTTCCAGCTTGTTCTACAAGCTTCCATGAGGCCTTTATAAGTGGTCTCTCTCTCATTGTAAATTAATTCCATTTTCACATAGCAATTCTAATTTTCTATTGTGAAATATTCTTGTGCGGTATTTGCTTCAAGCTCTTTTCTCCCTAGGTTTCTCTTCAGCAAGTTATTTGCATTGCAGGTGATCTTGGCGCATTATCGGAGTCAGATTCTCAACTCCTACATGGTATTAGAGCCTCCCTACTGCTTCTTGTTCGAAGGATTTTTGAAGCCATGATTTGAAGTCACAAACCCTAGTTTGTTTGTGCAATTTTTCTTCAAATTGGGGGTAGAGAAATTTTTCAAAGCACTTTCATCCCAAATGGACATCGCCATTGGATCCAAAAGGCTGTTTACAGTCAAAATTCATATAAAACTTTTCATTTTTGGAGATAGAGCTTCGAGACGCAATTTTTTTTTGTTCCAGGTCCTTAACATATCGTCGTACAGACGTGAGATAGTCAAAAAAAATAAAATTGGGTGCGCCACCACAAGGCCACCCACTCACCTCCTCTGCGCTACTCCACCGGCGACTCCCACGGCTCCTTTGGCTCTCCTCCCAGCTGGGCCTCCTCCGCGCTGCCTATTCGGTGAGCCACCAGTAGTGGCCCCTCTGCTCCACTCCTCTGATAGGTGGCAGCCTATTATTTGCTTCCCGTAAATAGCTCAGCCTCCACGTGGATCCAATCAGCTACTCCGTCAGTGATTTGACCTGCACAGTTGACCCATTCACCTGCTAACACGTGGCTTCCTGTTGACATCATATTATGATGTGCTGATGTCACTTTATGGTGTGATGATGTCATCTTTTTTTTGACAAAAAAATTTCGGCAACATCCTCCTGACAGACATACGATCGTCAAATTTAAGCTCATGTCTTTAATTTTCCAGCAAGGTGCATTTTTTGAGCAATAGTCAATTTTTTGGCTATAACTTGAGCATACGAAGGTCTTTTTTCGATCTAAAAGAAGCATCGAAAAGATGAGTCAGTGATGGAGAAATTGGTGCTAGTTTTTTTAGATTTTGAGTTTATTTGAGCTTCCATTTTTTGCATCAAAGTAGAGGCTTGTGTTTCCTCCTATTCTACATCAACAAATCTAGGTTCTTTTCTAGTTGTTTGCTTTCCTTAGTTGTTTTTGTGGTATTAGGGAGATATTCTTGTATGTTTGTGGGGGGTGTCTTTCTTTTCTATAATTTACTTCAATTAAGACCCTTCTACTTCCATCTTCTTCTTTCTCTCAATGGCGGATCCATCTATAACCCGTCTCACACCACACAATTACCACACCTAGAAGGCACAAATGACTAGGCTTCTAATGTCAAGAGGTCTATGGTCTTGTCTGGATGAGAATCAACCTAATCTTACGTGACCTAATGAGGTTTTGCAACACAAGAAAAAGATGGATGAATCCATGAGGCTGATTGCACTCAACATTTCAGATAGTTTGTTATTTCACCTAGATGGTTTGACTACTCCATGGGATTATTAGCAAAAATTTCAAACTTTGTTTGTACAGGTGAATGAGCTTCGAGCACTTCAGTTGGATGCAGAATTGACTTGTTTGTCACCAAGAAACTTTCCCACCATTGAGGACTTTTTGATGAAGTTCAAATCCCTACATGTAGTTTTATAGGGATGTGGGAAGAACAAAACGGATAATGAGTGCATATTTTTGATACTCTCAAAGCTGAAGGGGCGTATCAGGTCTTTTCTTCTACTTTCTACTCCAACATGGATGCCCTTGGAGACTCACATAGGATTCCTACATTTGAGACATTTTGTGATAGGTTGACTATGGAACAGGAAAAGATCTAGAGGTGGATGGCTCTGGCTCTTCCAGCCAAGCATTGGTTGCTCAAAATTCTAAGGGGAAATAAAAGAAGAAAGGAAAATCAAAGAAAGACACATCAAAGTCTGATCCTCTAGCTAATCCTCTAGAAAACCCTCCCAAGGGTAAAGATTCTTCAAAGTCAGGTGAGTCTACCTCCAAGACCAAGAAGAAATCCAATGAGAACTGCAGCTTTTGTGAAAAAGATGGACATTCAGTTTCTAGGTGTTGGAAATGATTAGAGGCTTTAGAGGAAGCCATGAAGGAGCATCACATTTTAGCTCCTCGGTCTTCATCTCCATCTATAGGGAAAGGTCATGCTCTTTCTGCACAAGCTACGACTTCAGTGCCTTTATGGATTCTTGATTACGGGGCTTCTCACCACTGAACAAACACTCCTAAGTTGCTTACTTCACTTGCTCCTTGCGCCACCACACAAATTGCAGTTGGGAACTCTTCACAAATTTTTGTTTTGGATTCTAGCACTATTGCTTTGGCTGGGGGTTCTCTATAGGATGTACTTTATGTTCCTGATATTTCAATGAACCTTCTATCTATCTATTAGATTTTCCACTCTAGCTCTAGGAAGATAGTCGAGTTCTCACCACATGATGTGGTTATTCAGGACTTGCATGATCTAGAGATGATTGTGGCCACTGGGAGTGTTGACTCTGCATTACGCCTCTATAGATTTGATGGATTTGAGTCTTCTAATGACACAGGTTCATTTTTAGTTGCACATGCAGATTCAATAAGCAGACTTTGGCATGAACATTTTGGGCATGTCAATTACAGATATCTACAACAGATGAGCACATAGGCACTTGTTCTTGGGCTTCCCTAGATTTCTTGTCCAGATGGTGTTTGTTAGGGATGTGCACTTGGCAAGTAAAATAGGGATTCCTTTCCACATGGATGAGACACTCATGCTTTAACACCTTTGGAGTTGATTTATAGTGACCTCATGTCATTTCCTACTCCTTCTTTTTCAGGTGCTAGATACGTGCTTACATTCATTGATGACTTCTCCAGATGCACATGGGTGTACTTTCTTAAGTACAATTTTGATGCCTTCAACTCATTTTGAGTTTTTAAGGCATTTGTGGAGAAGCAGTCTAAACTTTCTCTTCGACACATACACACAAATAATGGGGAGGAGTATGTGAACTAGGCTTTCAGAGATTTCTGTTCTGTACATGGTCTTCAGCATTAGCTTTCAGTACCCTACACTCCTCAGCAGAATGGTGTGGCCAAGAGGAAGAACAAAACCCTTCAGGAGATGGAAAATTATATGATTTAGTCTAGGTCCATGGATTCATGTTTTTTGACAAAGGTAGTCAATTGTGCCAACTACATTCAAAATTGAATGCCTCACAAGGCACTTTGACATATGACTGCTGAAGAGGCTTGGTCCCATGTCAAGCCTAATGTGTCATCATTCAAAGTTTTTGGGAGTACAACATATGCATTTGTACCTGATGCTTAGAGGAAAGCAATGGAACTGAAGAGCTGACAATTGACTTTTGTTGGCTACTACGAGGATGTAAAGGCTTACAGGTTATTTGATCCTGATTCCAGAGAGGTCCTATTTCAACGAGATGTCCAATTTGATGAGAGCCCTCCTGCAGTTCATTCCTCACCTCCAGCGCCTCCTCCAACTCCCACTACTCCCTCTTCATCTCTACTTTGTTTCACAGATGATGAGGATGATTATCATGGTGATCCCGATATACCTCCACCATAGGATCTTCCCCAGATGCCTAAATGGGCTCAAGCTATTGTTGATGCTGCAAGATCTCTAGCTGGTGACCCATCCACATCTTATCGCACCCGTTCTCACACTGCAAGTTCCAGCCTACTCAGTCATGCTGTTAGTACTGATCCTCAGTCATTTGCGGAGGCAACAAGACATTTAGAATGGGATAGTGCAATGGAGGAGGAATATTCTTCTTTGATGAAGAACCACACATGGGATCTTTGTTCTCTTTCAAAGAGGAGAAAGCTAGTGCATTGTAAGTGGATTTATCACACTAAGTACGCTGCTGATGGTTCCATTAATAAGCATAAGGCTCATCTTGTTGCAAAGGGTTTTTTGCAAGTCGAGGGTGTTGATTACTCTGAGACATTTTCCCCTGTCACCAAGATGAATTCTATTCACCTTGTCTTATCCCTCGTAGCTTCACAGGGATGGTCAGTTTATCAGATGGATGTGAAGAGTGCCTTCCTACACGGTGATATCATAGAGGAGATTTATATGGAGCAGCCTCCAGGCTTTGTGCAGGATCCCACCTTGGTTTTTAGGCTTTGACGTTCATTGTATGGTCTCAAACAAGCCCCTAGGGCTTGGTATGAGAAGATGGACTCATTTCTGTTGTCTACCAGCTTCAATCACTGCCATTCTGATCCCATAGTGTACATCTAGCATCTTGGTGATGAGATTTTGATTCTTGTTTTGTATGTTGATGATCATATCCTTACAGGTAGTTTGTCATCCATGCTCTAGGATGTTAAGCATGCACTAATGGACCAGTTCAAGATGACTGATCTTGGTTTGCTGCACTACTTTCTTGGTCTTCAGATTCATCAGTCTCCTACTAGCATTTTTGTGTATCAGTAGAAGTATGCTCTTGACATGCTTCATCACTTTCACATGCTTGATTGTAAGGCTGCTCCTACACCATTTCAGTCGGGTGTCACATTTTCTACCTCCCGCTCTTCACCTATAGTGGATGCTACTTTGTATCGACAGTTGATTGGTAGCCTTTTGTACCTGACACACACTTGCCCTGATCTATCTTTTGCGGTTGGCCTAGTCTCTTGATTTTTTGAGGACTTTCATGAGAGTCATTGGCAAGCTACCAACCTATTCTACGCTACATTCAGGGCATGCTTATGTATGGCATTCACTACACTACAGGGACTCCACACATTGTTGGCTACACTGACTCAAATTGGGCTGGTGATGTTGATGATCAAAAGTCTACTTATGGCTTTGTGTTTTTCCTTGGCTCTGGTCCCATCACATAGTCATGCAAGAAGTAGCATGCTTGAGCACTTTTATCTACAAAGGTTGAGTATAGGGCTGTAGTTCTTGCTAGTCAAGAGGCTTTATGGCTTTGTCAGTTGATGATTGAGTTTGGATTTCCTCCTAATCGCCCTACTATTTTGTGGTACGATAATCAGAGTGCCATCCACATTTTTCGCAACCTAGTGGAACATCAGCGTACCAAGCACATTGAGTTGCATATGCATTTCATCCGTCAGTTGATTCAAGATGGCTTTATTGCATTGGAGTAAATTCCTACTGCCGGTCAGGTTGCAGACATCTTCACTAAATCTTTTGCATTGCCACACTTTCTTCAGCTACGATCAATGCCTGGGGTTACAGAAGTTGTCCTTGGGGGGATTGGTTGAGGCCTTCCTTCCTTCACTTCATTTTTTTTAGCATGTTGTTTTACCTCTTTTTGGGGGAGAGTTTTTCCCTTAGGTTTTTTTCTCTTTCCCCATTTTACAAAGGTTGCATTTAGTTGCATTGTACTTGGGTACCTAAAATGGCCTAGTTGTCGGGACCCATTTTGCATGTTTTGTGAGCTTAAGGCATCCCCCTAAGTTGCACTTAAAGGGGGGTGTTAGAGTAAATAATTAATTAATTGTTAATTATTTATTCTATTTACTTAAGCTTACTTAGGTTAATGCATTTATTTAATACTAAGTATTTAATGCATGTTGAGGTTAGTTGTTGACAACACGGGAGTTTTTTCCCTTTAGCATACTTATCTTTTCCACCTTTTGTGGATGTGTGTTGAGTTGTCATCCTTATCTTCTACCTCCTTCCAGCTTGTTCTACAAGCTTCCATGAGGCCTTTATAAGCAGTCTCTCTCTCATTGTAAATTAATTCCATTTTCACATAGCAATTCTAATTTTCTATTGTGAAATATTCTTGTGCGGTATTTGCTTCAAGCTCTTTGCTCCCTAGGTTTCTCTTCAGCAAGTTATTTGTACTGCAGGTGATCTTGGCACATTATCAGAGTTAGATTCTCAACTCCTACATAGTTGTCTCTGCCTAACTTTAATACTCACTACATAAGGTCCTCTTTCTGTGCATTGTTGCTCTTACCTAAATTTTCATAATCAAATACTTGGATCAATTCATTTGATAAAAGTTCTAAATTTTCCTTTTGAGCCTCATTTAATACCACCATTTCCCGATCTTCATACCTTTTCAAATCCTTATTCAAAAAGTCCTAAAAATCTTGTATTAGGGTACCCTTTGATTTTTTTTCCTCTATCTTGCTCTCATTGAGTTTGTGTTCTGGAGAAGATTTCCTTATAGGAGGTGTCTGCTAGAACTTGATAAGAAAATTTACTATCTTAATGTTTGATATTCTGGTAATGTTTGTAGATTCTTCAACCTAATATTGTGAGGCCTTCAATTTATCTTTTGTGTGTTTTATCTTTTCATAGTCTGGATCTTCATCCAAGAATAAATGGGAGTTTTCAATTTCTTCTATAATGCTAAGTGTGTTATCCAAAATCTTTGTATCCTAAATTCTTGGCTCAATATCCAGTGTAGTCTATACTTCTTTTATTTCTTTTGGAATCTTTCCCTTCTTTGCTTTCTTTTCTTTTTTCTTGGGCTTTTTGCACTAGACTAATATGCTCTTCCTTCTAATGTTAATCACATCTTGAATGGGTTTATTTACTACTTTGTTAGGGCTTTGTAGTTCTGATTGTTCTTCTTGGGATGAATTTCTGAGCTAGGACTGATACCTTCAGATTTCTTTATGTCTAATAGTTCCATTGTATCCTTATTCTTATCTATTCTTGGGGGCTTATCCATGTTCATGGTTTGAGGATTTCCCTTTTTATCTTGTGTTGACTTAAGTTCTTTCTTCTGATAGTCCTTCATTGGAAAAGGTAGTTTGTTGCTATTCTTTGAATTTGTCTTGGTTTCCTTTCCTTCTGTTCCAATCTCTAAGGCTGTATCTTCTACCCCTACTTTATTATGGTTGGTCATCAAGTTATTTTTCTTAAATGTGAGTTCCTTTTGATTCATTCTTTGATTCCTTATTTTTATCATGGGGAAGGTAGCACTAAGATCTGATGTAGACTACACTTTTTTGAAGGAGATTTTCCTCTCATCATCTAGTTTGATTATTTCTAAAATTTTGCCTTCACACCTCTAAAATTTTAGTCTATATAGAGGTTTGTTTGTAATTACTTTGATTGGTTTGAGTTTCATATTATTAGGCTTACATTTAACCAAGAGTTTGATGATATTGAAAAATTCAAAGAAGGCATCCAATTCAATCAGATCTCCCATTAAAAGACCTATTTTCTTAATGATATCTATCTATTTTAGCTCTAGAGGGATGGGGTTAATTAAGAACTAGGTTGGAATTAAGAAATTTAATTTATCTTCCTTACATTCTAGAAACCATTCAAAAAATTTGATCACATGACCTTTGAAGAAACACTCAGAAACATACAAAAAGTCTTTTCTAACAAACTCATCACTACAATGGATGTATAATAATCTGTTAGTGTGGTGAGAGATGCTTACTTGATTGTTGCAAAAATCCTCAAGCCAATTAATAAGATATCGCATTTCTAACCTTGGCCCATTCCAAAAAGAAAAAATACCAACCTTTAGGCACTTCTTCCATTAGTTTTCACTATCCTGGTTGCTGATGATAAGGATCTTTGCTTCATTTTCAGTTGTATTAGGGCTGATATGTAGGGGGAAATGGAAATTGAGGATAAGGGTTTGGGGCCAAAATGTCCTATGGTGTGGGGAATATAAGATTTAGGGGTGGAAGGGGTAGGAATGGAACAAATATTTACAGAATTCCCATGATGACTCTTATAAAGATATGATAGATCTACATAGGGATTAGTTACAAAACCTATCTACTGGGCATATAAGGAGTTTTGGTTGGGGCCTACATATTTGGTTAGGTTATAAAAATAGATTTTCTTATCTAAACTTAGTGTTGAATGGATAATAGGTTGAGACCTATATGAACCCCAGGAATTGAGTACATAATTGTTCATTGTATGAGTTTCAACCAGAGTTATAACTAATTTTATTATGGGTTTGGGGGCAGAGATATGGAGGAACCTGATAAGAATGATGATAGGTTCAACAGCTGCAGTTGTCCTTTGGTGATGACTGAAAGTGATGCCTAGTCCTACCCACTTTGTTAGCCTAGTTTGCTCCCACAATGGCCCCCAATTTGGGTTTTTTTTCCCTAAGTATTGAGTGAATTCAGATCCTGAAAACCATACAAGATTGAGAATGGATTCAAGGTTTTGATAGCAAAATTAAAATCTGTAGGAACCTTGTCGATAGGATGACCAAGGTCAAGTTTTCTCCTATTGAGGATGTAGCTAAGGACTCTGGTTGCCCCTGATGAAGGATCTGTGCTAGGCCCCAAAAACCCTAGCTTTTAAGGATGCTAGTATTGGCCATTTTGTTGTGAGTCTAAATTTTCATGTATCACATATTTCACTTTTTTGCACTTTTCTCTACTCGCCATTTTTTTGCTTGGTCATTTTTCAATTACAATTATTTATTAAAATCTTTGTTTTTATTAAATAATATTATCTTATTTAATTAAAAGAAAATCTCTCTTCTAATTAAATATTTTTATCTTATTTAATTAAAATCTCCCTTTTAATTAAATAAACTTATCTTATTTAATTAAAAGAAAATTCATCTTTTAATTAAATGAATAAGTCCCCACTTAAGGCTCTCTTTTTGATGAAAAAATGAAATAAATCAAATATAGGTTCCTTTTTTTTGCACACATCTCTAAATGGTGAGCTTTTTCCTCTTGTCCTTTTAGGGACTTATCCCACATTGCTCTTGTAAGAAGCCTCCCACCTCCATAGTTTCTTTTATAAGGAGCCCTCTCCTTCTCATTTAGATAGATGTTAGTTGTTATAGTATCGTTATGTTGTAGGTTTGGAGAGCTATTTTGGAGGAGTTTGAGCTTTAGGGATTGAACATTAGAGCTTCATTGCAACTTCTCTCTTCTTGTCTTCTTCTCTCATGCATTCATGACTTCCATAATCATTCTTCATCCTTGCATTTTCATATTAGCTTAGAGTCATATTTGATTCATAGATTAATCTTGCATTATTATTTCCTTTCATAGATTAGATTTTATTTCTTGCATTTCTTTACATTGTTATCATTTAGATTAGCTTGCATTCTTATTTTCATGCATATTTTGATCTTTGAATCTCTCATTTTATGGTTTACTTGCATGGGCACAAACTAGGTCAAACTGAGGGTCTCCATTACAAACCCTTGCACTCCATGAATAGAGAGCTATGAGTTGCCATTTGAAACCTCATTCTTGATAAATCTTGCATATAATGACTCATAGAAGTATGTCAACATTTTAATACACATTTTTGGCACCCGCCATGGGGCAACTCACCTTTACATGCTGATTTTGGCTTTTTTTGGAGCTAACCCCCTTATGCAAATTTGTTTGGAGACAAAAAATCTTAGATCTTAAATATTTGATCATATCTCCAAAATGGCTTGGTATTTTGGTCTAAATTGTTTTTTGCAAGTTGGAGAAATATCAAAGAATCTTTGGTTAAAACTTAATAATTTTTTAAGCTAATTTTTACTTTTATAAATTTTTCTTGATTTTTCATGAAAAACATTTTTGGGCGCAAATTAGAAAATTCTTCAGAAAAGTCTACATTTTTGGAAAGGTCTTTGAATTTCAAATAGAGTTGTTACTTTGTGTTTTAATGTTAAAGCTCATATGAGGCACCAAACACCCGATTTACAAAAACTAGTCTATTTTGACAAAATGAGTCCCTAGGACACAAATGAAAATATTTTTCTGCAATTTTGACTTTTTTGGAAAATTTTTTATTTTTTAATAGGGGTCTCTTTTTCATTTAAGGTTTGTGGTTTGAATTCATGGCATATAGGTCCAATCTTGTTGACTAGGTCAAAAAATTAAAATATCAAAACAAAAAAAAAATCAAAAAAAGAAAAGAAAAAAAGGGACATTTAATTATTAATGTGCAATAATTTTTTCCATGGTTCAATGCATGATTTGAGTTTTCATTTGGGTTATTTTCTAGTTATTATTACTTCCAACGATCATATTTTGAGATCTATCCCCAAGGTTTGCATAAGACATATCTATCTTGTATTGGTTTGCTTGTTTGGTTGGAGCACTTGCTTGGTTTGTTAGATCAGGGGAGTGATACACACACATTACTTTGAATATAAGGTATTCTTATATGTCTCTATAACATTTGGACTTTGGAATTAAAAGTGAACCTCTCATGTGTTTTGCTCGAGTGTTTTACGTGCTTTCGTAATTCACATTTCAATTTGTGCTCTAAAATTGAACCTTGATTTGCTTTCTTGAATACATGTTACACATAGTAATTAGGCCCTATGAACATTATTTGTGGTGATCTTGAGAGAGTGAGATTCATTCACTTTTCTTACATGTGAAACTCTTCTTGATGATAGATCCCCTTGTAGGTAGGGAAGGATTTGATATTATTTCATTGTCTCGCTTGGTTTGTCTTCGACATTTTCTGGTGCTTTCTCTCTTGAGATTGGTAGTGATTGTTGTTGGTTTTCCAAACCATAGTGAAGTAATTTCAAATTAGCATGTCAATAAATCTATTTTTTATGTTTGGATAAGGTGAAGATGCTAGAGGAGTATGCTCTATTCCCTTTTGGGCACATTAGAAACTTGGAACCCTTGAATCCAAACTAAGTCCCCATGTGGTCTAATTTTGTGAGTCTTCCTTGATTAGAGAGGGTTAACCATAGTAAATACTCCCTTTATTGGGTAAACCACATGGATGGAACCTCAAGAAATAGTAGCCACTTTTGTCATGGTAGGAACACCTGCTATATAAATGTCCTTGTGGAAGAAATCTCCACAAATATAGTCTTTTGTTGGGCTATCAGATTTCCTCAACATCTTTGATTGATTAAGTTATTGAAATGTGTCAAAATCCTAGTGCACTGGGATTGGATTTCACCCACTTGAGATTAAAAGAGTTTCAAAGTTGACCATTACTAAGAACCATAGTGTAGCCCAATTTTTCTTTCCTAGAACTATGTGCATGATTGGAAAACATTTTGAGAACATACACAATAGTGGTTCTAGGGATTAGACTCAAACCAAGACACTATTCTTGTTTATGTGTAAGGTTACTTTGCCCCTTACCCATTCCTTTTAGATTTTTTCTTGAGCTACCTGAGTGTCGTCTTGCATGTGTTATTTATGATAAAAATCTATTGATGCATCTAGTTGGTCAATTAAAATGAATAAGAAAACTGACTTTATGAGTTGAAACCTTTATCAATTTGTTATCCTATCATTTATAGTCCTTGTTGGTTGATCTGGGTCAAATTTGGTCACTTACCCCACTATTGGAAGCTTGTTTATACCTTGGATCATTGTGTTTTTACCTCTTGAATTATTAATCTTTGATTTTATGAATGACCTTGCTTGGAGTCAGTGAGTTAGAAACTGCCATTGTTGAGAAGATAAACCTTTGGATTCTTTGATAAAATTCTTGGAGAGTATTAGTAATCTCTTGTCCATTCACTTCCATTCAAATTTAATTTTAATTAATTATAATTTGGATAAATCATCCTCCTGATCCATATATGCTAGGGTATTCATCCAAAGTAGTGGGCACCTCTATGTAGATTTATGCCTATTGTAAAAATTCTATCTTATCATCTCTCTTTTGGACAAGTGAGTGCTTTTACTATCCTAGTTTGGTACTAACATTTCTTAGGGTTATCCTATCAAATAGTATCATTTCTTTCATATTGGTTACAACAAGATACCAATTAGATTAAGGAAAGTGACCTCAATTAGTCTTTGACCAATTACCCTTAGTTCAAACTAATCTGATTAAGACCTAGGATCTAGGCAATTATATACTAGTGAAAAATTACAGAATAAGTGTATAGATTCTTAATTTCTAATGTTTGATTGAAAATACATTAAACATTAAGAATGACAGGAACCAAAAGAAATGTAATTATAGAGAACCCCCAATGTGCTAGTGCAATGCATTAAAACACTGACTTTATGCCAGTTTACTTAACCACTTCTATTTAGTTCAATGCAAAATAAAGAACTCAATGATAGTTAAGAAAAACTAAAAGCACATTAAAGCACACAAAATAGAGAGAGGAGAGAGAGAGAGAGAGAGAGAGAGAGAGAGAGAGAGAGAGAGAGAGAGAGAGAGAGAGAGAGAGAGAGAGAGAGAGAGAGAGAGAGAGAGAGAGAGAGCTAATTTGATTTCAAAGTTCATCCAGCTAGGCAGACTACGTCTTCGAGTCTATCTCAATTGAGTGACCAGTGTATCAATAATGCTCTGAAAGTTGATTACAACATGCTACAGTCCATCAAATTTTTTTTTACACAAATCCTGACTCAAAATCATCTTGTAACAAGCTCCTAAGGTGCAAGATCAATTACTAAAGAGTCGAGAAGATTTTGCCTGAAAGGGCTCAACTATAGACTTAGAACATCAACATCATGGAGTGGCTCTTAGAAATTCTCTCCAAAAATCTCCTCTAGATTTCTCTCCTCTGGAATGGTGTCGGGATACTCAAAAAACCAGAATGCCCTCTAAGAAAAAATCCTCCCCTTTATATACAAAAAAGTCCAAAATTGGGCTAAAACAAATATAGGGTTTATTAATTAACCTCATATCCAAAATCCCCCTTTGGCCATTTAAGGGGATAAGCCTTATCACAAATTCAGGGGTGAATTGTTATCAAATTAATAAATAAACCTATTTTTAATAGGTTGGCAATTTTTTTTTAATAATATTTAAAAGAAACCTTTGCTACATATATCTTAAGCGTCGAATGTGGTGCAATGACACTAAAGATTGTGTAGGCCTGACTAGTCGGGGTTCAAACCCCGTCGGTGGCCTTTTAAGGAAATGGGCACAAATAAAGGTTAAATAAAAACTGTGCACCATATGAATCAAACCACTGCTTTAGCACAATGGCTGATCCAATTTTAGATAGGCTGACCGGTCGGGGTTCAAACCCCACCAGCAACCTTTTCAAAGGCAATTTTTCCATGTTAAACAATAAATAAAAAGTGCACCAGTTAGATTTTGAAGTTGGCCGGTAGCCTAGCGGTCACTGGACGTGTTTCCAAGGTCGGAGGTCGGGGGTTTGACATCATCGACCTTCTAATCAAATTTTAAACAACACCCTCTCTATTCACCATGTGGATGCCAAAGACCTACTAATGTAAGCCATGTGGATGCCACGTGTTTTTGTTCACAGATGACACTACCACGTGTGCATTCTTGGTTGGAGAGAGACAAACATGACCTTGCCATGTTTCAAATGATGATTGATGGAGGCTGCCATGTCACTTTCTTTGCCATGTCATAATGCTGACATCATCAGCATCAGGTCCACTTGGTCAACCAAACTTTGACCTTTCATATCTTTTGCATCCGAGCTCTGATTTTGACAAATAGCATATTGTCAGAATCATCTTGACAAGACTTTCACAATGATGTTGACTTTGACCAATTTTGGAAATTTTGATTTAATGAAATTTTAAACAGCATTCTCTCTTTCCGCCATGTAGATGTTGAAGACCTGCTAACGTAAGCCACATGGATGCCATGTGTTTTTCTTCACGGATGACACTGCCACATGTCCATTCTTGGTTGGACAAAGACAAACATGACCTTGCCATGTGTCAAATGATGATTGATGGAGGCTTCCACGTCACTTTCTTTGCCATATTATAATGCTGATGTCATCAGCATTAGGTCCACTTGGTCGACCGAACTTTGACCTTTCATATCTTTTGCATCTGAGCTCTGATTTTGAAAAATAGCATATCATCAGAATCATTTCGACAAGACCTTCACAATGATGCTGACTTTGACCAATTTTGGAAAGTTTGATTTTTTTCCTTTTTGATGGCCTTTGTACCTGAGTTTGACCCAACTTTGACCAGCCATAACTTGAGCATACAGACTCCTATTTTTCTCATTCAAGTTGCAATGGGTTCAAATTTCTAAGGACTTCAATTTGACGCCGATTGCTTGAGTTTTGGGGATACTTCAATTTTGGTGAAATTATCCCCTGGACCACAAACTCACTAAAGATGTAAGGGAAAAGAACCCGTATTTGATCAATCACCTAGGAATAACTTAGAAGTTTGGTTTGATCCCAAGAGTAACCTTAGTAAGTTGAGTACACCCTTAACACCTTCTCACTTTGACATGGATATGAGTTATACAATGACTTGACAAGAGAGGGAAGAAATGGATGAACACCTTGATGACATATTTAAAAACATCAAGATACCATTTAGTTTAGTAGTTCCTCTCATGAAAATTGACTAGTCTCAACCCTTATCTCAACTTGATATTTGGATGCATACCAAAGGGCTAAAAGAGATAAGAGGAAAGCCTATCAAGAAGATCCATGACAACATGAAAACCAAGATGATGAACCTCATGGCACTCATGTGAATGCAACATATACCAATAACTTGTTTAGATATTCAAGACCAAGTTCACTACTCAAGACACCTTCAAAATACATGAGTGACATAATTAAGAGACTCGAGCATGAAAAGAAAGCCTTTCTGGAGGAACAAGCTATGAAAACAGTGAAATTTAAATGTATGTAAGAGGAAAGACAAGCTTTGTTAGAAATAGAAAGGAAAAATTTCCAAGAGGAGCAACATAGACTCTCAACAAATTAATGGTCAATTTAACAACATGTGCGTTGGTCATAGAAATAACTCTCCTCCATCCACCCGTCCTAAGACTCTACAAAGTGGAAGACACTCAAGAACACCTACATAATCTCCTAGCCCTAGAGGAAGAGGGGCTTTAAGACATGATTATTATAGGAGACGTACACCTCCTAGGATTTTAGGACAACCTTCACAACGTGCTCACCATGGTTCATGGTATGGAGGAGGTAGTTCAAATTTTGACCATGACTCTTAGGATTTCATGACAATGAAACAAAATTCTTCTTTCCAAGAGTGTGTGGAGATGGATATATATTTTTAAAAAATGTATTCCCAAAGAATTTAATTGATAAGGGTGCTAAAGTTCCCTACAACTATGATATCGACAAAAAAATTAGGAGGCCAGATCCATCTTTGGAAGAATGGTTTAATCAAGTGAAGAGTATGATGGAAAAGTTCATGGCACCTAAGAGTTCCTTCTCACTTGATTGAATTTGTCCTAACCCTTTTGATAAGAGTGTTGATATGAAAGACTTTCCTAGAAAGGTTGAGATTCCCCAATATGATGAGTATGATGGGAATGGGGATCCAAGTGATCATGTGAGCTTTAAATTTCATCACAAAGACTTGTACCTTATGAGATTGTTTCCAAGGACTATTAAGGGTCAAGCAATAAAATGGTTCACCAACATAACTCCCCTTATTAAGACTTTCAAAGATCTTGTTTAGAGATTTGTTCAACACTTTGCATACAACCTTTCAAGATCTGTCACCCTATTGAACTTGTGCAACATAAAGAAAAATCAAGGAGAATCCTTTGTTGATGGAGACAACAATGCTCTCGCTACTCTAGGACTATCCTTGAAAAAGAGAAGATTGAAATCATTGTTAGCAACATGATTCCCAAAGTGGTATGAAGTTAAGAAGATGATTTTTGAGTCTTTTGACATGATGGTTGAAGCAACATTTAGAATTGAGGATATTTTGAAAGAACAAGGAATTTTGGCCAAGCATGGAAACAATAACATCAATGGACAAAGTAACAACAAAAAAGATCAAGGAAAGAACTTATATTGGAATAGAAATAAAAAAGTGGTCAATGATGGAGTTGTGGACTCCTTCAAATCTAATGATCAAGGTGTCCTTCATTTGGTTAGTGCTAATCAACAAGGAAATAAACCAAGATACCAAGATAGGCCAAATGGAGAAAGCCAAGATTTTACAACATTTGGTGAATTATATGATGAGATATTGACAAAGCTTATTGCTCATAACTTGGTGTATCCTTTTGATCCTGAAAAGTTCCATATACTTGAGGTTAAGCCATGGTGGTGGGATGAGAAAGCCTATTGCAAGTTTCACAATGGCATTGGACATAATGTTGAAAATTGTGGGAAGTTCAAGCATATCATTCAAGATCTTATTGAGAATGGTAAGCATAATGTTGATGGAATGAACACTAATGTTGATCACATAGAATTAAAAGAACCTTTGCCCAAGTATGATAAGGGGGAAACCTATAAACCTAAGAATGGAAAAGCTAAGATCAATTACACATATGCAAATGTAGAGAATATTGTCAACGTGCTTGAAGTAGTATAAGAGAACGTCAACATGATGAGAAATAAAGATCCTTATGGTTATAACCTAGACATGGAATCTCCTCCTATCTTTGATGAAGAACTTGTCTTGGTGCTAAGGGGTCCTCACTCTAGAGTGTCATCTCAAAGTCTCAATGCTTTAACATGAAGTCAAGGTCCCCTTGTTATTAAAGGGCCCAATTCAAGTCAACCAAGTAAGAAAAAGCAAGTGATATCTAAGAATGTTACCTCAACACCAATAGTCAATCCTTAGTCAAACTAAATTCTTTTCAATCAGTTTCAAAGAACCCCAACTCAGATTTTGATCTTTGAGCTCTTAGAGTTGTCTCTAAGACATATGCAAGTCCTTGAAGATGCTTTACACATAGTGAATGTTCCCAATGATTTGGAAGTTGATCAATTCCAAAATATAGTTAATCATATTTCTAGCCCTCATTACCTCACCTTTTTAGAGGAAGATGATAAATCTTTGAGCCACCCACATAATTGTGCTGTCCATATTGAAGTCATGATTCACAAAAACTCATTTTAGGTGTGTGTTGATAGATGGGGGTGTTGGGCTTAATATTTGTTCTTTGAGTCTTTTAAAGACATTGGGCTATTTTGAACACGTCATATATACTAGAAGAAAGATCACTATCAAAGCCTATGTTGAGGTAGAAAGAAAAGGGGTTAGTCATCCTTCCTATCAAGATTGGCCCTATTGAGAAAGATATTTTATTTCAAATAGTTGATGTTGGTCCCATTGCATACAATATATTACTCAGTAGACCCTCGATTCATGATATGCAAGTAGTGCCATCTACCTATCATTAGTGTGTTAAGTTCCCTTACAATAGAATAGAGATTTGTATACCTTGGGATAATACTTTATCTATCAACTCAATTTTAGTGAGTACTCATTTTTTCGTCAATAGAGAAGTAGATGATTTTAATGTAGCTTTAGCTAATTCTAGAGACAAGTTCAAATCAATAAAACTTGGCATGGCAAGGTATCAACTCAACTTCATTTCATCATTACCAATTTTTCCTAGGTCTTATGGAAAACCTTCACAAGAAATGAGACCTTCCTCTTCAGCTATGATATTATTTGATACATTTGTATAGTCATCAGTGCCTATTCAAGATGAGAAAGAGGATATAGCTGTTAGAGACTAGATTTATAGAGAAGAGAAATATATGTGCAATGAGAACTTCTCTCCCTCTCCTAAGGCCTATGGAAGAGGGTATAGTTTTGTCAAATAGATGGGCTATCCTAGACATGGCCCTCTAAGTCATAGATTGGATGCTAGAGTTGAACCCCTTGATCTTGTTCCTTTTGGATGCAAGTCTAAGGAGGTGATTGACTTAGGATTTGAAAACCATTATAAGAACACTACTCCTATTCTTGAGAAGTTAGATAGTGATGATGAACCAAAATATGTACCTAATTTGGAAAATCAACAAGACATGTGTGAAGATTGGGTTCCTTCCACTAGTATCCTTTGGGAAAATTTAGATAGTGTAGTCACTCATGAGACAATTGCAATTATGGAACAAAATGAATCAAGTTTAGATAGTTTAATAGAAAGAGAATGTGTTACCCTTGATGATATTCAAGCTTCCACATCAAGGCATCCCAAGCCTTCATGGTGTAAGCACCCTAGTATAATTTTAGAAATGAGTTCGCATGAGTATGAATGGGATTCCTTCTCAAAGCCTTCCACAGTTGATGTGGATGTTGATGTCATCCACTCTTGTAGTTCTCAACCTAAGGTAGCTAATGAGTCATGTGTAGGATTAGAGGATTTGAACTCACATGTTTCCTTAGTGGACGATTCTTCAGTTGTTAGAAAAAATCTTGATTTGGGTAGCTTAGGAAGTTACTTGATAGACTCTGACTTTTTGGTCACTAGTGATGAGACCATTCACATTCAAAACCTTGAACTAGTCATTGACTTACCCATTGTTCATCCTGACCTTATTGATTGGTCCCAACAGTATCAAGAACCTGAGCTCTTAACATTTCAAAATGACTATGAGATAGTCTATTACTTAAATGCCATTGAACTCATAATCTCTTCCACTAGTGAACCGGCTACCAACATTACAAAGCCAGACATCAAGTACCTTAGTCAAAAAATAAAAAGAAGAGGAAAGAAAAAGAAAAAGAGTTCTAATGGTGGAAACCACTATGTGGCAGTGTCAGAACCAAAAAAAGTAAAAAGAAAGGACATATCCAAGGGTGAAAAGCTCTCTAAGGTGCCTAAGGATGAGGTACTTGATCATCTCCCTATCTATTTTCAAGATAGATCTTTAGTACTTATCAAACCAGCACAAGAAGTCAATTTGGGTACAGATGAGACTCCACAGATGTTACACTTGGCTTAATCCTTGTCACTGCAAGAAAAAGAAGCTTACACTAAGTTCTTACGAAAAAAGAAGATAAATTTTGATTGGACTTATTCAGATATGCCAGGGTTGGACATTATTCTTATCATGCATCACTTATCCATAGCTCTAGGTATCAAACTAGTTAAGCAGAATTGAAAAAGATGCATCCTCACATAGCCCTCCTAGTGAAAGCAAAACTAGAGAAACTACTTGGTGCAAAATGCATAAGGGCCATTGACTATGTTGAATGGATATTAAACATTGTACTAGTTTCTAAACATGACAAAACCATTTGAGTTTGCATAGATTTTAGAGATGTCAATAGAGCATGCCCAAAGGATGACTTTCCACTTCCCAATATAAACATGATAGTGGATATGACCATGAGTTATGAGATTTATTCCTTGATGGATGGTTTTTTTGGATACAATCATATTAAGATAGCTCCTAAAGATCAAGAAAAGACTCCATTCACTTATGCATGGGGTATCTATTGTTGGAATGTTATGCCTTCTAGATTAAAGAATGCATGAGTGACCTACCAATGAGCTATGACCTCTATATGATGCATAAAAACATGGAAGATTATGTGGATGACACCATGGCTAAGTCTAAGAAAAGAGACAAACACTTAGATGATTTAGAAGTCATTCTACATTACATGGAACAATTTCAACTAAGGTTAAATCCTAAGAAGTGTTTATTTGGAGTTACCTTTGGAAAACTACTAGGATTCATTATTTCATCAAAAGGAATAGAGGTAGACCCTGAAAAAGTCTAAGCAATCATGGATATGCCACCTCCTAGAAATATTGGCTAGATGAGGAGTCTTTAGGGACGTCTTCAATCCATAAGGAGATTTATTTCATAGTTGGTGGATAGAGCTCAACCTTTTAACAAGAGCTTACATAAAGGAGTTAAATGTGTATGGAATGAGGATTGTCAAAAGAGCATAGATCAAATCAAGAAGTAATTGGAAAATTTTCTAATTTTGATGCCTCCTATCCCAGGAAAACCACTTATTCTATACACTTTGGTGACAAAATCTTCCTTAGGGGCATTACTAGCTCAACTTGATGAACATGGGAAAGAAAGAGAAATATACTACATTAGTTGTACTCTTGTTTTATATGAGTTTAGCTACACCAGTATTAAGAAAGCTTGCCTAGCAATTGTGTTTGTTTCCCAAAAGTTGTGACATTACATGCTTGCACACACTATACACCTCAGAGCAAAATAGATCCACTCAAGTATTTACTAGGTAATGTTACCCTCATAGGTAGATTTTCTAAATGGATGATGGTCCTTTTAGAGTTTGACATCAAGTACGTTGAGAATAAAGTGATCAAAGGACAAGCCATAGCAGATCAATTGGCTAATTTCTCAATACAAGATAATGCACCTATTCAAGTTGATTTCCCAGATGAGCATCTCATGTTGACTGAAAGAATGTGGAAGATGTTCTGTGATGGATCCTTTATGCAACATGGTTCAAGATTTGGTGTGTTGTTTGTTTCTCCTCATGGGTACATGATTCCTAAATCTTACAAGTTATTATTCCCATGTACAAACAACATTTTTGAGTATGAATCTTTAACAAACAGACTTAAGATGGCCATAGAATGAAGAATCATAGAGTTATACATCTACGGGGATTCACTAATGATAATCAACCAAGTCAATGATGAATATTTAACAATAAATGAGAAATGGGTATCTTACAAGAAAATAGTTTATTCCTTGAGATGATATGCCATGGCTACACTTGCTTCACTTTTTAAGTGAGAGAAATATGAATCCAAATTTGAATTCTTGGTGGAAGAGCCACATCACCCTATCTACAATTCTCAATAAAGTCATGTTATTTGCACCCTTGTTGGTCATGAGTCATCCCATCATGGTGCCATTTATTCATACCTTCATGATGGTAATATACCCAAAACCTTTAACCAATCTGAATGCAAAAACCTTATTCAAAATACCTCTCACCATTCCCTTATCTCTGGTGATTTGTATAGGAGGGGTCTAGATGGAATGTTTTCTAGATTCTTAGAAAAGAAAGAATCTAATCAAGTGTTAGTTGACATCCATGAGGGCATCTATGGGGGACATTGTAATGGTCTTTCCATGGCCCGAAGGTTAGTTAGGGTAGGATATTATTGGCCCACAATGCAAATTGATGCAGTAGCTTTTGCAAAGTCATGTGAAAAGTGTCAAAAATATGGCAACCTGATACATGATCTAGGTAGGGAGCTCATTCCTTCTATTTATCATTGGTTGTTTCAATTTTGGTCCTTTGATCTTGTTGGGCAGATTCATCCCAACTCATCAAGTGGACACAAGTTTATTATCACTACTAATGATTACTTTACTAAATGGGTAGAAGTTGTACCACTTTCTATTTCCTTAGGAAAAATAGTCTCTCTATTCATTCTAAATCATATCATTTATCAATACGGAGTGCCTTTTGATATTATTATCAAAATGGAGGTCAATTTAAAAATAAGGGCCTTAAACAACTTTGTAAGAGATTCAAGATTAAACAACATTGGTGTTCCATTTACTTTCTGCAAGGAAATGGTCAAGGAAAAGCATCAAATAAGGTCATCCTAAAGATCTTACATAGGACAGTTCATGAGAGTGGAAAATATTGGCTTTACAGATAAATCTGACTTTGTGGGCCTATAGAATGAGTATTCATAATCCTACTAGGGCTACTCCTTTTTTCCTCACATATGGCATTGAAGCAGTGTTACCTTTAGAGGTTGAGATTCCTTCGCTTAGAGTTTCTCTCAAAGGTTTAGTTATAGATGAATATTACCATGCCATGAGACTTCAAGAGTTAGAACTTCTAGATGAGAAATGTAAAGTATCATTTAACCATATGAGGGTTTATCAAAAGCGCATGTCCAAAGCCTTCAACAAAAAGGTTCACCCTAGAGAATTCTAGGTGGGAGGTTTTGTCCTACATAAAAATCCTAAGAATCAATAAATAGAGAGATGAAAAGGGGAAATTTGAACATAATTGGCTTGGACCTTACATCATTACAACAACTTTTGGGTCTAGTGTTTATTTACTATCTACAAAAGAAGGAGAGCAACTCCTTGATCCTATCAATGTCTTGCACATAAAGAAGTTTTATCCATGATGCCTAGGGGATCCTTTGCATATATTTATTGATCCTGAAAAAATCCAAAAAAAATGATATATTTCAAAAATCTAAAAGAAATATATATTATATAAAAAAATTAAAATAAAAAAAAGTCCTAAAAAAATGATCATCTTAGTGAAAGCCTAGCAATAGTCACCTTGATGTATCTCCAAAAAAAAAAAAAATTCTTAAACAAACGATGAAAAAAAAATTGCAATAAAATCCAAGTGTTGAAAACCTAGAAACAAACGCTCCATGAGGCCTTTGTACTACTATTTCTTAACATGTGTCCTCAACATGTAACCTTTCTCCATCATGCCTTGTCCTTGTTTCCTTGGTTTGGAATTTGTCTTTGTATTTTTCTAGGGGGCATAAATGTGTTAACTTTGGTCTCTTGGATGCATTGGTCTTTAGGACACCTCATAAATGATGTTTTTCAACACTACACCAGCTATATTTTTCAATACAACCCCTTACATCAAGTTTTTTTTTTTAACACTTATTGGTTTGGTCTCACCCAATTTTTTCATGTGATCTTACCTACTTGCAAGAATTTGATCCTTATCCTTGAAACTCAGTATAAGTTAACACACTTAGATTTTTTAACACAAACACTTAATGCTTGAGCTATGTCATGATTATTTCTTTGTGTATTGACTGTTATTTATTTTCATTGAGTATTCTTCTCTAATAAGTCTCTCTACTATGCATAGCTAGAGGACTTGGGGCATGGGGCATATTTTTCTTTTCTTTTTGCTTGTGGGTGTTGTCTTAAAACTCTAGAGTCTCTTGTTGTCCCCTTGGAACACTTAGGAGATTTGAGGCATCATACTTGATTTTTTTTGCATAGCCATTCTTATGCTCATCCTGGCATTTATGCCCTGATGCAAGCATAGTTTTGTTACATTAAATTGGGTAAGTTAACATTGAAGTCATCTTGACCTTTATTTCTTTGATGCTTATGTTAGAATCTTTCACATTCCAATCCAATAGAAATCACATTCATATCTTCATAGTTGTGCTTGTGACTAGTGGTGATTGTGTGATTTTTTTATGTCCATTAATAATGGCCCAATGATGAAAATAAATTCGTTAACATTCTCTAATGAATGATGAACACAAACTTCTATGTTATAGGTGCTCTATGGAAAGTACACCTTTGCATTTTCATGTAGCTTGTATTATTAGACTTCATTTTTAGGTTGCATTATAAGTTTGAGAGGGTTTTCCTTCATCTTTCTTGTGGACTTTTAATCAATTGTGGTCATGTCTTGATCTTCATTTCCTTATATTCTTTCATCAGCTCAATCAAATTTTTTAAATCTTAAACAGTTGATTGATTTTGAGGCGTTCTCTCTTTCTTCTTTCCATTTCTTTCCACCTCTTTCAAACTTCTATCTTCCATTTGCTTTCACCCCACTTATTTTCTTCTAATTCAACTCTGGGGCATAAGCTTTCATGCTCGATGATCTACCTTGGTTTTGTGATCCTTATATATTTCATCTTACATCAAGAACCTTATCTTTAGTTTGATTTGATCAAATTTATCAATTTGTTGTTTCTCCTCTATTTCATTTCGATTTCAATTATGAGGGGGCAATACCTATTAAACTTCAATCCTTTATTCAGCTTTATCAATCTTTGTTCCACTTGGGACAACCTTGTCTTTGTCAAGTCAAAATTGTTATAAAAAAAAATATTCTTTGTCTTGATGTGTTCTTAAGTTGATGACACATCTATGTTATTTTGTGTGATCCCAAATCGACCTCACACTTCAATTGCATTCTCTAACTACATGTATTTCCAACATTATCATACATTCATCAAAGAGGTGCAAATGTATGCACCCTAAAATGGTCACTTAGACTATGGGCCCCAATTCTTCAATTTATCAAGTTCCTGAATCAATGCATCACAATATTTTATTGAATCAATCTAAATTATTTTCCTTGATCAAATTGGAATTAATTTAATTATTTCAATATTTCCTAAGGTTTGATCGTTTCTCATCAATAATCTTATTTAATTAAAATAAAACAACCTTTTAAATAAATAAAATAATCTTATTTAATTAAAAGAAAATCTCTCTTTTAATTAAATAGTTTTATCTTATTTAATTAAAATATTTCTTTTTATTAAATAATCTTATCTTATTTAATTAAAAGAAAGCATCCTTTTAAATAAATAAAATAATCTTATTTAATTTTAAAAAATCTCTCTTTTAAATAAATAGTTTTATCTTATTTAATTAAAATCTTTCCTTTTATTAAATAATCTTATCTTATTTAATTAAAAGAAAACATCCTTTTAAATAAATAAAATAATCTTCTTTAATGAAAAGAAAATCTCTCTTTTAATTAAATAGTTTTATCTTATTTAATTAAAATCTCCCTTTTAATTGAATAATCTTATCTTATTTAATTAAAAGAAAATCCTCTTTTTAATTAAATAAATAAATCCCCACTTAAAGCTCTCTTTTTTATTTAAAAAGGAAATAAATCAAATAAAGTTTTCTTTTTTTTGCACATATCTCTAAATGGTGAGCCTTTTCCTCTTACTTGTCTTTTTAAAGATTTATCCCACATTGCTCTTGTGAGAAGCCTCCCACCTCCATAGTTTCTTTTATAAGGAGCCCTCTCCTTCTCATTAAGATATATGTTAGTTGTTATAGTATTGCTATGCTATAGGTTTGGAGAGCTATTTTGGAGGAGTTTGAGCTTTAGGGATTGGAGATTGGAGCTTCATTATAACTTCTCTCTTCTTGTTTTCTTCTCTCATGCATCCATGACTTCCATCATCATATGCTTCATCCTTTCATTTTCATATTAGCTTAGAGTCATATTTGATTCATAAATTAATCTTACATTATTATTTCTTTTCATAGATTAGATTTCATTTATTGCATTGCTTTGCATTGTTATCATTTAGATTTGGTTTCATATCCATTTGCATGCATATTTTGATCTTGAATCTCTCATTTTATGCTGTACTGGCATGGGTGTAAACTAGGTCAAATTGAGGGCCTCCATTACAAACCCTTGCACTCCATAAATAGAGAGCTATGAGTTTCCATTTGAGACCTCATTCTTGAGAAATCTTGGATACAATGACTCATAAAATTGTGTCAACATTTTAGCACGCAGCAGGACCATCAGATGATGATGATGATGATGATCAAAAGGGATTAATGAGCTCACTTAGCAAATTGTTTGAGAAGAAAAAATCTATAAAGTCTTTGGAAAAGACTCTTATTGAAGTCTTGGACAAAATGTAGAAGACAGTTAACACAATTGTAGCCAATTGAGACTTATAGGTAAAGGCCAAAGTGTTAGTGATGAGGAATTCAAAACTTTAGCTAAAGTAGTTTCAGCACAAGCACAGATAAAACATGATGCAACATTATTTATACAGTGTGCACCAATGTGAGAAATGACTTAAAAGTGCTTGATGAATGCATCAGAGAATGGAGGAATTACATTGATGAAGGGAAGAAGTTGTATGGACAGTGTATGTTGTCATAAAAGTACCTGATTAACTTTGAGAACCAAATAAAGGGTAAGTTGAGTGATCTTGAAACACTCACTGCGAAATTACAACTCCTCGAGACCAACATTGAAGTTTGTGAAATAGAAGTGGAGAAGATCCATGATGTAATTAGAGGCTTGGAATTTGACAAGGAGAAGACAACAAAGAGATTCTTTGGTCTTATAGAAATTTTATCAAAGATAAGTATTTTGTAGAGGAAACTAGAGGAGTGTCTTGCAACAAAGACTTCCTATGACAAGTTTGCATATACTAACTTGAGAACAATTGAAGTGGCATCCTATGCACTATGTGCACTTATTGTAATTTTTGATACAGTGAAGAAAAATTGGAAGAAATAAGTGGATAGGCTAAAACTTGTTTATGCAGATTATTTTTCTAGGACGACAAGTTGATCAATAGCAAGCCACCTAGTTTTTGGATACAGGTTTTGACACCTTTTCCATTAATGTCAAAGGGGGAGTAATATGTACAGGAAAATTGTATGTATTATGTATTGTATATGTAAGGGGGAGTACACTTGTGTACTTATGTATCAATGTAAAGTAGAGATAAAGAATGTAATGATCCATCAAAACATGAATAAAATTGTTATGCTTTGAAGGCAATTTTTGTGTAGTTAGTTTTATTTGTTTTGATTATGTATGACATCATTTTTGGACTTAGCCAATTTTCCCAAATGTGTCCATCAATTTCAAAAGGGGAGCTTGTTGGCAATATTATCGTATAGATGTCTTAAGAGTTATCACTTATGGCAACATTTATTCAACATTTATTTATGTATTTAGAGATAGAAAATTGTCTAAGTGGTAGACATTTTACAACAACACAAAGATAGATGTGTTGTGTACGAATGACTCATTGAGAGTTAGCTTATGTGAATTTGAGTGTCATTATGATGTATACTAGTGTGCAAATTTGTAGGGACAATACAACATGATTTGTGATTGAAATAGTAGTATGGGTATTTGATAGAGCATAACAATGAATTGAGCTATACAACTTGAGGAATTATTTTGGTAACAAAATAATTACTAAGTCATGATGAGCTTACTTTTTAGATGTTAATTCATAAGTTATTTTGTATTATGTCAAGCGTGTGAAGATGTGAAGGTCGACTAAACATAGATTTACTAATGTACAAGGTATAAGTAAAGATCTTATCTTACGAAGATAAGTTTGTGACATATATGTGATCTATGCAATATTTGTGATTGATGTGAAGTAAATAAGATACTTTGTGAGCTACATCTGATGTATGATCAAAGAAAGTGTGAATTACAACAAACAGAAAGTATTGTATGTATATCTACTCTTGTGAAGAACTGAATTATATAATTGCATGTTAGGGCAGTGGGCTCTTCTTTCATACCTTGTATTTGATCTACCAAATCCTAACAAGGTTTAAGCAACTCCTAACAAGGTTGATGCTTCTAACAAGGCCTAGTCTTCCAATAAGGACTCAAGGCACTATATGTACTTCATAGACTCCTAATAGGGTCAATATCATTAATAGGATCCTTTTGTTTAGTGAATCATCTTGTGGGTATCATCCCCACTAGGGTTTTCCCTTGGCCAAGCTTTTCCTAGTTAATAAATAATGGTTTTATGAGTTCTCTATGTGTATGGTTATCTTACTATTCAATATTGTTGGTTTAATTTCATATGCAAGTTATAAAGTAATTAAAAATATTCAATTATGGGAAAAAATTTGTAGAATATTGATTCACACCCCCCCCCCCCCCCCCCCCCTCCTCAATATTATCTATTTCTAAAACTGATATGTGCTAAATGTATTTATTGAATCCTAACAGGGTCCATCCTCTAATAAGGAACATTTATATTAGTACATCATTTTATGGGTACCATCCCCACTAGGGTTTTCTCTTTAGTTAAAAAATCTATAGTTATTGTTATGAGTATCTTGTTATAGTTGTTAGTTACATTATTCACATGCATTAGGATTAATAATTTTGATAATTGTTATAATAGCTATATAACTCATTCACCCCCTAGCCCCCCTCAATTATATTGGTGGACTTTACTTTCTAATAGCCACATCAAGGAGTGGATTCCACATTTTCAAGTGACATTGACATATGGAGAAGTGGATTCCACCTTATTAAGTGGCAAGGTTTCCATTTTGAAGAGTGCATTACACATTTTCATCTAGCAATTAACACATCAAGGAGTGGATTCCACATTCTCATTTGGTAGGTTGCCACATCAAGAAGTGGATTCCACCTCTCTATATGGAAATCAAATATATTAATCATTTTTGGATAGAGGAAACAACTCGTCTTAATGAGTTTGATCAAGGAAGAAATAATGCAAAATAGAGAAAGTAAGATATGTCAACTAATCACTAAGGCCCCTTTTCCAAAGCTTAGAATGGTCTTGGAAGGGCTAAAATTATACTTCAAATGAAAAATTATGGGCCCTACTTCCAATTGAAGCCTTCAAATGAAGTGTGTGTGTGACCTCAACCAATTAACAAGACATTTAAGTCAAAATTGTGGGCTTTACTTGCAAACTCTAGGCCTAGTGTCAATTCAAATGAGAGGCCTATAATGAGCCCCAAGTTGAAACTCAAAGCTCTATGTTAAAGATGTAAAAAAAACCCAATACAAAATGTTTAGACTGATTGGTTATGACCAATACTAAGGAGGTAAAGTGTGATCTCATTGGAAAATGTTAGACCCAAAACATAGGTCTAACCCCAAATTTGTAACATTTGGCCTTAAAATCCCATGTGTGGATTTAAACGTAGTAAAATTGTGAGGCCTTGCCCCAACCCATCATAGCATAGATACTGTATTTCCATTTTATTTAGACCAGATATCTCAACATATATTTTGATACTTGATGGATAGTAAATTTTGCTACTTAACCAATGATATTTACCTTGTGATTTTTCATTATGATATGTATTAGGACATAATTGGCATAGTTGATGAATTAATGGATATTTATTGAGTACTTCATTATTATGTTAGAAATGGGTTTAATGTGATTCTAATGCTTAATGTGATCTTGTTAAGGAAGTTAGTAGTGTACAACTTTTGAAGGCTAATGATTAAATGTCATATGCAAATGATAGAAATAGGGAGTTAATTATGAAATGTGTTATATGTGAATTGTAGGGTAATAAAATTATCATGTATCTTCATTTTCATATGTGATATATATATATATATGGATTTTCATTAGTCTATTGATGCTTGAGTTTAGTGTGTAGGAAAGGAACCATGGAAACATATTGGGGAAACAAGGTACAACCACATGTTAAAATAATACTGCCAAGGTCAATCTTTATAAGATTCATAAATCTCATTGTGATGTGTTTATTTTGTAAAAATGAGATGTATGTCTGTAGTATGTATTTAATGTGTAGATTTTGAATGTGTCATGTGTGATGTATAGTGAATTTTGTGTGTGTTACTTGACACTTGTACTTGTTATGTGAAAATGACATGTTCTTTGATAATGGATCATGTGGCCACCTTATCTCACGTTAAATACCTTAATTGAGAAATTTAACTTATTGCCTTAAATTAGTAAAGAGAACAAGGTTACCACCATAGAAAATTTGAAATTTGAGCATACCTAGCATTGTGAGGGTCATAAAGTAGCTCTAAGGTGAATTTGTGATAAAAATAAACCCTACCCATGTTAATACTTTAAGTTAGGGGGCTAATAATGACCACTAGGGTGCCTCGAAGACCTAGGAGACTCCAAAAAGAATTTATTTTATATTGAATCCGAAAAATGAGAGTGATATATAGAGGCATGGCCAAATTAGAAACTCACTTGGTCACTCTCTATCTTTATAGACAACTAAGGTTTAGAGGAAGAGGATAAGGAGCTCTACTACAACTTTTTATTTTACATTACTTGGAGTGAGGTTGGTATCCATGATCCATGGTGTTCATTTGCATGTAGAGTTAATATAGTGTTCTTTATTCCATGGTAAATTTGGTGTATTGTAGATGTAGTTTGTGAAAAAAGATATTTTTGTTTGAGTGTTGCATGTGAGAATTTTATGTGATTTCTTCCTTGAATCTTGTTTTTTTTCATGTTGTTTGTTTGTGTAATAAGAGTGAAGGATCACTCACCCTTGGGAGGGAAGAGATGCTTGGGTAAAGGGGATAGTTGGACTCACTCATGTAGTTGAGGAACTCTCGCATGTGTAGAGATGATTTTTATGTGTTCAATAGAATGTGGACTTCTTGTTTACTTACATTTTGGGAGGTATAAGGAGGTGTGTGAAAAGAGAAGTCATTGTAAGCCTTGAAAGGGAATGTTGATAATGAGAATATGTGCATATTTGTGTATCATAGTTTTGGAAATCCTCCTCATGGAGAGAGCCCACCTTCACCCTATAACTTGATTCAATTTTTGAATCCTTGTGCAAGCCTTGGGTTGGGTTAACTTGTAATATATTGTTTAGTGTTTTGTTATATTGTTGGATCATGCATGTTATGTGAATGTGTAGTGTGCAACCATTTGTGCCTTGTTTCCTCAAGCTCAGGGGTGGCCTCCTTGAGGCCTAGGATGGGAGCTGAGCCTCCATGGTTCACCTTTCTTGTCTCTCTATTGCAGGTCATTCTTGAAGATATTGGAAACTTGGAGTTTCATGTAACCATTCCATGGCATAGGACAAGAAGACACTATTGTATTGTATTGAGTAGAGAGAAAATCCACCTTGTTATGTGTTTATATTTGTAATTGAAAAAGTGTTGTTTGTTCCATTTCACTTGTCAAGAGAGAATATGATTCATCTATGTATTATGGAATAGGTATTTCCATTGTGTGTAATATGAAATATTGGTTCACCACCTTATGTTTAAGTTGATAAGTGAGTAGTATGGAAGAAATGGAAGGACTTTGATAAAGAATTCCATTGAGTTGTTATTAAATTTTCATTCTCTTAGGTAGGATTGCATTGAAGAAAGAGAATTAGAGTCAAGAATAGGAGATTATACTTCTATTATTCTTATTTCCTATAATCTCTTTTGAATAATTTAGATGTAAATGTGTTCAATCTTGATTCATAATGCATGTGGATTTTTACTTCCAATTCATAGGGAATTCATAGTCATGAAGGACATATCAATAATAAAATTAGAGTATATGATGTTCATAAAATTATATGAAAAGATTTCATTGTGCCTCCTAAATTAGTATCTTGCAATTTTAATCTTCATAGTGATGGTATAGTTATTATGTAATAACCATTAGAATGCATTATATAGAATAAGCATTAGAATACAAAATGTAATGTTCAATACATAATAGCTCAATCATAAAACAATCCATAAGTAAATTGTGTAAGAACAAAGTAATTAAGCAACTTAAGAAAAAAGAAGTGCCTATACATACATATTTAGTATCTAGAAAATGTATGGCATTACAACAATCTTTCTTCAAAAAAAATATAGTCAATAAAATATTAGCTTCAGAATAAAATAAGCATATCTTTTCCCTTGCAATATAAAATTATAAATATATCAACTAATACAATAATGTAGGCTACCCATGAAGTCAACCAAAGAAAATTGATATATGGTGGAGTGAAAGTACCTGTCAACCAACAATAATTAAATAACTAGATTAATAATAAAATAATTGATATGAAATTGAAAAAATTAGATAAATATATGTTAACCCCCATAAAGTAGGTGACCAGGGCTTTTCATACTTGTCAAGAGTGGTTATAAAAAAAATTTAATATTGTAAGAATTTGCCTAAGGGCAAAATTCATCCAAGAACTAAGAACTCAAACACAAGCACAACTGTAGACCAAAAATGGAGAGAGTATGATTAGAATAACAATGTATTCATTAACTTGATGCACCTTAGAGTACACTAGGAGTGCCTGAATATAAAGGCCTCAAGAGAGCTTCTAGAATGCATAGAATTTAGCACAATGAAGTGTCATACAACCAAGCACATGTCCACCAAATATGGATTATCCTTCATTAAGCATGGAACTAAGTGCAGTGATGTGAGGATAAGTCTACAAGGGTGGGACACGCAAAACAGTGTTGTAGACACCATGTGCTTAAATAGCGTTGCGTACTCCTATGTTGTCAACATGACAACTCAAAAGGTGTGCAAACTCCTAAGTGTCTCACAAATAAAAATAATAAAATAATGCAAAATAATTAAATAATGCATTAACCTAAGTAAACTTAAGTAAGTGTAAATAGTAAAGTATGTATTTACACCAACACCCCCCCTTAAGTGCAAGTTAGGGGAATGCCCTTAAGCATACGAACTAGGATGAAGATGCATAATGGGTCCCAGCTACTAGGCAATGTAAGGTACCCATGTACATAATGAAATGCAAATCTCCCATAAAGCGAGGAATGAGGGAAAACCTCATGGGAAAAACCCTCCCCCAAAAAGAGAGATGAAAGAGGATGCATCGATGGATGGAGTAATCAAGACCCCCCCATTACGACATACATCTAGTATATACATAAGAGAATAAGAGAAGGAAGAGAGACATAATAGGCTCCCCCCCACAAAAGAAGAATGCCAACAAGTGAAAGCTTCTCCGATGAAGAAGCTGGTCCAAGAATATAGAATGGTGTTCCTCCCCTTAGGAAGAAACAATGCCCAAGGTACAATCCTAAAGATGAGTGCTAGCCCTGAAACCTGATCAAGTATCCTTGTACTGATGCTGAAGTTCACCCCTTCCAACTGTGTTGAAAAGAATGAATGCAGATCTGTCAAGGATGTCTATTGAACTTGTTCCACTAAACCATCTATCTCCTCTACTGACAAAGAGGCCTCCACTAATTTCTATTCATAAGGATCCACAATCACACCAACCTGAGTAGATTGATCATGTAGAGAATGGACATGAGGGTCAAAGTGAGCCCTCACAACAATTGTAGAAGTATCATCATCAATGAGAAGATGTAAGTCCTCAAGTCTATCTCCCAAGTCAACTGAAGCTAGAGCTAGAAGATGAAATGTACCATGCTGTGTTGGACCTTTCACTGTGGCAATGCAAGCATGTGGACTGGACTGATGTGACCTCTCACTGCAACTGTTGACAGAACCCCACATGTCTGAATTTGTTGAAGCACTATCACTGGTGTCACTATCAGTTTCTACTGTGTATGAGGTGTGGAGAGGAGTAGAGGATAAGCTCGGTGAACTTTCCTCAAAGTGAACATCCTTCTCCACAAAAATCTCATGAGTCTCTGGATTAAGAAGTCTGTATGCCTTCACACCATCTTCATAACCAATGAAGGTACAAGGCCTAAGTGTCAGTGCCTTGCAACTCCTAGAGGAAAGGTTTACCCATGCTGGACAATCAAAGACTCTAAGGTGACTCACAACTGGTTTTCTTCCGCACCATGCCTCAAAAGGAGTCTTGACATCTAAGGCTAGATGAGGAGAACTATTAAGTATGTGAGTAGCACTACTAATGGCTTCAACTTCAAGTGTAGGATCGAGAGACTTGGCCTTTATCATGCAACTTGCCATGGTCTTGAGAGTCCTAATCCTCATAGTTGCAACATCTGTCTTGTGCAGACTGAATGCTGGTGAGTTCTGAAGATCAATCCCCTCAATTTTGCAGAAGTTCTTAAGTCTTTTGTCAACATAACGGTTCTCATTGTCCACCCTTAATAATTTGATGGCTTTCCTTGACTTACATTCAACATGAGTCTTGAAGTCTTGAGGCTTATGAACTACTTCATTCTTATGATGAAGGAAAAAGACCCAATTGAATCTTGAAAAGTCATCAACAAATGCGAGTATGTAGCGGCCTTGGCTGACTAAAGTCACTGCAAATGGTCTTGCTAATACCATGTGAACAAGCTGAAGAACAATTGGAGCTCGAGAAGACTTCCCTTTATCATACTTCTCCTTGAGATGCATATCCACTAAACAAGATGAACACTCTCCCTTAGAAAAGCTGATGTTAGGTAGACCTTTGACCATGTGTTTTGAGAAAAGTTGCTGAAGAGAGCAGAAGTCAAGGTGACCAAACCACTCATGCCATAAGTTGTTTGAAGTAGAGTGAGTTAACAAGGCTTGGGAAGGACTCTTAGGCACAAAGTGGGAAAAGGAATAAAGCCTCTTGTCATCATTGACTTTCCCAACTGCTACCAATGAATCATCTTTGAGACTTCGCACCATCATTGAATCTAGAAGGAACTCAACCTTATCACCATCTCCTAGGTGAGTAATTTGGTAAACTAATAGGAGATTGGAGCTTAGATTGGAAACATAGAGAACATCTTTGAATTCCCCATCTTCCATTTCTACATGTCCTTTCCCTTCAACTTCCATCTTAGCATCATCTCCCATGAAGATGTGTGGCACCTTTGACTACTTCAATGAAGAAAAGTCTTGCCTTGAAGAACCCATGTGGTAAGAGGCACCTGAGTCAAGTATCCATTCCGAAGAAGAATTTGTGTTGGCCATAAGTGCTTGACCTTTACCCTTTGAAGAGTTAGGAGTAGAATCCTTGGAAGTACTTGGCACTTGAATCTTATTCTTCTTGAGTAGATTTTCTAACTCATCGATTCTTTTTGTCTTGCAATGATGCTCATCATGATTTGGCTTTTTGTAGTATGCACAAAAGAGTTTTTCCTTCGTTTCATTAATTTCCTTCTTATTTGAAGAAGAACCACCTTGTTGAGAGGAGTCATGTCGTGTCTCAGATTGTGTTTTCTACTTCCACTACTTCTTCTTCTTGTTGCTTTTTCCCCCTTGACTAGATGTGTAATCATCATGAGCTACTAAGGCTTTGGTCTTAGATGACTTGAGAAGACCACAATCCACCAAGTGAGTTTGTTCAACAATCAACATGTCTGCAAATCCATCAAAGGAATGTTTCTGGTAAGCAAATCCCATGGTTAACTTGTGAGTGTTAAAACTCGAAACAAAGTTGGCATACTCAGTAGGTAGCTTCTTCAAGATGTGATGTATCAACCTATCATCCTTTATGGGATTTCCACAATCTTTTAAAAGTTCCCTATACTCATTGACTTTGATGATATAATCCTAAATTGTGTCATAATTCTTAGGATCCAAGAGAAGTAGATCATCTTCAATCTAAAATCCCTTTTCTGCATCCACTTTACCATACAATTGTTCAAGTTTGTCCCAAGCTTCTTTAGAGTCTGAACAATTTTTAATGTGGAAGAGAAGATCGCTATGTACACAAGTCCTAATTACACCTAAATCTTGTTGCTCTTGTCTTTTCCAATCAATAAGTTCTTTAGCATCAGTAGGTTGGGTAATTGTACCATCAACATATAAACTATATCCTTTTTCCATTAATCTACTCCATGCAATATCTTTCCATGTAGAATAGTTGCGTGAAGTTAAAGGAGGACATTTAAAACCCATGATGCAGAAATGAAAGAGCATAATAGAGAGACACAAAAAACATAGTACACCCCCCCTTTTCACTCAATCAAAAGACCCCCCCAAAAAAGATGCTTTTGGCACTTTATAAGTAGTGCGTTTACAATGAGCCACTTGTCAAAATGAACAAAGTGAACTTTCTAATTTTCCTTTTACAACTACCTTATGAGGCTAAAATCTATCACTTAACCATTGTAGCTTAGTTTTACAAAATTTTTGAAAAAGAATCAGAGCATTACAATGCTAAAGAAGACCTAATTTTGAAAGTGAGAAAGTTGTCCACACAACCCTAGAATCTAACTTGAGATTTGGAAAGTAGATGAAAAAATATGCACTTTCAAAAAAAATAGAACCTACAAAAGTGACCAGATGTGCCTGTACGGAGCTTCTGAAGTTGCAAAATGCAAGATTATGCAGGTACAGTTGCCAAAAAATGCAATTTCTACAAAATTTGTGCACCAAAACTAGAAAACAACACCACCACTAGAAAATTCAAGAAATTCTACCTGATTTCAAAAAAAATTGCACCTAAGTCAGAGTCCAGATGTCCAAGTTAGGAGCTCGCAAGGTCAGGCTGCCAAATTGAAAAGCAATCTAGAGAGCGGTCTGGAGGAGAAATTGCAGGTCTAAATTTGATGATCAAACAGACGTCAACGCAGTTTAAAAATGCCTATTTTGATGTCCAAATGGGCATCAATTTTAAATGCGTAAAAAGATGATGTCAGCAAAAGTTTCGGCCACCTGGATGACATGGCACTGATGTGTCTATCCATACTGTAAGGATTGTATTGACTATACAAAAAAAATTTGACATGTCCTCCTATGTGTTAGTACAAAAGCTGATTAGGATGCTTACTCGATAGGTACAGTCATGGATGACATATCCAGCGTAGATGTCGAGTTAGTCTGTGTTAGCAGAGGAGAACTTTGCAATATCACTACAAGTTGCATAGACGTGGTGCCTACGGTGGGGGTCAAATTATGCTGCGAGGCATAGGTTGGTCATGCCATGTGGCTGAGGGAAGTCCACTGGCCTATGAGTAGTGGGCATCAATTTTTTGTTTGCCGATGCTGGTTTCCTTTCAACTGTTGCCGAAGGGTCATGGGATTAATCCCACATTCAGCGGAAGGGCACTGCAAGCAATGTATATATTCAAACTACCACACAATGTTGAACAAAGTGTCATTCAAAGGGAGGCTTGGGTGGTCAGATTTGCAATTGCCCGTCACCAAAAATATGGAAAAGGGTCACCGGTATGTGATGAAGCCAGTCTGGTGGTGTATTTAGCCATCAGTATTTTCGCAGAGCCGGCCAGTTATTATTGTAGGTCGTGCACAGAAATGAGATGGTCTACAAGTTTAATTAGCTCACATTGAAAATAATATAAACCCTACAAAATAAAAATAATTCTACATGTGCAGTACAGGATCTGAAAGCCCGTACTGCAAAAAAAATTCCTCTGACTAAACAAAAAAATGATTTCCAAAAATAACAAATAATTCAAAAAAAATTGCAGGGACTAAATTTAATTCAGATCTAAAAGCAATTTAATTAAATCCAAAAAATAATACCCAAATTGCAAATCGGTGCCTTCGGGTGCCGGTTTGCAAAAACAAAATTTGCCTCACGGTCAACCTTGGGCCAAGGTAGGTGTGCTTATAGTCAATTTTCACCATTTTAGTATTCCAAATGTAATGGAGAGGTCAAATCTGATGCTGAACGCTTCCAATTTTTACAGCACTCCGGATTCAAGCTAAGCTGATGAAGCAAGCAAAAGGTCTCGAATGGCTTGCGATGAGAAAGTCTCCAAGCTCTAATACCATGTAAGAATTTTCCTAAGGGAAAAAATCACCCAAGAACTAAGAACTCAAACACAAGCACAACTGTAGACCAAAAATAGAGAGAGTATGATCAGAATAACAATGTATTCATTAACTTGATGCACCTTAGAGTACACTAGGAGTGCTTGAATATAAAGGCCTCAAGAGAGCTTCTAGAATGCATAGAAGTTAGCATAATGAAGTGTCATACAACCAAGCACATGTCCACCAGATATGGATTATCCTTCATTAAGCATAGAAGTAAGTGCAGTGATGTAAGGATAAGTCTACAAGGGTGGGACATGCAAAACAGTGTTGTAGACACCATGTGCTTAAATAGAGTTGCGTACTCTTGTGTTGTCAACATGACAATTCAAAAGGTGTGCAAACTCCTAAGTGTCTCACAAATAAAAATAATAAAATAATGCACAATAATTAAATAATGCATTAACCTAAGTAAACTTAAGTAAGTGTAAATAGAAAAGTACATATTTACACCAACAAATATAAATCAAGTGGGAGGCAGAAAGGTTCCCATCCCACTATGTCTTGGCGACTTTTTGCTAGGTGGGTGGCCATTAAATGCAAGGGAGGGGGATGCCATGTTTCCCACGCCACCCTCCTCTCCTCTTTCCCATGTGGGAAGGGAGAGATAAAGGGTGGCTAGCCAGCGGTTAGGACAAGGGGTAGTTAGGAAAAGTATTTAAGAGGGGGCTTAGGGTTTAGGTCGCCTAGGAGATAGTGGGGTAGATGGGGTAGGATAGAATGATGATAGCTTCTTCTTTTTTAAAGTATATTGAAGGGTGTAAGATTAGCATAGTTTAGGGATTTGTATATATATTTTATTATAGCAAATTCACACCCTTATATATATATATATATATATATATATATATATATATATATATATATATATATATATATATATATATATATATATATATATATATATATATATATATATATATATATATATATATATATATATATAAGGGTGTGAATTTGCATAGTCTAGGGACTAATATATTTTGGAATTGTAACATGCATATATATTTATTTTAGATTATTTGTTAAGGGTAGCATAGGTAAGATAGGTAAATTGGAAATTTAACTTTAAATTTGTTTATGTTAGTTAAATATTTTCCTTGTTATTATTATTAGCCATGATAGATGAAGATATGTGTTTGTAGTAAGATAGTATAGGATTGGAGGATAGCTTTACCTGATAATTAATTGAACATTATTTGAAAATATAGTAATTTTAGTTTAGTATTAAATAATAATAATGTTATTTTTTTTTTTAAAAGATGTATAGTAAGAATAGAAGGTATAGGTAATTTTTAAATAATAATTATAATAATAATTTAATAATAATAATAATATAAAGATAAACCTAATATTAATAGAAATAAAATGATTAATTGATAAAACAACTTCTCATTGTGATCCTTGGTACTTTTACCACTACATTGACACAAATTTGGATCTCACTTGCACATCAAAGTGTCTCTTATTGGGTGCAAAAGATTAAGGGCTCATAACCATAACATCTTAACATAGTTTTGCCTTTAGTAACTAACAACCAGGTGACCTCCTCATAGTGAGCTTGAAATCTAGATTTCGAGTAGAGAAAACTTCATTTCATCTTCTAAATTCATCAACTCCAAGTTTAAGGATAGATTATGTATCTTACCTTCAGTTTCTACATTTGAAAAAAAATTAATTAGTTGTGATTTTGTCTTGTTGAATTTTGGGCATGACAAAAATGGACAGTAAATTCAAAAATGCAAACTGATAACTCAAACATAAGGACCTACTTAAATAAGAGCAAGCCTAAATTTGAATAAGATGAGCTTTATATTTGATTTAAAATAAATATCACACCTTAAATAAAATATGTAGGTCTTAAAGGGTTGACGCATGGACTTAGTACAAATAAGGCAAGGCCTAAATCATGTCTTAAGCATGTGGGATTTAATACCAAATTTGGGCACAATGTTTGATAATTTGGTCCTAAATTAGAATCTTAAGGAAGTGTATGGATCCAAAATGATCAATTATTGGCCTAATTTGAAGGCATAGGCCCTAATCTAAAATGCAGGCCTTGAATTCAACAAAGATGTTAGATTGTGGTGACTGATCAGGAAAGTACTGTACATAGTTGACCATTCGTAGATTCACCACTAAAGTTATAGCTAATTATGGCTGACATGTTATAACCCTAAAGTGGTTTAATACTTGTATAAAAGAGTTTAGGGTTGGGTATTTTTTCATGATGTTGTGATGTGAAATTTCTTCTTGCAGCGGTATTGAGTTATAATGGATTATAGATTGTAATTAGGTTGTTATCACTAGATTGTAATAATATTGGACTTGCTGTTTGGTAGACGTAGCCTAGAGATTGGGTGAACCACATTAAATCTTGGTGCCTTGTGTTCATTTGTATGTGATCTATTATTTTTTGTTATTGGTTATATTTGCATGTATTTTTTATTTATGTCTTGGTTTATCCTAACAAGTGGTATCAAAGCCTAGTTGTTTTTCAGTTATCCTCTACAGGAAAGTTTCACAGTTGAGTGGGAGTCTCATAGTTGAGTGGGAGCAATGGTAGATGAGGGTAAGCTAAGGGTTGACAGGTTTAATGGGTAGAACTTTCAATTATGGAAGATGCAAATGGAAGACTGTCTATATCAAAAGGATTTATGGAAGCCGTTGGAAGGCAAAGCCAAGAATCAGGGAACTATGTTAGAGGCTGAATGGGATCTTTTCGATAGAAAGGCACTCGAAAGCATTCGATTATGCTTGGCACCATCAATGACATTTAATATTACAAAAGCAAAGACAACAGAAGATTTGATGAAAACCCTAGTGACACTGTATGAAAAGCCCTTCGCTTCAAACAAGGTATTTTTCATGAAGCGTTTATTTAATATAAAAATGGCAGAAGGTGGATCTGTTGTAGATCATTTAAATGAGTTTAATACTATTACTAGTTAGTTATCTTCTGTGGGTATCAATTTTGATGAAGAAATTAGGGTTCTCTTGATTTTCGTAATCTTTTCCTAAAAGCTAGAATGGCTTGGTAATGGTGGTGAGTAATTATGTTTTTGGATCTAGTACCCTAAAATATGATGATGTGATCAGTGTTGTTTTGAGTGAGAAAACTCATAAGAAATCCTTAGGTGGATCTACATCAGGAAGTTCTTTGAATGCACAAAGTAGGGGTAGAACAACTAAGAGAGGAAGTAACTTTGAAAATCATTGGAAATCAAGAGGAAAGTCAAAGGGGAGGAGGTCTCAATCGAGAGGACCGAATGACTGTTGGTACTGTGGGAAACCAAGGCACAAAAAGAAAGATTGCTAGAATTGAAAGAAAAATGAAGGAGATAAATCAGATGGAGACAAGGAGGAAAATGTGGTAAGTAACAAATTTAAAGAGGATGCTTTGCTTCTGTCTTTAGAAAGTGTTCATGATTCATGGGTTTTAGATTCTGGTGCTTCATTTCATGCTACACCTCATAGAGGTTATTTCATTGATTATGTTCAAGGGGATTTTGGGCTTGTTTATTTAGGGGATAATGAACCCTATCAAATTGTTGGAAAGGGAAAAATTAAGATTAAGTTGCAGAATGGGAATCATTGGCTACTACATGAGGTAAGACATGTTCCAAGGCTGAGTAGGAATTTAATTTTAGCAGGGCAACTCGGTGATGAGGGTTGTGTAGTTACTTTTAATGATAAAAATTGGAAGGTTTCAAAAGGTTCCCTTGTAGTAGAAAAAGGTGTGAAAGTAGGCACCTTATATCTTTGTACAGGTTATATTGTTCCTTCTACTTTGATTGTTTCAAAGAAAAATGAATGTTCAGGAACAATTGCTATAGTTGAGCAGGGAGAACAAATAGCTGTTATAGATTCTGATACAACACTGTGGCACAATAGACTTGGGCACATGAGTGAGAAAGGTATGAAAGTACTTCATTCAAAGAAATTTTTACCAAGTCTAAAATGTGTTAATATGGATTTTTATGAAAGTTGTGTGTATGGAAAACAAAAGAGAGTGAGTTTTGTAAAGACTGGGAAGGAAAACAAAAAGGAGAAATTAGAGCTTGTGCATATAGATGTATGGGGACTAGCTCAGGTATCTTCCCTTAGTGGCTCTCATTATTATGTTACATTTATTGATGATGCAACTAGAAAAGTATGGGTTTATTTTCTTAGACAGAAATCTGATGTATTTCAAACTTTTAAGAAATGAAAATGCTTGGTTGAAAATGAGACTAGTAAGAAATTAAAATGTCTCAGATCTGATAATGGTGGTGAGTATTGCAGTCATGAATTTGAATATTATTTCTCCTCTAATGGTATTCATAGACAAAAAATTGTTCCAAGGACTCCACAGGAAAATGGAGTGGTTGAACGCATGAACAGGACTATAATGGAGTGTGCAAGGAGTATGACGTTACATGTTGGGTTGCCCTTACACATGTGGGCGGAGGCTGTCAATACTACAATATATTTGATTAATAGAGGTCTCTCTACTCCACCTTCAGCTATGAAGCTTTTGCTTGTATAGACTTTGAAAATACAACCAAGCTAGAAGCAAAACCAAAGAAATGTGTCTTTGATGGATATGGCATTAATGAATTTGGTTATAGGCTTTGGGATTTTGAAAATCATAAAATTGTTAGAAGTCAAGATGTCATATTCAATGAGAAAGTGTTGTACAAGGATCTATTGCAACAACATGAGAAGAAAGAAGATGATTATGTAGTGTTGGATGATACTCCAAAAGCTGTTGTTCCAGCCATTCCTCATGATGTGCAACAACTGCAACAAAAAATACCATACACACCAGTGAATGTTAAATGGTCAACGAGGCAAATTAGACCTCCACAAAGATATTCTCCCTCTTTGTATTCTATTTTACTTACTGATGCTGGTGAACCTGAAAGTTATGATGAAGCTGTTTAGGTGGATACTAAGATTCAGTGGGAGTCTGCAATTAAAGATGAAATGGACTCTTTGTTGAAGAATAAGACATGGGATTTGTGCAAGTTTCCTGCAGGTAAAAAGGATTTACAAAATAAGTGGGTTTCTAGGCTGAAAGAAGAGGAAGGAGGTAAGAAAAGATTTAAGGCCAGGTTAGTTGTAAAAGGATTTGCACAAAAAAAAGGGAATTGACTTTGATGAGATATTTTCTCCTGTTGTTAAAATGACTTCTATCCATTATGTTTTAAGTCTTGTGGCTACTAAAGATTTGCATTTAGAGCAGCTGGATATTAAAATAGCCTTCCTTCATGGTGATTTGGATGAAGAAATCTATATGGCTCAGCCATAGGGATTTGAGGTCAAAGGTAAGGAGAACTTAGTGTGCAAATTGAAGAAAAGTTTATATGGCTTGAAGCAAGCACCTCAGCAATGGTATCTAAAATTTGACAGGTTCATGCATGAGCATGACTATAACAGGTGTCATTTAGATTATTGTGTTTATTTTAAGAGGTTGGATGATGATAGCTACATTATTTTATGTTTATATGTTGATGATATGCTTGTAGTTGGGTCTAACATGGATCATATTAAGGGGCTGAAATGCTAGCTAGCACATGCATTTTCTATGAAGGATTTGGGGGTAGCAAAAAAAATCCTTGGTATGAAGATTTGAAAAGATAGGAAGAATAGAACATTGACGCTATCTCAGGTTGATTATGTTGAGAAGGTGTTGCAATCTTTCTCTATGGAAAATGCTAAAGCTATCAGCACACCTTTACCTCATTTGAAGTTGACTACAAAGATGTGTCCTAAGACACAGGAAGAGGAGGATAAGATATCCAAGGTACCCTATGCTTAAGCTATAGGAAGTTTAATGTATGCTATGGTATGTACTAGGCCAGATATTGCACATGCAGTGGGAGTCATTAGTAGGTATATGAGTCATCTAGGATTTGAGCATTGGAATGCTGTCAAGTGGATTCTCAGATACTTAACAGGAACATCCAATAAGTTTTTACACTTTGGGTGCTCTACTACTTCTTTACAGGGCTATGTTGACTCAGATTTGGCAGTGGATATTGATATGAGGTGGAGTACTATAGGTTATGTCTTTACTGTTGGTGGGGCAGCCGTGAGCTAGGTTTCTAGGTTACAGAAGATTAATGCTTTATCCACTATAGAGGCAGAGTATGTTTCTGCTACAAAGGCAGCCAAGGAGATGATTTGGCTTCAGTTCTTCTTGGAAGAATTGGGATATCCTCAGAAGGATAATTATTTGTTCATAGATAGTTAGAGTACCATTCATCTTGCAAAGAATTCAGCTTTGCATTCTAAGACCAAACACATATAGTTGCGATACCATTTCATTTGGTCAGTTTTGGAGGATGGACAATTAAAGCTAGAGAAGATACATACCAATGACAATCTAGAAAATATGTTGACAAAGGTTGTAACATAGGAGAAGCTGAACTCCTTTTTAGCTTTAGTTGGTCTTTTATACTAAACATGAATAAAAGAAAAGTAGAGTCCAGGGTGGTTTGATCCAATGGGAGCCTCATGTGGTAGTGGTATTGCTACAGGATCAATTTCCAAGTGGGAGATTGTTGTTTAGTGTGGAGCCTAATCAGTCCCCAAGTGGGAGATTGTTAGATTATGGTGACTGATCAGGAAAGTACTATACTATTCACCATTCGTAGAAATTTTTTTGGTACTATTCGCCATTCATAGATTCACCACTAAAGTTATGGCTAATTATGGCCGACATGTTATAACCCTAAAGCAATTTAATACTTGTATAAAAGGGTTTAGGGTTGGTATTTTTTCATGATGTTGTGATGCGAAATTGCTTCTTGTAGTAGTATTGAGCTGTAAGGAATTATGGATTGTAATCAGGTTGTAATCACTATATTGTAATAATATTGGACTTGCTATTTGGTGGACATAGCCTAGGGATTAGGTGAACCATGTTAAATCTTGGTGCCTTGTGTTCATTTTTGTGTGATCTATTATTTTCTATTATTGGTTATATTTGCATGTAGTTTTTATTTCTATCCGTGATTTATCCTAACAAAAGACAAACCAAATTTGGGCACAAAAATGTTAGCATGAATGTTGATGGTATTCTTTTGGGGGAGTATCCTAAGCATTAGAGAGTGGGTACATGATTGACATTTTGTATTCATTACTATGTTTTTCATTGATGTCAACATAGTATTGTTTTTGTGAATACTGGCAAAGTAATAAATAGAGATAGGGTCATATGAACTATGTATTGATGACTAGTTCAAGCATAGTTAAGGATGTATTGTACACTATCACGATGAAGTGGAAAAGTACATGTACATGAATTCGAAGACATGCAAAAATTATTCATGATTTACAAAAGACAATAAGAAGACAAATTACCCGATAAAGAGTCTTTGATAATTGATTTGTATCTCTTAACTAAGTAAGAATCATGATGAGCACAATTAGATAGTGATCATAAACAACTTGATGATGATGTCAATAAGTATGCAAGGTCAGTAGTCATACGTGTGAGAAGTTGTAAAGACTGTGAGCTAACAACAACTTGTAATTGCAAAAAGATGTAATATTTTGTAATATCTTAATGATGTCCTATTATAATTAATTAGGAGAAGCCTCAAGGCCAACTCAAGGAATTATTTTGAGGATGTGGTATAAAGGAATGTTATTTTCCTTGTGCTGAAGTATGTGATTGAAGTGATTAATTTGTGAAGTGTGAATTGTGCAAGTGATATGTGAAGTTGATAAATGCATGTAAGAGATCCAAGAGATTATTTCAATGCAAAGTTGGTGATCTGGTATTGAGATCAAAAGAGGATAAGTTTGGTCAAGAGGATAGAGGAGTTCAAGATCATTCATTTTCTACTATTCTACAAGGAATAATATAGAGACTAGTTGGATAGTGAGTTCAGTGGTCTTGCCTTTGAAGCTATATGGATAGTGGGTCCTTCTATCTTCTACAACTCCTAATAAGGTTGGCACAACTCCTAACAGATTTGGAATCTCCTAACAAGGATTGATATGTAACGAATGTATTTCATTGGCTCCTAATAGAGTCCATCCTCTTACAAGAAATATTTATATTAGTTTATCATTTTGTGGGTACAATCCTCATTGAAGTTTTCTCTCTGATCAAGGGTTTCCCTAGTTAACATATTTGGTGTTATTGTGTATGTATATATTCTTATGATTTTTTATTATATTGTTCACATGGTTAAGGTTTAATAAGGTTGATAAGTGTTTTAATATTTGGATAATGGATTCACCCACCCTCCCTCACCCCACCCTCTTAGTTATCCTTGTGTACTTTACTTTCTAACAAAAAATTCATAGAGTAACGCCCCATAAGGTAATGTGGCCTTCAAATTACATATCATACATAGATTAAAATAAATAGGACACAAATCAGTCTCAAGGAGGTAGTCTATGGGCCTAATTTGATTAATAATTTGATTCCAAGCCTAGCATATGGCCACACAAATCAAAATATGGACCTTAGTGTTAGTCTTAGAATTGGTTTTGACAATTGAGTGTCAACACACTTAATCGATTCTTCAGTTGATGCTGAGTATAATACAAAAGCCAAGATACAATGTATGCCAAGCTAGAAAATTCTTTAGGTGCCAAGTGAAGTTTAAGTGCTGCATGAAGTATAATGCCAAGTAAAGTATAGATGTTGAGTGAAATAGAATTGCTATAGGAGCCGAGTGAGCCAGTTTTCCTATATGTGTTGAGCATAAAGAACTAGTATGTGTCAAGTAACACAGAATCAACATATGAGTTTGTGCCTTCACAAACTCAGATGTAAATTATTTTTGGAGCTCACATGGGATGAATCTCAAAGGATCTTGAAGATAAGATTGAATCTTTTGCATTACCAATGTAATCAACATGTAGCCAATGGGAAAAATGTAGAAGGCATGCAACCAATAGGAAAAGTGCAAGAAATAAGTGGGAAATGAAGATTTAATATTGATTGTAGAATCATACCTAACCCTAAGTCTTCAAAATCTTTAAAAGGAGGATGAAACCCCATTATGCAAGAGAGAGGGTATGCAAAAAAGAAGTGTATGGGTGAATTATAGCAAAGTGTAGAAGGGTAAAAAGACTTAGTGAAGAATAGAGTAGCATTGTAGAATCCAGTTGATCAAGAATAGAGTATCAGAACCTTGCAGAGTGTCATATCAAATCAAGTAAGGATTGGATTAGTTAGAGTAGAATAAGGATCTGTAATGAGCATTTGAGGATTATAAGTTATCAGGTCAAAATTGTCAAATACTCTCTAGCAATTGTATTAGATATGAAAATCCTATGGACTTAGGTTGGCCTATCAGCCATTTGTAAATCCTTTAATAGGGTGGCATTCCAAGTGAATGTACAGAAGTCCTTTAACCAGGCCTACTTTTAGTAGGGAAGTTAAATCCTTTAACTAGGTCACTTTTAAAAGGGTGTAAAGTCTTTAACAAGATAGGCCTTTCATAGGGTAGACCATTGGAAGTGGTCAAACATTTTAACCTTGAATAATTACATATTGCTATAGTGATATTTTGTGGGTGTCATCCCCACCCTAGTTTTACCTTCTCATTTTGGAGGGTTTCTGGGTTACCAAAATTTGTGTGTTATCTATTTTCATGCATGTCTTTACTTTTATATTTAATAGATGAATTAGATGCATGTGAATGATTTCAGCTAAAAAGATTTGAAAAGGTTAAAGTTAGTTACTTCTGATTCAACCCCCACACCCCCTCGCCCTCTCAGAAGTAAATCTTTCCACTTGTTAATTCCTACAATTGGTATTAGAGCCTAGTTCTCACAAGGAGGAACCTTACAACTTGGAGAAAAGATCTGGAAATGGAAGTCTAAAAACTTGAGAAGATCATAGAGAATTAGACAATTGACATACAATTTTCTTCACATGCTTTGGAAGAAGCAAGTGGAGAACTAAGAAAATCCTTAAAGAGAAGAAGAGAGATTTCCATAGCTGAGAATAACACATAGTACAAGGAGATTGACACCTCAAATCTATTTTCAAATGGATATTCCAAAGAGTTTGATGCAACAATAGCAGACTTGATGGAGAAGAATAGATCTCAAGCAGAAGAAATTAGAACACTCAAGCTTGAACAAGAATCACAAGCCATGATGCTTTGTGAGGTAACTAAATAGAAGAAAAGAGCCATTGGAGACAAGGCTATGCTAGAAGAAGACAAGAGAAACCTTGTCAAAAAGCTGGAAGAAAAGTCAATTGAACTTGCAAGAATTTCAAACATGTAGATAGACACCCTAAGTTAGATGATGAATGCACATCATGAACTGAATGTCGAGGACATTGAGATCTCTACACTGAAAATGCGAAATGAACAACTGCAAAATGACCTAAAAAGAGAAAAGAGATTGCAAAGAGCTTCAACAAACCCAATGAGGCCATCAAGTACTTTGAGTAGCTACTAAAATCACCAAGGGCAAGCAATGATACTTTAGGACTAGGTTACATCAACACTGAATAAGGAGAATCATCAAAGACTATAGAAGAAAGGAGTAACAAAGGTAAGAACACTAAACCTACTTGTCATTTCTATGGTAAAAAGGGACATACCTCTAATGTGTGTAGAAACAAGAATACCTATCAGCATGACAAGCCTAAGAATGCAAGTTATTTTCATAAGTGCAAAAAGAAAGGACATCAAGCACACAATTGTAGGACTAGGAAACACCAAAATTTCAAGGTCACTACTACAATTGCAAGAAGTATGGACATAGAGCTTTTGAGTGCAAATCAAAGCCTATGTACACATCAAATCAGATAGCAAGGGAAGGTAACCATGGACATCACTACAATTGGGACTACAACACCAAGTATAGCTGTCATTACTATTAAGAATATGGACACATTCTTGAAAATTGCACAAGGACACATTTTAGAGGGAACTATGGTAGATGGTTGAGCCAAACCGCATGTTTTAGTTGTTTAAAGACTGACATCCAACACAAAGAATGACAAAGGAAAAGAGAAGGCATAAGAGACTGATTTACAAAGTTTTATCATACATCAATTCCTAGACAATAGAGTATTAAAAATAATAGATCAGCATGAATAAAGATACAAAGTTAAAAGATCAAGATTTCACAAGTATTATTGAGTTGCCTTTAAATGTCGAGTAAAAATCTAGTAGAAGCCGAGTTGACTGTCAAGACTAAAGGAGCCAAATTATTAGTAGGAGCTGAGTTGGTAGAGGAAGCTGAGTGAAGAAGAAATCTCAGTAGAAGCTGAGTAAAGAATACTCCTATGGAAGCTAAGTATGAAAGTTGAGTAATGAAGAATCCTTTAGAAGCCAAGTGGATAGTTGTAAATGCACTAAGCATTAAATGCAAGGAAAATAGGGTATATTATCATATTTTCAATCATTTTTCCTCATTGCAAACAAAGAGAAAATATGAGAAAGAGCACAAAGTGAATTCAAAGCAAAGAATCTAGTGCTTAAGTAGATATTAATAGCATTTCAGTATGATTCCATTGATTTCAAGGTATTTACGTCTGTGTTAAGTTATGTAGTTTCATATTTTCTTTGCATACAAACCCTAGATTGCAAAAATGGCTTCTAGCTCTAGGAAAACTCAGGAGAAGGAACCATTTGAAGTCTAGCTAGTGTCCAAAGAGGTCAGACAACCCAATTTCTACCCAATACCTGAAGTTGCATATAAGAGCGACCCAGTTGGAGCCCTATCCATCATACCTCGTAAGGTCATAATGGTTCAGGATGTAAGGAGATTCTATAATTGCAAGATTTGAGCCATAGGTGACATGGAAATGAGGGAGGCCTATAAAAAATTATGTGAGAATAGAGTGTTGAAAGAAGAATTTTAGATTGTTGAGAGGAAGGGTTTAACATGATCCTTGGAATTCCCCACCATTTTCAAGACTGAATGCATTAGGCTAGTGCTAAGCATAATGCACAATGGTAGCTTATGGTTGGAGGATGGCCCTATACAGATCACAAAGAGAATTGTACATAGAGTGATAGGGTACCCAACCCTAGATTGGTAGAAGACCCTTATGAGTGATTCTAAGAAGGAAATTGAGAAGAATATAGGTGTTAAGTGGAATAAAAGAGGCATGACAATTGACACCATCCAAGACCCTCTTGTTGATTTTTTTGTCAAAGTTATTACACACAAATTCTACCAATCTAACAGACTCAACAGTGTGCCTTGCATTGTAGTAGATGTAGGATATAATTTGGTGAAGAAGGATCATACCTATGATCTTGCAAAGCTGTAATTGCAATAGATTAATGAAAATCTAGCAGCTATCAGGAGAACCAAGGGAGCCCAATGCAAATTTGGTGCCATTTTGATTTGCATTTTCTTTTTTGTTTAGAATGAATTTCCTTCTTTTGGAAAAGTTTCATGGAAAACTGATAGGTCAATAATAGCTCAGGTTAATGAATATATTGAGCAGATGGGAGCTAATTTTGAGACCTTGATGACTAGCTATTTTGAAGAATTTAAGAAGTCAATGAAGCAAAGGCTCAAAATTCTAGTTTCCTTAGTAGAAAAGCATGTAAATGATGTATGCTTTCTTGTAGATATAGGCTATGTATACATTCAATCTTCTATACCAAGAGTGAGATGGCTAAGACCTCTTGGGTATGAAATAAATATAGATTAAGCATCAACAATAATAACTACATTATTGGCAGAAGAAATAGACAAGGATGCACCACATTTTGGAACCTATGACATGGTGAGATCAAAAGTGGATATGGAGTTGAAGATTACCTCCACTTTGAAAAAGAAGGACAAGCTTGTTAAGAAGCTACAAGTTAAATTTGGGGAAGGTACTACAGAAGAAGCAGAAGAAGAAGGTGAAGATACCGAGTGTGATGAAGAAGAATAATATCAGGGGCCACTTTCCTTAACCCAAAGGTATGGGAGAAGATGTAGATGAAGAGGAAGGTGGTGAGTAGGAAGCACCAAAGGCTAAGCCAAAGAAGAGAAAAGCTCAAAAATAGCCAATTGCATAGCCCAAGGGAAAGAAGAAAGCTACAAATCCAAGCCCAACTAAGCCAACTACAAGGGCTAACACTAGATTTATCACTCAAGGGGAAAAAGAGAAGGAGAAACAGAAGGAAACATAACAAGGAGGACCTGTAGAACAAAAGAAAAGGAGAAAGTATGTTGCACCACCTGAATCAGATGAAGAATGAATAGATTCTGATGAAGAATAATTTAGATTGGTAAGCTATTCTACCACATCTAAATTGGAAAGCATTTGTAATAATATTAGAGACAATGCTGATTTAACTAGTCTAAAGACCATAGATTTCAATAAGTTTTCAAAGGAATAATAGAACATAGTGGAAGAGTCTATCTACACTATGATGGCTAAGTTAAAGACCACCCCACTTGAGCTAGATGATTCAATGCCTAAGGAGCTAAGCTCATTAGTTGAGAATAAATGGCATTACTATCTTAAAATGGAAAAGGAAATAAGAGAATCTACATTAGGTCATGTAATGCCAGACCTTACAAAAGGTCAAATAACAAAGGCTATCAAGAAACATGGGAGAAAATTTGCACCCAAATATAGAGCCTTCAAAATTTTGCAGAACCAAATAGAAAATGTTGTCCAAAAGTCCACACAAATGTGGAAGTTAATGTATGGATTGACAACTATTAAAGAAGGGAAAGAAGAACCATTTGAAGGTAGAAATGATGAAGAAGAAGGAGAAAAAGAGAAATATGAGGAAGAGGCAAAAGGGACAGAAAAGGAGACAGTGCAGAAGACACATGGTGAGGTTGCAATAGTTGAAGAACAATAGGAAGAATACAGTTTCCAAGACACCCAACTACCACCACCAAGTCCTCCATATACAACACTTGCAGAGATAGTAATAGTTAAGGATGTTCCTGAAACCATAGGTTAGAACATCAATCCACTTACTGCAAAGGATCTCAAGAAGATCCTTCACCAATCTACATTACAAGCACAACTTTGTACAAATCCAATTTGGTGAGTGTTGATGAGTTGTAGAAAGTTGTAGCAGAGATAACAAGGGAGAAGGAAAGCACACAAGAAAAATCTACACAACCTCCCACAACTACAATAGATCAACCCAAAGAGCAAGAAGAACAAGAAAAAATTGCTAAGGTTGATAGTACAATTACAACAACAACAACTATTGAGGGGAGGGAAAAGGAAAATATAGGGCAAGATGTTCCTATTGCACAAAGTCAAGGTGCACCTCCTCAAATTATCATTATTGATCAAGGTAGTAGAAAAGAGGAGAAAACCCCTATGGAGTGGGAGGCAATACAAAAATTAGTAAACTTTCCTACCTCAGGGACTCCTAATAAGAAGCTAAGCATTGATGCAGTACCATTATAGATTTCAGCACCAGGCTCGAACACCACCAAGGTTGCAAGGGTACTTCACTATGGAGACCTTGCACTTGATGAAGAAATAGTCATACCCAATTATGACTCAAGAACCATGAACCTACAATAGATAAATGAAGTGCAAGAGGCACTAGAGAGAAGAAAGAGGCAAGAGATACTCATAAATGAGTATAGGCAGAAGCAAGCAGTAATGGAAATCAAGGACATATTTATTGATGCATTCAACTTGCAAGTACCTAATGAAACCCAGACCATGATGAAGCAATTGTCCATCATTGTGGACTAGGTATAGAATGAGGACCTAGAAACTAATCTTAAATTATTAGAATGGTCAGAAAAGAAGTTTTAGATGAAAGTGAATGAGAAAATATCAAGTGAAATAGCACTTTCACAAGTTGAATTGGCGAAGAAGATTGAAAAAGTGAAGAAAGTACTTGAGAATGTATTCTCATTGTACACAAAGTTGTGTGATTCATCATATTTCACACAGGAAACTAGCCAAAAGATATTGAGCTTGGAATGAAATCTAAAGATTTCCAGCGCATAGTTGCCCAAAGATCTAGCTTAGAGTGAGAAGCATTTTTTGCAGCTATGCTTCACACATAAAAAGAATTAGTTGTATTGATAGTAGAAGAGGCCAATATTAAGGCAAAATTGATGCAAATTCAATCTTCCATTATCCCACATCTGAAAGTACTCCATAAGGAACATGCCTGTGTAGAAAATGTTCTAAAGAAAGATCCTAGCCTTTCTACTCTAGAAGGCCTTATACATCTTGCAGTAGAGACAACCATCTAGCACAAGTCATTGGAGATTGCTTTAGATAATTAGGATGCTTCTCTCAAGATGATTATGGTAGTAAATAAAACATTTTTGGCTAAATATTCTATTTATCCTTAGGAGCCTTTGACATAACTGTCAAAAAGGGGGAGATATAATGTTTTGGTGTGAATAAAAGAAAGGGGGAGATATAATGCTTTGGGGGAGATGTGAATAAGAATGGGAGATAATACATTCTTTGATGGAAGCAATAAAGAATATCCAAAGGGGGAGATATTCACATTCACATTTTTGAGGAAGTAATAAAAGCCAAGAAGGATGCAAAACTATAAGAAGATGTGAAAGGGGAACAGATTTAGAGTACAGGAAGTAGAAATAGGGTACATAGATGCAGATAAGGTAGACAAGGCAAAGAGTATTAGATACATTAGCATAAGACACATTTAGCACAAGAATTTTGGTTACAGGAATTGAAATGGCACATAAGCACAAGGGGAGTTACAAAATTCTAATGTATATAAAATTTTTGAACAAGTTTTTGAAGTCTTGTATATATGCCAAACAAAATATGTAGTATACTCATAGAGATCAGATTTATAATGTTTAGTTAAGTGTGTTTGCCACTCATGTCAAAGGGGGAGATTATTAGTCTCAGAATTGGTTTTGACAATTAAGTTTCAACACACTTGATCAATTCTTTAGTAGATTTCGAGTATGATACAGAAGTTGAGCTACAATGTATGTCGAGCTAGAAAATTATTTAGGTGCCAAGTGAAGTTCACGTGCTGAGTGAAGTATAAGTGCCAAGAAGAGTATAGATGCTGAGTGAAACAAAATTGCTATAGGAGCTAAGTGAGTTAGTTTTCCTATATGTGTCGAGCATCAACAACTAGTATATGTTGAGTAACACAAAATCAACATATAAGTTTGTGCCTTCACAAACTCAGATGTAAACCATTTTTGTAGCCAACATGGGATGAATCTTGAAAGATCTTGAAGATAAGATTGAATCTTTAGCATTACCTATGTAATCAACATGTAGCCAATGAGAAAAATGTAGAAGGCATGCAACCAATAGGAAAAGTGCAATAAATAAGTAGGAAATGAAGATTTAATATTGATCATAGAATCATACCTAACCCTAAGTCTTCAAAATCTTTAAAAGGAGGACAAAACCCCATTATGCAAGAGAGAGGATATGCGAGAAAGAAGTGTATGGTTGAATTATGTAAAAAGACTTAGTGAAGAACAAAGCAACATTGCATAATCTAGTTGATCAAGAATAGAGTATCAGAACCTCATAAAGTGTCATATCATATCAGTCAGAGAAGAACAAGGATTTGTAATCAACAATTGAGGATTGCAAGTTATCAAGTCAAAATATTCTAATACTCTCTAGTAGTTGTTGTTGGAAATGATTGAAAGGATCATGAATGAAGAATAATAGAATGGGTAAAGAATATTTTCAATCATTGTTTTGTCATTAATGTCAAACTTGCTACTTGTAGGAATGACAATTGCTTAAGTGATCCAAATACTATCAATTGGTTGATTGACAAGGAGGAGGCAATCAATAAGATGTAACTAGAGCACCTAAGAGAAACGTTGAAGTTATGATGTTGTAATAAAGTATAAGGATCAGCTAAGCCATTGATGAAATAGTGTATTGATGACATAATCTAAGAGGATGGACACACTGAGACACATCAAAGATGTAATGTTTAACTAAGTCATTTGTACAACCTAACTAAGTTCATTGGAGAGAGCCGAGCAAGTTCAACTTCAGTGTGAGGTGAGTGATTATTCAGGTGTCAAGTAACACATAATCCTTCAGGTGCCAAGTATGAAAAAAAAAAGTTAATGGATGCTGAGCAAGTTTCTTCAGGTGCTGAGCATCAGTAAATACAGTAGGAGCCGAGTAACATAGAAGGTGCCAAGCATCAATAAACCAATGATGCCAAGTTGTTGCATTATTTGTTAAGTCAAAGATTCACCAGATTAGTAACGATATAAGTTTGTTACATTGAAATTTGTGAATTAGTTGGATGATAAGGATGATGAGTAGATGTCACAGAATTTCATGTGAACCATGCAAACCAATTCAAGGCAAATGCTAATGGATTTATCATGAAGTTTCTAGATGAAGCAATTTGGAGGAAAATAAATATTGTTTTCTCATATCAAATTAAGATTTGAGCAAGAAATGAAGAACATAACTTCTTTATAAGGAGTTACAGGTTAGAGTTCAAGAGAGTGCAAGAGGGATTTGGTCATAAGTGTGGTCATGTGGAGAAGCCAAGAGAAGGATAGTGTGAAGTGTCAAGAAGAGGACACAGTGAGGAGTAAGAATAGAGCATCAAGACTCTGAGTTGATCAAGTGAACATAGAGTGCATTGGCATAAAGAGTGGAAGAAATCAAGGAGACAGATCTTGAAGGGTGAACAAGCTATTAGCACTGCAAGGAAGAAAATCCAAGCAAAGAAAAGAACTAAAGAGTGATCTAAAATCTGCAAGGTTAGAGTTGCAATATTTATTAGGTCAAAACCCTTCTAATACTTTCTTACCATTGTATTAGACATTGAAATCCTACATTGTTAGGTTAGCTTAATAGCTAGGTGGATAACCCTCAAAAAAGGATAGAAGATCCCTAGGAGAAGAATAAGAGATCCTCAAGAGAATGATAGGAGATCCTCAGGAGGAGGATAAGAGATACTTAAGAGAAGGATAGGAGATCCTTAGAGAGGGATAAAATATTATTTTGAGAAGGTGACTGTAAATCCCATGGACTTGGGTGGGCCTAACAGCTCTATGTAAATCCTTTAATAGGGTGACATTCTAAGTTGAATGTTCTTAAAGTCCTCTAACAGGGCACACTCCTAACAGGGTGCACAAATCCTTTAACAAGGTCACATTTAGTAGTGTGTTGTAGCCTTTAATAGGGCAAGCCTTTAACAAGGCAAACCATCAAAATTGGTTGAAATCAATTGCACATTTATTTTGTGGGTGTCATCCCTACCACAGTTTTACATTCTTATTCCTGGAGGGTTTCTAGGCCACCAAAATCCTTTGTGTTATGGTGTGATGCATGTTTACTTTTCATGTTTAATTGTATGCATGTTAAGAAAGTAAAAAGGATAGTACTTCTGATTCATCTTTGTTTTATTAGAAAGTTTGGACTAGACATTATTGGACCTTGAATAACTGATTCACCCCCCTCTCAGTTATTCTAAAAGAATTCTAACAGTTGTATTAGATATGGAAATTCTATGGACTTAGGTTGGCCTAGCATCCATTTGTAAATCCTTTAACAGGGTGGCATTCCAAGTGAATGTAAAAAAGTCCTTTAACTAGGCCTACTTTTAGCAGGGTAGTTAAATCCTTTAACTAGGTCACTTTTGTAAAGTCTTTAACAGGACAAGCCTTTCACAGGGCAAACCATTGGAAGTGGTCAAACATTGTAACCTTGAACAGTTACATATTGTTGCAGTGATATTTTGTGGGTGTCATCCCCATCCCAGTTTTACCTTCTGATTTTGGAAGGTTTTTGGGTTACCAAAATTTGTGTGTTATATATTTTCATGCATGTCTCTCCTTTCATGTTTATTAGATGAATTAGATGCATGTGAATGATTTGAGTTAAAAGGATTTGAAAAGGTTAAAGTTGATTATTTCTGATTCACTCCCCCCCCAGAAGTAAATCTTTCCACTTGTTAATTCCAACACTTAGAACTTTAAACATGGGCCCTAAAGAGGGGTCCAAGATACCATGACACCATAAATATGGCCTCTAATGAAACAAAGGGCCCTAATTCAATGAATCAAAGATTTAATAAGCCATGAATGGGCCAATATCATATGTGTTGATTTATATTTAAGACAAGGGCTCAATTTTTAAATGTAAGGCATCATATATAACCTCAACTTGCCCTAAGTTTAACCACTATAGGAAAAATTTTAATGAGGAAATTCTTACATGGAGAAGCTCGATCCAATGTAGAGGGCTTAAAATTCAAATTTAAAGTTGAAAGAGGCATGAATATAATAAGGAGACTACAAATTCAATGTGAATGAGATTTCCATTAAATATCTGTTGTTAAATATGAAAAGAATATTTTAGCTTTGTGTTGGTAAATAGATTTGGCTTTACATATGATCTAACACTACCCTTAAAACCTCTTTGTTATACAAAAATTGAGTGAACTATATTAGTTCCTCCCAATTGGAAGGTAAAACTCCCATGTATATGTATGCAATGAATTTTATATTAAACTTGCTAACTAGAGGGGGGTATGCACTAGAATGTAGGAAAATCTTTAACAAATACACATCACCATGAAATATTCATAGATAAAAACATGTATGCATTTTGAATATGTATATGCAACCACCTCTATTTTTATATGAAGAAGAAAACATGATATTAACTTCAATTTGTGAAAATATAGTTTCTGCTAATGGCAACTAATGAGAAAATAGTGATGCAAAGAACACCTTGAATTATCAATACAAAAAAAAAGTTTGGTATTCACAATTTTATCCAGTCCACAATATTTTCATTAAACACCATTAAAAAAATAAAGAAGAAAAGTTTACTTTTAACAATAGTAATCACCCAAAATTATAGACAATATATAGTCTTTTCAACTTTCAAACTAGAAATAGTTATCAAAATTGTTACAATAGTCTTGATTTAAAATAACATAAATTAGTGATTTAGACACTTTTCAAATGAACATAAAAATTGAAACTAGAATGACATCTAGCAAACATATGTCATGGTGCTTTTTCTTCTTCTTCCTTCACAAGTGTCTTTTTGTAAGAACCCCAACTTGGTTCAATCACTTAACTCACTATTAGCAGCAACTATGCTTAATGGTTGTAATTATTGTTTTTGCATTTTCTTATTTTTTCATTCTTTTGAGGGTTTTTTTGACATTAAACAAATAACTATTCTTATAGAATATGCTTGATTGAAATAACTGCAAAAGTAGACTTCAATATTGAATGGAAATCAAGATAACAATTTTTTCTATGAAGAGTACAAGTCTGGAATAAATATTCCTTACAAAACCAAGTAAAAAAATGATGAGAAAACTTGACTATTGTGCTGCAAACTACAAGACTTCTGATTTTGGAAGCGTGAATCTTTATTGCCTTTATTACTATACCACAAGTACAATTCATGGGTATTATAGAAAAACACTATACCATGGGTACTTTTTACATCACCATAGAAAAATAATCATGACATACTATAGAAGCTATAATTAATCTTTTTCTATCTCCTTTTGACTACTTAAATAAACATGTATTGAAGCACAATAGAGTTCCTAAATGAAACTCTCCAATTTCCCAAATTCACTAGCCAGCTCAAATGTAGACACACAAAAGAACTATGTTCTCCAATGGTAAAGATGTAAACTCTTCTCAAAGCTCAAAATTGTCAATGATCAATTTTTAAAATTACAATGGATGCCTTTCTTCTTTCCAAGAAAGCATAAATAAGCTTTCCAACCCTAAATCGACTTCTCCTTGGAAATTTGTGATTTCTCTCTTTAATGCATTCATAAATATAACCATCAAATAAATTTAATGATTTAGACTTAGGAAATATCATTTAATATTTCTCCTCCACTTAATACATTCATTTGACCCATCAATCACTTAAGTGATTTAATAGGAAGTCAATTTACAACTTGATATTAAATCCTTTACAATTTTATAAATATGCAACTACTAAAAACTAAATAACTCCCTTAATATTATGAATCTAGCTTAACTATTTGAAATCAAAGTTGGAATAATAATTTACCATGTGATCAAATCATTTTTGAAAAATAGCTAGGGTCCATCTCTTTGACTCAAAAAATTTCTAAAAATAGAAAAACTCAAACATCTGAGTCCGAGTCATCTCTCCATAGCAAATTTAAGGTATGGAGCTCTAGAAAAATTGAGCCATCAGAAAGACACATCTCCCTTGTGCATAAATTGGCCCTCTATCCACCTCGAATAGTCTCCAAGGGTCCACTAATAAGCTAATCAATGGCTATAATGATGTCTCTAGCTAAAGGGGACATTATAGTCCACCCTTCCTAAAATTTCCTATCCTTAAGCAACTTCAACTTTGGATGCTATAAGATCTTGCTCTTCCATGTAAAATCCTTGACCAACATGCCCTTTTATTTCACCAAGTATTCACTAGTAACGTGTCTCAAATTGCTCTCCTTGAACTCTATGATAGCTTCTGACACCAAAACCAACTTTCCCTCATTGTATAAGGGTGAAAGAACTTTAGAAGGGACAACATAATGTCCTAACATCTTTTTGAGATGTAACACATGAAAAACATTATGGGATTTTCTCTCTACCATAAAATAAAACTCATGGGCCACATTTCCCACTCTCCTAATGACCTTAAAAGTTCTATAGTATCATGGCTTAAGTTTCTCGACACTACTCATTTTAAGAGTGGACCAGCGATAAGGCTACAACATCAACTATACCATATCTACTACCTCAAAAGCCCTCTCAGCCCTCTTCTGATCTACATACTACTTTTGTTGGTTCTCTACCTTTGTGATATCTTCCTTTATAGCCCTGATAATGTCTAGACTCTCTTGTAATAAATCTCTAGCACTAGGCACTCTACTATCACTCTGCAACAAATCCATGAAATTGGGTGCCTCATTACCCATATAATACCATGAAAGATGACATCTGGATAGACTTGTAATAAGTGGAGTGATAGCAATAATCACATAGATAAATCCACTTAATTTAAACCTTAAACTACTCTACTATGTGCTTTTTCAAGTATCCCTCCACCCATTTATTGACTATCTCAGTTTGTCCATTTGTCTAGGGGTGGTATTTGGTACTTAGAGTGAGCTCTTTCCTACACAATATGAACAACCCCTTCCAGAAGTGACTAATAAATCTATCCCTAGTCAATGTTGTCAAAAATTGACACATTTTATATGAAAATGGGAGTTTTGATACCTTCTAAAACCAATTATGAGGTCTGTTTTCCTTCAAAGTGCTCCAAAAAATTAGAGACCCCCCTATTTTCATAGAAAATACCTAGAAAAAGATAGATCTATTGTGTCAAACTCTCATTCTTCTTTTTCTCCAAATAAGAGCAAGCTATAATAGGTTAGGCTGTGATACCATGTAGCATTTAAGAAATACAAATCCACAAAACCTGAAGAACACCTACATGAAATAACCTTTCATAGAGAAGAAAAGACAAAGAAGAGGCAAGGGTTTTTCTCTAAAAATATAGAAAATTATATTACCATATTGAAAAGATGAGATATATTTACAAAAGATCAATCCCTATAGAAGGAGATCAAAAAACCTTAAAGGGAAACCCTAAGAGGTAAATGACATTTACTAGTTACTAATTAATTATTAAATGGAAATGCAATTTCATAAAGAGAAATCTTAAAAAGGGAGTAAAGGTAATTTTATAAATGAAATTAAAATAACCTTTTACTATAAAAATAACCTCCTATGCCATAGCCAAACATCTTCAAATTGTGTAGAAAAGCATGTTTCATTAGATAGGTCTAGATAGAACAAGTTACCTCTAGTTTTCTCTTCGCTTCCATTTAGTTCACCAATAGCATCATAGATATTTTCTTTCTAGTTCTAAAGGTCAACTCTAAATCCTAAACTAATCAACTATATCACACTCAACAAGTTATATTTCATACCTTCAACCCAATATGCATTATGACATTTGATCTTTTCATTTAGTATAATTGATCCTTTACCTTTCACATAACATGGTATATCATTTCCAAACTTGACACTACTTCCACTATAATGTACTACCTTACCAAACTTACTTGTATCACCAGTCATGTGATGTGAACATCCACTATCAATTATCCATCTATTATTCTTGATTATATGTGAGATTAAATCATTTTTCTCATACATTTCATCATCATAGTCATCTTTCATAGAAACATAGACAACTTCTTCATAATTTTTATCAGTATCACTATTAGTAGTAACTTTAGAAATGTAATAGGATTTTGTAATAACCCCAACTAGTTATAACTTTGTGAAACAACAAATCCTTCTCAAATTCAATTGTTTGACATTTTGTCAAACACTTTTCAAGCAAGCTCTAATACCAATGTAATATGCCTTGCTCAAACTGACTAATTTTAGCCCAAGGAATATTGTCAAATACTTGTATGTTGCCTTTCTCTTTTCTCTTTTTTTTTGTTTTAGATTATTTGATATAATTTGAATGATGCTAAGAAATTTAGTATGTTCACAAATGATATTACAATACCTCTTGCAATTAATTAACATGCAAGTGTAGTGCTTTTTAGTATTTTCAATGTAAATACATGAAAACTAGATATGGTATGCATACCTGCAACAAACTGACATTTTGACAAACAATTGGCATACACCTATTATTATGATCATATATGCTATTAGATGGACATTTTGTCAAAAAACAAATTGTATGCAACATATATCTCTTTTATTGAATTCATTCCCATGTACAATGTTGCTATGAATTTTTCAAGACAAATGGGCTTACAATAATGACTATAGTAATGCCAAATCTGATTCTGAGTTATCACTTACAATAGAAAAATTATATGCCTAAGATTACAATTCTAACTACTAATAGTTGCAAGAGGAGCCTAATAATAGTGATGCCCATAGATGGAGATGAAAGTTGCAATTGGAATCAAGCATAAATATTGTAGCATGACACTATTCAAGCATACTATAGTAGCTAGCAATAAATGTATTCTCCAATTTAAGCACAAATAGAACTCCAAAATGAAGCTCTCATGAATGCCAAATTTAGTGGATATTTCACCACCTCAAATAGCTGCAACATTGAACAATTGATGCTCTCCAATGGCTAACTGAAATCATAAACCCTTAGTTTCTAATCCCAAGTTTATATCAAATACAATTGACAATAATCAGATGCCTAACAATAAAGCTCTCACCTTTATTTATTATTTTACTTTATCCTTCTAGAAGGAAATAAAATATTATTTAATTTCACTCTCTAGAAGCTTCCCCCTTTTCGATACAACAATTAGTTGTGCTTCTAGAAAATGCACTTTCTAGAAGCTTCCCCCTTTCTAATACAATAATTACTTGTGCTTTTAGAAAATTAAATTAATTAAATATAAAGTTACCTTTAGATTTATTTATCTATTGAATTTAATTTAATTTATTTCTCCTTATTTCTCTACTTAGCCTTCAAAGAATGAAAAGCTAAGAACTCCATTGAGGGTCAAAAAGATGGGGAACATTATAATCCACCCTCACTGAAATTGCTTGTCCTTAAGAAATCTAAAAAAATATTGAACTCCAACCTCCACCTAGATCCCAAATGAAGTAGTATGTGACACCCCTATCAACATTGAACCAACTGCATACCACTAACATCATCAGGACCAACAACATAACCTATAGTATAGAACTCAAAACCTATGCTAATGATGTAAGAGTTAGAATATTGCTGGAAGAAAACCCCACATGAAATATCTTCATCTTGGTCCCACCCATATAATATATACTAGACTGGAATCATGATCAACAATCACTTGAAGAGACATAGTTGTAGGAGAACCATATGCACTCATGCCAACTATATCAACAATAGGTATAGCCACGTCAAAATATATGGACATAGGAACATTACCAACTTCCACAACACAAAACTAAATCTTTACAAATGGTGAAAACTAAGCCCAACTCCACTTAGGTGAGTGATCAACATCAACCTCAAACATCAAGTTTTCATAAGACAATGTTGCATCCATATCAAACATAGTATTTTCCATGAATTGAACATCAACACTTTGTTGATCGATAGTATAAGATGACTCTATCACTATATCACTCACCTCATCAACAATAAAAAGTGTACTATCATCAGAGCGCACATCTATAATTGGATTCATATTGCTAAACACCTCATTGGATGGTTCAACTAACACATAAGTGGCTATTGATATGACAGTATCCTCAAGTGCTCCTACTCCCACTATTGTTGCATCACCATCAAATACATGTTCTAGGGAACTCATGCCAACAATTGCATCATTTGACTTAACCTGACATGAATTCTTATCACATTCCACCTCAATTGTGCCTAACTCATGCATTTTTTCATAAGAAATGTCCTACAAATCTAAAGTCAAAATTGTATCATCACATTTCACTCTTTGAAAAAGTGATATCATGCTTTACTCATATCTCAGATTTGAAATTAGTTGGGTCATCCATTTATGATTTTGATTCATCTCATTCACTAGCACATCCAACTGTTTCACAATACCTTGTATCTCAAAATCTCCATCCCTCGATGGAGAAGTATGCCCTCTATAGGTATAATGAATACCAAACCTTCTATTACCATCCATAATGTTGAAAGCCAAGTCCTCTACTTGTGGGTCAAGAGAAAAGTAATGAGCACTCCTTATAGTGTAATGCCAATAAAAACTCCCAATCTCTATCAAGGGCTCATCATCATCAAACTAAGAATTACAATATGACTCCACTCTTTGACTCTGAACTATCAGTCAAGTAGGATCTTGGGCAACCCTCTCAACAAACTCAACCACAAAATCCCTATTAGGAAGCATTGTAGCCAAAGTCACTATAGTCTTCCCACTAATCATCATATAGCATGAGAGCCCCAAATGAGAGTACCCTTAGATATACTATATGAAACCTCTTGCAAATCCAAGCTCTCCAGAAAATACTCCATGAATGACTTAGAATAGTAGAAATTATATGTGGAAGCATCAATTTGCTCCCCTGCAATCCATAGCTAATCCCTCTGAAAATATGATAATGCAAATTATCAAATGCTACTAGCTATTTGAAAAGAAGAAATAGATTCACTTCCAATCAAAGGAAGCAAAGCACCATCTCCATTGATGCTCTCACCTCCTTTGTACATACTACACTCATATCCTAGATGACTATGTTTGCTACATTATCACATCCCTCATCCTCAACCATAGAAGTTAACTCACCACATAACACAATATGTAACTAAATATGATATGGGTCTGGTGTCGATTGTACCCATTCTAACTCCATGGTAACCTTATCCAAATATGATTGTGACTTTTGAAGAGCCAACTAAGTATACTGAAGAGAGTCTACAATCACCTCAAGCTCTCAGGTGAGCTCATCCACCTCCTCCTCTTTCCCTAACAACATCTCATAGCAAGTGCTACCCACTCCAAAAGGTAATCCCAATCAGCAATTAACTAAGAGTAACTATGATTCAAGATCCTAATAGAATCTTGAAGCACATGAACCTCTTCTAGAGGAAGAGTACTATCACCATGCATATCAAACATAGGAGCACCCCAACTAGATGTAGCTAACATTTGACGAATAGCATCATAATGCTCAAGAGCTAAAGAAATGTTACTATCACTCACCTTCACCTGACAAATCACATGATGCCTTGATAATCCTTGACTCCTATGCAAGCTCTTTATCTCACTAACTACATTGAGATAGGAAGTTGAATCAAAAATTTCCAACACAAGATTGCTCATACGAGTGTTATCGTCCTCAAATAATTCTATGTCCAAAATAGAACTTCCATGTACCTCAACCATCTCCTCATCCAATGAAATGGAATCCCTTGTCATATCAACTCACATGTCTCAGCTTCCACCTCAATAGTAAGATCCTATAAGCATTGATCCTAGGACCCATCCAAAACCTCCTTGAATTCATCACCCAATATTTGACAAGGGGTGTCATACCCAATATATCTTATAGCATCATCAAATGGATCATTAGATGTTTCCATACTATCTGCATCGACATCTCTTGACAAAGCCTCTACTATAGACTCCTAACTTTGCACACATGACTCAACACTAGGCTACAAATTAGTAATGCTAGAACATAAACCCACATCTACTGACTCTGCTGAAACACTCACATCACCAACATCACAACTCAATGACTCTATATGTTCTTCTATCCAACTTGAGGAAGCAACTACCTCTTGCACTATAGCGACACCATGAGATCTCACATAAAAATCTCCAACAATAATCCTATACTCAAGAGAGCTAAAAGTATTAGTGATAACAACTACATCAACTGTCTATGCAGTAACTATAACAATAGCTCTAGGAGCCTTAACATGTTAAAGCTCAGTGCCACTAAGTCCATCGTCAACATTGTAGATAGGACTAGTAGGTGTTGTAATAAATATAGGTACATTTGCATCAGGGACTCCTATTGGGGAAAACTCAAACTTCCTTCCCTATAACCTCAGTGTTGGCCTTCTAAAGGCAAAAACCATATACCTTGCTGCCCTTTCAATTGTCTTTGGACTTAACAAGCTCTTTGCAAACCTTTGTTGATGAAGCTTAAGTTTCTCCATACTTTCCTACAAAGCACTCATCTTCGTGCTAACTTCTTTATTACTCCACCGACTTCTAGAACTGCCAGTCCTCCTATTCCTATCCATGGCTAGAAAATGCAAGAGTTGGTTACTCTAAATGCAACAAAAAAATTGATAATAATATAAATTTCCTACCCCACAAGATGACAGGAAACCACTCAAATACCACTTTAATAACCTGAATTAGTTATAACTTTTTGAAACACCAAATCCATCTCAAATTCAATTGTTTGACATTTTTTTAGACACTTTATAAGAAATATTTGATACCAATGTAATATCCCTTGCCCAAATTTGACTAATTTTAGCTCAAAGAATATTGTCAAACACTTGTGTGTTGTTTTTCTCTTTGATGATTTTTTTGTGTTTCAGATTGTTTGATATAGTTTGAATGATGCTAACGAATTTAGAATGTTTGAAAATGATAGTATAATACCTCTTAAAATGAAATAATATGCAAGTGCGGTTCTTTTTGGTATTCTCAATGCATGTGTGTGTGTGTGTGTGTGTGTGTGTGTGTGTGTGTGTGTGTGTGTGTGTGTGTGTGTGTGTGTGTGTGTTTGTGTGTGTGTGTGTGTGTGTGTGTGTGTGTGTGTGTGAAAACTAGATATGGAATGCAACCAACTGACATTTTGACAAACAATTGGCATACAACTATTATGTTGATCATATACGCTATTAGATGGACAATTCATGAAACAAATGGTATGCAACATATATCCCCTTATTTTAATTCATGCCTATGTACAATATTACTATGAATTTTCCAAGACAAATGGGCTTACAATAATGACTAAAACAATGCCAAATCTAATTCTAAATTATCGCTTACAACAACAAAATTATATGCCTAATATTATAATACTAGCTGCTAATAGTTGCAAGAGGAACCTAATAATAGTTATGCCCAGGGATGGAATCATAAACAAGCCAAGTACTATAGCACAAGTACTATTCACATCACTGAAGCAACCAACAATAAATGTATTCTCCAATTTAAGCACAAATAGAACTCTAGAATGAAGTTCTCCTTAATTCCAAATTCAATGGATATTTGACCACCTCAAATGGTTGTAACACTAAATAATTGACACTCTCCAATGGCTAACTAAAATCAAAATCCCTTTGTTTCTTCTCCCAAGTTTATATCAAATGCAATTTCCAATAATCGGATGTCTAACAATGAAGCTCTTGCCTCTATTTATTATTTTCCTTCACCCTTCTAGAAGGAAATAAAATATTATTTAATTACACTCTCTAGAAGCTTCCCTCTTTCCAATACAATAACTAGTTGTGCTTTTGGAAAATGCACTCTCTAGAAGCTTCCCCCTTTCTAACACAATAATTAGTTGTGCTTCTAGAAAATTAAATTAATTAAATATAAAGTCACCTTTAGATTTATTTATTTATTGACTTTAATTTAATTTATTTTTTTCTTATTCATCCACTTAGCCTTCGAAGAATGAAAAGCTAAGAACTCCATTGAGGGTCTAAAAGATGGGGAACATTATATATTTATTACCTTTTCCTTTGTAGTCTCTATTTCCTTAGTTGTCTTTGTTGCGTCTCCTTCCTCAGTATTTATTGTCCTTCCTCTTAACATTTTCTTCTCTATTAGGACACCTTGCTATAATATGACTAGCATGTTTACATGTAAAACAAGTAAGAGGGAGTTTACCTTTGTATTTTCCCTTTCCTCTTGGTGGCCTCTTAGCCAATAATGCTTCAAGTTCATCATTCAATTCACTGTCACTATTTACATGCTTAATTTTCTTCTTTCCTCTGGATTCATCAAGAGTTGATTTTTCTTTGAAAGCACTTTCAATATTAGTAGGTGTGTAAATATCAAACTTTTCCAACTCAAAAGATGTGAGTCTACCAACTAGACTATCTAATGTCAAATCATTACTAGGTCTACATCTAAGTTCTTGTATTGTAAAAACTCTAATAGCATAGACAGGATGTAAATTTCTCAATACCTTGTTGATCACTATTTCCTTAGATGTGACACCACCAATGCTTTTGATATCATTCAACACTTCTTTGATTTTCCCAACATACTGTGCTAGATTTTCACCTTCCCTCATCTTCATGTCATCAAACTTTTCTCTTAAGATTATTGTCTTGGCTCTCAACACATTTGTGTCTCCTCCATGGATCAATGCCAACTTGTCCTATACCTACTTTTCATTTTCATAGTCTTTCACTTCTTCTAATCTAGAATAGCTTAGCAAGGATGTGAGTTCAATCATAATTTTATTATGCTCCTACTTCTCTTTCATTTTCTCAACCATCATAGGCCTGGGAACTTCAATCTACTCATTCTCTATATAGTAAAGTGCAAAATCTTGAATAATAGACAAATGCAACTTCATTAGCCCTTTCCATGCTAAGAAGTTCTCCTTGCTCAACTTGGGCACCTCTCTCTTATAAATCTTGGTATTTTTCTTTAAGTCCTTCAAACTTTCACACAAGCTCCAATGCTCTAATACCAATTGTTAGAATATTTAGAATAACTGAGAGGGGGTGAATCACTTATCCTCTAGTCTAGATGTATATAATCCACTTTTAACAACTTCAAAAAAATTAATCAAACTCATTAAAAATATAACAAATAAAACTCTTCATCAACATTCAACTTATTCATTCCATTTTATCTCTTTGTTCAATATGTGCTGACTAGTAGAATAATATCATAGTTAATAATAAACTTCAAACTTTAAAATAGTAAGTTCCATAAACACATAAAAAATATCCACACAAATGTTTGACACTAGAGTTTAATGTGGTAAACCAATTTGGGAAAATCCACCAAATAACATGCTATTGCTTTTCACTCTTCTAAAGTGAGCTTTGTTAGTCAACCTTGTTAAAGGTTACAAAACACATTATTAGGTGTGACCTTATCAAAGGATTTAATCACCCTATTAGGAGTGGCCTTGTTAGAGGACTTTAGAACATTCCCTTAGAATGTAGCATTATTAAAGAATTTAAAAATGTCTATTAGATCAACCTTAATCAAAAATATTTTATTACTACCACAATGATTAGAAAGAAATAGCTAGGTTTGATCTGATAATATACAACTCACTTTGAAAATTCAAATCTACATTCAACTCAATCCTAGTTCATTGAGTGGACTCCATCTCTGTCAAAAACTCAGATCTGCTTGGCAACTCTTCAAGCAATTTCCCACATCACAAACTTAGCACTTCTCCTTTTCAAGTCTATTCTCCAATTGTCTTCACAAATTCTAGTCCAACAACCACATAAAATATCTCATATGCCTCCTTAAATAGGAAGCATAGATCCTTTTCCTCTTAAACATAACTATAGATCATAGGGTTACAATTACACACAATAGATTCAATGAATTTAGCCATCTTCTATTCTTTTATTTCTTCTTGAAACTTCTAGAAACATTTCCTCAAATCTTAGCCTTTGATTGCTCAACTAATTTTCCATGCATTAAATAATTTAGCTCATCAATCTTTATTGTCAACACATTGTGATTATTTTGAGAACTCAACACTGTTGAACACAAATCTTGATGCATTCTCAAACTATTGGTTTGCTGACACTTGGTCATAACTAATTTTTTTCTTGGTCATTACTAGATCACTAGGTCATCGCTAAACTATCTTGCTCTATTTACATTGTGCAACTTGATCCATCACTCGACCAATACTAATACCCAACCAACATTGTTCTACTCAACAATACTTAAGCTCCTTAATCTTTTTCTTTATATACTCAATTTCTTCACAACTAATCTTTCTTCTTTTCTTATTGTAATGAATAAACAATACATTATCTTGTAAATTACTAATGTAATGTCCCCATTTGATCCTCTCAATTTTGAATTATTATTTTATGTTCATCTTGGATACCTAAATAATATTTTTGATACTGCTTACATACTTATCACACCTGAAGGTGTGTGACTCTTTAGTGTCCTTAATTTAAATTTAACATTATTATATTGTGATTTAATAATAGTGAAACTATTATATTTATTTATCATATCATTTCCAATAATATTATTTATTTGGTTATAATATTGTAACAATATCAATTTATAATAAGACTTGATGTATTATTGTTTCATATATGTTTATATTTAAAGTGATATGATAATATTTATATTACTATGGTATATAACATATTATAATTTATATTCTTATCTTAGTATTATATTATATTATTTATTTGCATATATTTTTTTTCTACTTTTAATACTATAAACTTTATATCTAATGGTTATTTATTATTAAATCTCATCTCAAGGTGGGGATATCACAACTAACTTATCAAGTGCCTATTGTAGTTCCATCACACTTTCACATCTCAACTTAACCTTTCACTAGGTCATCTCATGATTTCTTATTTTCAAATCCTCTTCATCAATAAAATGATATGACACTCTAACTATTAGTAAAATGTCTAACCAATAAGGTTTGACATCAATGACAACATTGTAGGGAAACTTGGCAAGAAAAAATATAACCGTTTCCACATAACCCATAATAGATCTGAAATAAACACAAAATTAAAATCCACATGCAAGAGAATAGACAACATACCCACAAAATTGTGACACAAGATATACCCTGGGAAACCCTCATTGAGGGAAAAAACCCAGCCTCCAAAACCATCCATCACCATGTATTATTCAACAAAAAATACCATTGCCATACAACCATGAAAGCCTTCATGGCCATAGCCACAACTGAGAAAACTATGTGAACAAGCATGAATCCACACATCCCATGCCATGCTTTCAACCTTCACAAATGCTCCCTTGGCTAACCTGTCAAGCCTTGTCCCGCTCGACTCTTGCCTTTTGTCTTCTCCTTGTCACTCTCTCTCTCTCTACAACAACTACCCTTGTGGCTGCTTATATAGTAGCAAGTCCCACAAAACCACCAAGTGGTATTACATAAACCATGTGCTAAAACCATGTGCTACCTAACCCACTGACCCCACATTTAATATTGGGCATTTAATTATTTTCCCCAATATTAAATAATTACATAAAATATTTTCACAATGTTACAATACAACTCATCAAGAATATTCCATGGGAATCTTTACATGTTGCACGTCCATCTAGGTACAACATTACATAGTAAAAATAAAATAATAAAATAACAATATTATGCAATGTGTGCAACACCCATTATCTCAACAATCTCCCACTTGTTGTATACATTGCATAGGGTCAATCCGTAGCCACATAAATGAACAAGGGAACAATCCCTCCAAGCACATCCACCATCATGGATCAAAATACACCAAGTGCTCCATCCTAGTACCCGCGACAAAATCAAAGTATCCAGCATCTCGAACATGAATGATCTCACCTCCTATTATGCCACTCTCACTGGACATACATAAAAGCCATCGAAAGAGAAAGCCACCCAACCTGTCGCATTAGAAGATCATAAAATCCTGTACCAACTAAAAATTCCAAGCACAAAAACCTGATCCAAAGGTAATCACATGTATCTGTAGTTGTCAAAATATCCATAACTGAAATAGCACCCACAACAAAGTGCCAAACCCATCCAACTATCCATACCTCAAAGGTATAACAAGTGAATCTCATATTACCGACATATCCATTCTACAACCTGCAATCACAAGCCTCAAGAGCAATACCTACCACATATATACCAAGAAGCTCCCACTGCAAAAGATAATGTCAAATGTATAACCAATCCACTCAACACATCTCAAAGAAGTGAATCCATGTAGTATCAAGGACATCCACAATACATAATCCAATATCCTGCAAGAATAACTCTCATAACAAGTCTCCAATGCTCTCCCAAGTTCACCACAACCAGCAAAAGAAAGAGAAAGAAATAACCATGCCATCTCTCACATGACATACATGATCACAAACCAGTGATCACAATCTCTAACCAATCTCAAATCCAATGTAGGCAAAACTGAACATCTAGGAAGATAACCAAGACCAGAGAAACCATGCAAATCATAACATGTATCATGTCCTTCTACACACACCTCTAGATGTAAACTGTGCAAGTATGATCTCCTCCATAAAACCCCAACAAGAAGCCTCAACAACACCCAAACCATACCATATAACTAATCATGGATGTAAGCCTCTCACAAGAAGATCAAACTCATAAAACCATTCCTAAACCAAGGAATAACCATTCCTAATCCAAGGAAAATGCCCAATATAAAACCATCTCCCAAACTCAACCATCATAATAACATATGCATATGGAGATAACCAATGCTTAACCATCCCTCAAATGAACCCTCCAGAACTAACTCATGTACCATAGCTCAAGATCCATATCCATGAATGACAAGCATAAATATAATGCAACTGAGAGAAACAATGGGCTATACCTCTCAAGTAGCAAACCGCCAAGTAGACCAAGAGTGGGGAATGAGAATTCTCATCAAGATACCCAAGTCTTCAACCAAGACTCATCTAAGAACAATCTCCTCTGAAGTCCATATCAGGTGACTGCCCCTCGAACTTCCTGCTGAAACCATTAACTGTCCCAACAAATACTTCTCTAATCTAAGAGAAATCAGCATCACCACCATCTATAAGTATCCATGAGTACCTGTAACCAATCAATCCATGCCAACTCCAAATGCAACATAGCAATATCATGAAGTATCCATCTTATGATTAGTGTACTCAATACCAAGAAACTAAACAAAGATCAATGTCAAAGTTCCAACCATGGCCTCAGGAACATAAACATGACAACATGATCTTACCATCTCAACTAAAGAGATAACATGCTCCACATGAACACCATAACATGTCACAACTCTAAACGCGTATCAAGAGTATACCATGACATAATAATGAAACCATCCTCATACCAAGGATAACGTGCTAATAAAAGCATAAACCACACCTTTTTCAAGAACCCTATGAGTCATCAAGATGAAACCTTCTCCATACACCATGAAGAAAAACCATCTCCACATACCATGAAGAACCATCTCCACATACCATGAAGATAACCAAGAACTCCATGAGTCCTCAAGATCTAACCATCTTCACACACCATGAAGATAACAAGTGCACCATGCAAATTTCAAAGACACTTCTACAGCAACAGGATCTAAGAAAAACCTCCAACATCTGCAAAAACTCAATAAATATATCAATGCCAAAAAAACTCCCACTCAACCGTGGTACCAAGTCACCTATAGCATCATAAAATCCATCCTCTCCAAACCAAGAAGATATAAACCAAACCAGGAACTAATCCTGCATTGTCACCCCATCACTGTCACAAGCTCCCACTAAACTGTGTATCCAAGCTATCCATGACATATGATGAACAAATCTATCCTCTAACCATGAGAATCAACCAAGGCATCAAACCATCAAAGAACTCAAAGTGCACATCATGAGCTCCTCAAAAGAAACCAAATAACCATGATCCTCTACCAAGAAGATATACCACCATAACTGAATTAGAAAATCCAAGCTAATGAACATCAAGGATGTACCTGTATATCCAATCATGTCATGCCAAAATCCATGACACCATGATCACATCCATGAACCGAGCATCTGACTCTCAATATGTCCAACATGTCAGCATAGTCAACCACAATCCTCTGCCATGACTGTACCTGGTAACAACATATCATCCCTTCTACATGAAGAAAATAGTAAATCATGTGACTTAGGGCATAGACAACCCAAATCCAAGCCACCAATCTGAGTATGCATCAATAATGAAAGATCAATGGGCAAAGACAACCCATAACCAAGCTATAAATGCAACCTGTAAGTATAGATTGCTTACAACACTGCACAACTTGTAGACCCAACAAGTCATCATTCATATCCAAACCAAATACTGATAACCATATCATCATGAGACCAATCTAAATATGAACTAAGTATACAATGACATCAAATCTTAAATCTCTAATGCCATAAACTCACAAGTTACCATAGTCAAAATATATCTATAAACTATTCAGATCAATATATCACCAAAATAAATCATGCCAAACCTACACCAAATCTAAACCAATGTGTAGAGCTCTCCAAGAGCTTTCCGTTGACTATTCAAAGTCCAAAATCTGACTCCGTATGCCCAAGTTATGCCCTAATCCGTGCTCAAAATAAATAACATCTAAATTTAGGGCTCTTAAAACCTAACAAAATTTAAAAATCATAGAACCAAACCTACACCATCTTGTAGTGCTCTGAATTAGGTTTCCAACGCCTAAAAGAACTCTAAAATCTGATATTCTGAGAGAAAGTTATGGTTGTTTTACTAAGACAGTCTTTTTACCATTTTCAGTACGATTTTTCATTTTTTATTTTTTCAGTGACAAAAATTCCGACGAGATTAAATTTGATAGCCATCATGGGCTAAAACTAAAAAACTCTTTCATTTCCTCTGAACATGGCCAAACTAGGGCATATTATATATCAACATTTACGGAAATGTTGACCCAGATCCAATGGTGAGGTCTATTTTTACCCAAAAGGTCATTTCTGCATGCTACCCCCCAAAACCCTCATTTAAATGAAACATCCAAAAAAATATTTTTGTCCAACAATTTCACATGCCCAAATATTTTAACATCCCATCATAATAGCAAATCCAAAACCCTTAGATCTGCAATAAATCATTCATATATCTTGCCCTTTCTTTTATCCTCTCATGCATTCCCATGGATTCAATCTAGGGTTACAATAATAAAACCATAGCTCTGATACCACTTGTAGGGAAACTTGGCAAGAAAAAATATAACCATTTCCACATAACCCATAATAGATCTGAAATAAACACAAAATTAAAATCCACCTGCAAGAGAATAGACAACATACCCACAAAATTGTGACACAAGATATACCCTGGGAAACCCTCATTGAGGGAAAAAACCCAGCCTCCAAAAGCATCCATCACCATGTATTATTCAACAAAAAATACCATTTCCATACAACCATGGAAGCCTTCATGGCCATAGCCACAACTGAGCAAACTATGTGAACAAGCATGAATCCACACATCCCATGCCATGCTTTCAACCTTCACAAATGCTCCCTTGGCTAACCTGACAAGCCTTGTCCCGCTCAACTCTTGCCTTTTGTCTTCTCCTTGTCACTCTCTCTCTCTCTCTACAACAACTACCCTTGTGGCTGCTTATATAGTAGCAAGTCCCACAAAACCACCAAGTGGTATTACATAAACCATGTGCTACCTAACCCACTGACCCCACATTTAATATTGGGCATTTAATTCTTTTTCCCAATATTAAATAATTACATAAAATATTTTCACAATGTTACAATACAACTCATCAAGAATATTCCATGGGAATCTTTACATGTTGCACGTCCATCTAGGTACAACATTACATAATAAAAATAAAAAAATAAAATAACAATATTATGCAATGTGTGCAACACCCATTATCTCAACAAACATAACAATTGGTCTATAGTTGTAGTTCCAACACATGTGTCCATACTTGTTCAATGCAAAACATCTTCCCTTGAACTTCTTTTATATCCTATTTATAGGTTCTTAATTTTGAATAGTTTTTTAAATAGGATCTTGCATAGATTTTTCTTTTCCTTCTTTAGAGCATTCACCATCATGACAACCTGTCTCAATCATGTCACCTTTAGGCTTTTGTTGCATCAATTTCTCATCAAGCTTATCATTGCTCAAGTAAAGCTTCTCAACATGTAATTTTATTTCTACAAGCTCACCCTTGTCAATATTATTGTATTTCTCAAGTTCTTGAATTTTAATCTTAAAGTTTTGATCTCACATTTCCAAGCTAAGTGTTCAATCTATTACATTCATTTGGTTTTCTTTTTAGATCACCCTCAAATTTCTCTCTTTGTAACTTAACAACTTGAATCTTTTTTCCCATCTGAAGTGATGTGATTTCAAATTCATTTTAAGTGCTTCAATAATTTTTTGAAGTTTTCCAATCAAATATGACTCTTCATCTAATTTAGGTTCTTTGATCTATTAAAAAAACTCTTTTCTCTTTATCCTTGAAATGTCAATTTGATCTTTGAGTTTCTTGATGTAATTATGTGCATCTTTAAGCGTCATTTACAATCTTTCATTATCTTCATTTGATAAGTAGGATATCATTTTTGCAACAAGTCAAATTGTGATATTTCTCTCAAGATTTAACTATGTACTTTTTGAGTCAAGCTCATTAACCCATATTTCATGAGTAGTGATTCAAAAAAAAATTCATCTCTCATGAGAATAAATGGAACACTTAGCACTCATCAGATCTAGGTGATGTTCGCAGAGGTGAACTGGGACTTCTCGGGAGGTCACCCATCCTAATACTACTCCATATTGATCATGCTTAACTCAAATATGGGTCAATGAGTTTGACTCAAAAACTACACAGTTAATCCTTATAGCAATATCATAATTTGACTCGTGGAAATTATCTCCTACGTATCAATTGGTGAGCTTAAGTAGATATCTATTGAATGGTTCATAAGGAACAACACTTGGTGAAGGTTTTTCAAATGGGGTTGCAAGTAGAGTATATTTAACCATGGAGGAAACTAAGTAGTTAAGAACACTCAATTTGGAGTAGTGTTGGGATGGGTGACCTCCTATGAAGTCCTAATGCTTCACCTCTGTGAGCATGACCTAGATAAAATGAGTGCTAAGTGTTCCATTTATTCTCATGAGAGATGGATTCATGTTGAATTTATACTCATGAAATATGGGTCAATGACATTTACTCAAAAACTATACAATTAAATTGTGATAGCAATGTCAAAATTATCTTCATTTTCTTTGTCAAAATATTTAAGTGGTGCATCAAAGTTTCTTTGTAAATCACTTTCATACATCAAGATCCTCCTCAAGTTGTAAGACTTTTTTTGAGGAACTAATATTTTATATTGAGTCTTAAGATCAAACAATACATAGAACAAGGGGTGAACCAGCATTGTAAAACTTTTGCACCAATCAATTGTACACTAGAATTGTGCACTTCTCTAAACCCTTATAGACAAGTTATTCCATAGATTGGAATGCTTGAATTTTGTCTTAGAGCTCCCTAGTCATGGAGTGCAAGAGGCATACAAAATGAGCATGAAGATGTTGAACCATTGGTATTTGGTCTTTGATCGTTGTCATTAATGTCAATAATGAAATTATAATGAGAATATGGTATGCTTAACATCATTGAATTATCTTATTTGATGTCCTTCAACATTGTTCAAAACATATTCAACACAAACACTTAAGTGTTATACAATTAACACTTAATGTTCACATTGGTTAAGAAAATGGTTATGAAAAAATGGTTTTGTTCAATGAGAAAGTCAAAAGGATTTTTATCAGTTAGACACCAACTATAATACCTTTTTGGAAATTTCTTTGAGTTAGCTAAAATTGGTCTTTGTTATTTTTTGCATAAAACATGTATGGAAAGAGAAAACTATGTTTATCAAAAGCCATTACCAAATTGTTATGACAATTTTAGCAGTTTTGAGTAGTTTTGGTCTAATGCAAGTTTGGAGTATGCACCTAGCTCCAAGATTTTGATTTTCTTGGTTTATAAGTAGAGGATACATTCCTCTAAAACATCCAATAGGTGGTTTTGATAGAAGTTATAGGATATATGTGGAATTCGTTGTAGACCAAACAATTTGCAGGTAGATTTTTAACATCAAAGAAGAAGGTAATGTTTTATGTTTCTATTTTCCTACTTGTGATTTGATTTTGATTGCAAAAGTTTATCAAAGGTAGAAGAATGGTTATATATTGATTCTTCATTCATTCATATTATTATTTTATCGGATCTTTTAATGGAAAAAGAAAACATATTTGGATATTGGATGTTTTGAGGAGAATAGAAATATATCCTGCATTATGTTTTCAACAAGAATTTGAAAGTAGTGATTCATGATTTTTGTTGTAACAAAGATGATCCTTTGATTTTTTATCTCATTTTTTCATTTTGGAAGTTAGTGCTTTAGGTGTAAGCAATTGGTGTTCCTTGAAACTGGTGTTCCTAAAACAAGGTGTTGGTGCTTCCTAGAGTTGTAGCTCTAAAAGATTTGCCAAAGAGGCCAATAAAGTTTTAGATTCAAAGTCATTTTTTACCCTAAGGAGTTTTCCACATTAAAATAATGTGTCACTTTTTTATTCATTAACTATCTTTCTCATGTGTTAAATTTTATAACTTGTAATTGTTTCAAGTTTTTAAAAAGTATTTTGAGACAAGAGCAAGAGTGCTAGTGTGCAATGCAAGGAATGAATCTAGACAAAGATGAAATGCAAGAATGCAATTATACTAAACAATATGAGCATATTACAACCATTTTAATTAGACTCGGTGATCTAAGCCATTGCAAAAGGAAGTTAAACTACTTGCAAATGAAACTAAGATAATATGAAAATGATGATGAGAGAATAAGACAAGAAGTAATTTCTCCACAAAAGCTCTTAAAGAAACCTATCACATAACAATACTAAAAAATGGGGATCCTTAGACGAGGAGAGAGCTCTCCCTTTTAAAGGTAGATAGATAGTTGAGATGAAGATAAATAAGTGGATGATCAAGGGTGGGGGTTAACTTTTGGCATGATCCATGTACAAGAGGAAGTCAATCGATGAAAAGGAGTTGACTTTTGATGTGAAACAAAAGCCTTTTCTTTTAATTTGTAAATGGAAAAAGGACTTTATGTGTGCACATTGAGTGGGTTAGAAGAATGGGGTCTTTCATTTAATTAAAAGGGGGGCATGTTCTTTTAATCACATATAGACTTAGGATATCATAGTCAGATCATAGGTTAAAATCAAATAAATTGAGTTTTAACAATTTAGCCTAGGTAAGTAATTAATTAATTTAGCCAAAATGCTAAGAAGGGGACTAATAGTCTAGATGACCATTTTTAGGTGATTAAATTTTTCCCTCATTGACTAATGTGTAATTGATTTAGGAACACATTAGGTCAAAGAATACAGAAGCCAAGTAGGCAATAATAGATAGAGAGATATGATTATGAAGAACAAAATGCAGAATGAGCTAACAAGTTCTAAATGTGTAGCCTAATAGCGATAGTACTGAACACTAGGAGAGAGATGATATCAAAACTCAAGAAAAGTAGATAGATCAAGAGCAAATAAAAAGATCAAACATATGCTCCTAACAAATAGATAGTTGTAGCAAATGATGATAGAGTATTTCTGCCCCCTTGGGATCAAAATTAAAATGAGGTAAAGAGAATGCAAAAATGAGAAAGATATGAGTGAATAAAGATATAGAAAAATCCATGATGACAAATATGCGATTAGAATAAAAGAGTGACCATAAGAAAATGATAGAATGCCCCAATTTGACTAGAGTTTACCAATAACGATAAAACCTAAAAATGTTATAATTTCTTTAGAATAACTGAGGAGGGGGGGGTGGGGGGGGTGGTGAATCAGTTATTCAAGGTCCAAATTTCCTATTCAAACTTTTCTATTAATAAAATGAACTAATCCAAGCATTCACTCTTCCAAATTTTAACTTGTCTAATTAGTAAGTTATTGTAAATTAACATGCAAGCACGACACATAAAAAAATCAACACATAACACAATGATTTACATGGAAACCCAATTTGGAAAAAACCACTAGTAACATGCTACTCAATTCTCACCCTTCTAATGTAATGCCTTGTGAAAGGCCTACCTTGTTAAAGGATTACAAAACACACTGTTAAATGTGACCTCATTAGAAGATTTAACCACTCTATTAGAAGTGGGCCTGGTAAAAGGACTTTACAACATTCACTTGGAATGTCACCCTGTTAAAGGATTTACAAATGGTTGTTAGGACAACCTAAGTCCATAGGATTTTTAGATCTAATACAATTGCTAGAGAGTATTAGAAAAACTTGACCTGACTACAACATACAACTTATCTTGCAAATTTCAGATCACCTTTCAGCTCATACCCTTGCCTGGCCTTCTATCTCTACAATTCTTAACCACTTGCCTTTTCTTTCAAGCTTTGTCTTTTTAAGTCTCCATACTCAATGTACTAGTGCAATCATCTCTTCATGGTCATTCTTATAAGCAGAGCCTCTATGCTCTTCCTTCTCCTAGATGTCTCCCCCTTGACACCCTTTTAATCACTTCATAGATTTTTGGCACTTCTATAGCATCAGGATCAGCAACTCTTTGCTTCTTGGTCTATGACTTCTTAAATAGAAGTCTTCGAGTTCCTTCTCTTGCTCGATTCTTCCAATTTTCAATTTCAATTCGCACGGATTAGGTAGGATACATTGTAGCTATTCCATATTTTGTTTCCTCTAGAAACTTCTTGAATAATCCTTTAGAATTCACCCAAAAATGGTTCACATAAGATTCTGTGCCAACAACTCATCATCCTTATCTTCCAACTTGTTCACAAAATTCAATGCAACCACTATGTTGGCTTAGATTTGGTGAATCTTCATCATTTGAAATAATGCAGTAGCTCAGCACTATTGAAATACTGGTGCTTGGCACATACTGTGTTACTCAACATTAACTATGTTTTCTTGATGCTCAACACCTGAAGATTACTCAGCACATACTAAAAAAATTTCCTGATGCTCGGCACCTAATATTTTACTCAGCACTTGAAGATCACTCGACATTAACTAAGAATTTTGTCACTCGGCTTCAACTAACTTGCTCAATGCCTTCTAATGATCAAAGTTAAAGCTTTGCAGTCAACATTGTTAGAACTTCTTCCTCCAATTTATCTAAGTGTGACCAACCTTTATATCTTTGAGTTTTTCATCAATACATTACTTGACCATTGTCTTAACTGATTCTTGCACTTCATTACAATATCATACCTCAACCTTTCCCTTAGGTGCTCTTGTTACATCTTGTTGATCAAATCCTCTTCATCAATCAACTAAGTGATAGTGCATGAATATTTTAAGTGAATATCATCCCTACATATAGCGGGTTTGACATCAATGGAAAAAAAATGATTGAAAACAATCTTTTACAACAATTTCCCTCTTTGGTCTTCAACAACAATGAGCTTTTCAATTAGATTTCCAACAAAAAATTAGTTCAAATTAAGTTGAAAGATGATTTAGAAGTGAAATATGTGAATTGAAGTAGGTAAAAAGTATAGAAATGGTGAAGACATGGAGAAATAAAGATGCCCTAGTGAAGATTCGAAGATTAGACCTCAAAAGGTCGACTAACTAGATAAAAGAAGGTGAAATTTCAAAATGTGATTTTGACTATCAAGAGAAACTCAAATTTTGATTTTGATTCTAAACATGGATCCAGGATGTCAAAATTAGCCAGGAATGCAATTTTTGTGGAATTCTAAGGAGTTTGAGAAATGAGTCAAAATGAGGTTAGAGGAATATATAAGGGGTCCAAGGGTCATTTTCAATTCATTTGTCTTTTACAATTTTGGAGAGCTCTTGAGTGATTTGGAGAGAGATCATGGTGCTTGCTAGCATTTTGACCCATAGATATTGTTTCAAGCATAGCCGGTTGTTCAATCCACTACTCGACTATGAGGCCTCAATGAGTCTTTGAAAACTTTGCACTTTTTGAGCATTTAACACATTTTTAAATGTATTTCTAGGGTTTTTAAAGAAAATATTGTATGATAATTTAAAATTATCACATGACTATCTTGAGAAGTATTGCATGATACTTCTATCACACAAATTGTATCGCATGCTTTGCAAATGTTTATCAGATCATGCATACTCAAATGTTGCATGCCATGGTCCAAACTATCACCTAGGTGTTATAAAAGTATTGTGTGATACTTAATCAGCAAAAGTATTGTCTGCATATTATGAAAAGTGTTGCATGAGTATTTATTGAGCATTTTTGAATGTTTAGTGTCAAATTTTGTATGTGTGAGCATTGTTTTGTGTTTTTTTATCTATTTATGATGTTCTTGATCTGTTTATAGATGGAAGTGACATTTTTTATGTTTTTTTGAATTGATTATGTAGATTGTCTTTCCCATAATATTGATCAAAACCACCAAGATGGTGGGGTTGCGCATCCTTCATCATCTAGAGGATGATGAGAAGGCTACCATAGACAATATGGGATTTAGGTGGTTGCTATGCATGCCCCATATATGGGCGAACTATTGGTGCCAAAAATGTGTGTAAAAAAAGTGTCACACTTCTATAAACCATTATTATTGAGAATATCCATGGAAGAGAGCATCTCAAGAGGAAAATTATAGCTCTCTATCTATGACATGCAAAGGTATAAATGTAAGTATGGTGGCTCTCAAATGAACCAAGCTATGCAACCCTTGCAAGGTGCACCATAGAATGAGATATTCAAAGAGTAGAGGCAATGAGTGCCAATATCCAATAATCAAGAGCATGAAATGAAAATATAAGCTAAACTAAAAGAGATGCAAGAGCTAACAAAAAGAAATAAGATAAAGCATAAAGTAAACTAAGCTAAAAAGAAATCCATGAAGCTACAATGCAAGCAAACCAAAATGCAAGTATGAGGAAACTAGTATGAGAATGCAAATGCTCTAATTCTTCAAAGCTCCAAAAGCACCTAAGAATATTGCACCATAACAATAGCATGAGCGACTAAGATTTTTGAATGAGGAGAGATCTCTCTCTTTTAAAGAAAAATGGATGATTAAGATTAATAACCAAGAGAGGCTTAATCAAGGGAGGAGAGTGCATCTTGAGTGATCCATGTGCACAAGCATCTCCACCAATCACAATCAATAGTTGACTTTTGAGAGGGAAATAAATGCGTAAAGGAGAATTAAAATTATTTTAAAAATAAAAGATTCATCTCACATAGAAAATTGTGCATTCATGTGTAGACAAAAATGTCTTTTATTTTATTTTTTAAATAGGAATAATGATTTATGTGTGCACACTTTGGATAAGTGGGAAGTGGGGTTTTTTATTTAGTTAAAATGGAGCATTTTCTTTTAATTAAATAAGAGACTTAGGATAAAGTGGTCAAACTATAGGTTATAATCAAATAAATAGATTTTTGAGAATTTGATCAAAGATAAGCAATGAATAAATTAAGCAAAAAATGCTAGAAAGGGGGCTCATAGTCTAGATACCCATTTTTGGATGATTACATCAAATATCTTTGAAACTTAACCATAAACATCCACATATAGAAATACATGAAATTAAACCATAAAACAATAAATAACTCATAACACCATGATTTACTTTTGAGGAAACTCTGGCTAAGGGAAAACTCTAGTGGGAATGGTACCCACAATTATGTACTAATGTGAAAATACTTTGTTAGGAATTTTGAACTTGCTATGAGTCTTTTACATACATTTAGTATAGTAGTCCTTTTTAGAGGTCTCAACCTTGTTAGCAGTTGTATTAAATATAAATATCATTGCTTAATGAGGACTCACTATCCAATTACACAGATAGTATACACAATACCAAAAATGACTATACTAATATTACAAGGTTTGATTAGTTTGCAGTGGAGTTTGCATTTGATCCATTCCAGCATCAGGGCTCACATATGAACAAAATGATATCAATATAGCATTGTCTCATAAGTCCATGCTCGCATATGAAATCTAGCTTTCCTTTATACCCTTCTCAATTATTTTCCCAAACATCTAGCAAAATGTCTTCACAAAATGTGTGGCACAATATCCAAAAATAAATATTAAGCAATGATATCCAAGGGTTAGCATCTAACATTTCATCCATACAATTCCAAGTAATGAATTGGTAAATTAATTCAATTTCTTAAACCAATTTGCTCAATCTTCAAAACTATTCTCGAATAATTGTGAACTCTACTAGTTTCTCCTTTTCAAATCAAAACATGTGCCAAACACAATATAGCCATAGGTTACCTTATCTAGAGCATATATGAACCTCATATTTCCATATTCCAAAATTGTGGCCATATCTTATTTATATACTATGTTCTTTGATCAAAACTACTCAGTTGTACTCCATTTCCTACAAAATACAAAGGCATTCTTCATGTATACATACTACCAATATCAAAAACTGATCAATAAGCTAGAAAATCATACTAATTGATTATGTTGTCATTAATGACAACATTTTTTCCTTCAATGTTGATCACTTTGTAATAGACTCTACACTGAGGAATACATTTCATTAGATTATGGGCAGTTGTCATCAACACTAGGAAATTTACAACCACAGTTATTAATACAATATTATTAAAAATATTTGGCATTAAATCAACAAGTCCTATAACAATGATTAGAACATTCTCAACTATTAAATATTTTCCTCTATACCACAAATAAAATGATAGAATACAAATCAAAATGGTTTTATAAATAGTCAAATCCTTTATTTAATATAGATTTATTGCATCCAAATTACTGGAAATGTAAAACATGGGATAGGGGGTTCAAAAAGTTTTACAGAGGAACTTTTAATCAATAGCCATGCACACAAAAAAAGCAACATTTCAATATTTCTTATACTTAAACACAAACTTAAAATCCAAATATTGCATACAACTTTGAATTTCTACTTTCACCATGATTTCATATTTAGAAACATAAAACTTAGAATAGTATCAAAGAAAAAGATAACACCAGAAATTCTCATTTATCAAGACTCAAGCTCAACATTCATCATTGGAAGATGCAAGCGTATATAAGTATAAAAATATCATGAAAGTGTTTGAACCACCCTAGTAAAATTTTAGTTGATACCTTAAAAAGGTATGAGCTAGCATATCTACTCATAGAGAACCACAAGATAATTTGATAGTTGCCTCTCTAAACACTAAATCTTTGTCCATGAGGAGATTCAACAATTTACAACTAGACTATTGTGCTTCTGAAGTTCTATGGAATGTCAAGATGACCTTGAGGATCTATTTACAAGCTTATTGTTGCACGTTCCAATAGAGCGACCATTAACACACATCCTACTTATACTTGATGTATAGCATTATAAACATGAAACCTAAGGGGGTAATCTGATTGAAAAAATTAAGCTTCATTTTCCATCAACTACCATGCCATCTTGTTGTTATTGACTATATTTCATAGAGCTAAACCTTGAAAATCAATATCCCTATGGCACATGCATTGATGAGTTAGGGTTCCAGAGTGAGATAAACATGCCTAAAGATCAAGTTTATTACTTCATAGAGATTATTCCATGCCCAAAAATTGCATATTTATTGTACATCTACAAAAATTTACATAATTTATTATGGGGAGGATTGTGTGTACAATAAATTGCAAGCATCAAATCTCCTCTTTTAGAGTACCATGGAAGCCTTGAATCTCTCAAGATCTTGGTTTTTGAAGCTTCCTTGATCAAATAGAAATGATAATTAAAATGCTTTCTCTGTCTAACAATCCCTCTTGTTGCTGCATTTGACTTTCTAGTATATACATACCTCGTCCTAGTCGTTTCATGCTATCTCTTTACCATAACAACAAATGCAATTATTAATGACATAATATGAACTTGTTCCCTGGGTATTTGCACATGAAACAAAAGGATTTTCCTTCTAAAGTAATCAATCACTACAATCATAACAACGAGAAAAACTACTCGATATACTACTTTCAGTTGATTGAATCTTGTGATGCCCCCTCTTGTACCAACTTCCACTTAGCTATTTGTATATTTTTGTTCTATTCAATTCAATGAATATGAAACTTTGATCTATTTATGTGGCAAAGAAGCATTGCAATAGCATTAGTATCTTTCCTGACATGAAAAGCAATCAACTTTAACAATTGCATTAAAGATGTAGAACACAAAAATATTCAAAACTCATCTCATGACTTACTAGTTTGAATACATGTAGTCCTTGACTACAGGAAGGAAGCATTAGTGTAAGAACTATGTCCTAATCAGAAAAGTCCCCATCATACAAATTCTTGAAATGGAGAAAAGATAAGAAAAACCCTAGTTGAAAAGTCAATATCCATTACACTAACCATAATCAAGATTAATATGATCATAACAACTTACATAAAAATTTCATATCTTAGATGTTGATCCATGTTAGGAATAAGGTGTCTCAACCTTGTATAATTCCTATTCTTATTATTTGTTTTGTAAAATTTATTTCTTGCAAATAATTTTGATGTGTCGACATCTTGAATTGTGTGTAAGGAGATCATGACTAAAATGGTTATGATAGATTCCTATGACACGTAAGAGCTATGTTAGGAAGATTCAATGACAGGTGAAGACATGTGGGAACTAAGATATTTGAGTACTATACACTTTAAAAAATTTTGGGGTTCCTATTTTTTCGGAGAATGGTAAAACCCTAATACAGTTTACCTTTGGGAGTAGCCCTAAAGTGAAGTGCATGTTATAAGCATTTTTAGGGTTACGAAGGATGCGATGCAAAAAAGGTGTATTGTTGGTACTGCATGTAGCTACTGGAGTCTTATGTTGTCGATGTTGAGCTTGCACTGCAAGTGTACTATAATCTTTTGTTGAAGATAATACATTGTGCAGGTTTTGAAGGGGTGGGGTTGTTTTACCGAAAGGTTTTTCCCCACTGACAAATCCTTGTGTTATGGTTTCCTTTCTCTGTCTATTTTCTGTATGCATGGTTGGATGCAATATTTTTGTTTACATGATATTAAATCTGTAAGTGTAGAGTATTTTAATAGGATTTGCATCATACTTTCCTTATGAGATTAGTGTAGGAAGTTGTTTCCGCACCTAAGTTTCCTTACAAGTGGTATCAGAGCTTGATCAACTTTTGATCCTAGTTGTTGGGTAGGGTTTTTTTTTTAGCTAATCTTAAGTTGAGTGGGAGTCTTGTGCAAAGCATCCTGAATCTTATTTGTAGATTAAGATGGCAAGTTCATCATATGGAAGAATGGAGGTGGAGAAATTTAATGGCACTAATTTTGAGTTGTGGAAACTCAAGATGGAAGACATGTTGGAAGATTGTGACCTATGGGAAGCGACTACAAGTGCTACAAGACCAGAAACTATAGCTCAAGTAGATTGGGATATCAAAGATCGTAAAGCTAAGGGTCTCATAAGACTCTATTTAACCGATGCAGTCCTTCTGAATGTTCTAGATGAGAAAACTGCATATAGTTTGTGGGAGAGACTTGGGGCTATGTATCAGGCCAAATATTTAGTGAACAAGTTGTTCCTGAGGAAGAAGTTGTATTCTCTATGAATGGAGGAAGGTGGATACTTAACGAATTATTTAAATGCATTTAATCTGTTGGCTGCACAATTGACATCAGTTGGTGTCAAGTTAGAGGAGGAGGATCGTTTCTACACACTTCTTTGTTCTTTACCAGATTCATGGGACCATCTTGTGATGGCTCTCAGAAGCACATTAGTCACTTTCAAAATGGATGATGTGGTGTCTTCACTGCTATCAGAGGAGATGTGGAGAAAGGCTTCCATTTCAGAAAAAGAAGCTCTTGTTTTTCATGGGAGATCCATGGAAAGAGGAAAGAAAAATGATAATAAGTCTGATAATAAGGGTAGATCCAAATCTCGTGGGAAGTCAAATACTTCTAATAATTCCAAGGAAAAATGTTGGAACTGTAATAAGACTGGGCACTTCCGTAAAGACTGTAAAGAGCCTAAGAAGAAGAAGAAAGCCTCAGATTCTGGTTCTGAAAAATCTCAAGAAGATGGTGATGCATTCATCGTAGCTTTGGCAGCCCATGCATTTGATGATGTGTGGTTGGTTGACTTGGGTGCATCTTTTCACATGACCTCTCATCAAAATTGGTTCTCAAAATATGAAGAGTTCGATGGTGGAAAGGTGTACTTGGGTAATGATTCTCACCTAAAGATAGTTGGACGCAGAAGGGTCACTATCAAATTTCTTGATGGATGAGTAAAGGGAATCAATGGAGTTATGCACATTCCAGGTTTGGCACGAAACCTATTATCTGTAAGTATGCTGAACGATGTAGGTGTGCAAGTTTTTTTTTCTAAAGATAGATTTAAGATGATGAGAGGAGCTATGGTGCTTGCTAAAGGTACTAGGAGAGGTACTTTGTTTCAACTTGATGCACACATTTCTCAATGTAATAGTTCTTCTGCTTCAAAGAAGAGAGCAACTATCACTTCATCCCCACCATCTGAACGAGCAGTAAAGAAGACTATGGTTAGTGGTTTTGATGGTAGTGCAACAAGTGTACCTAAGGGTGCAAACAGTTTGGAAGGAAAGCTTCCTGTAGAAAAGACAATGCTATGGCATTTGAGATTTGGTCACATTGGTGAGAAGGGTCTCAGAACCCTGAAAAATAAAAATCTCGTTGAGGGGTTAAATGATTGCAATCTCGAGTTTGACTTCTGTGAACACTGTGTCTACGGTAAACAAAATTGTGTTCAGTTTTACTCTAGTTCTCACAAATCTTCTGATGTTTTGGATCTTATTCATTTTGATGTATTTCGTCCTGTAAAAGTTCCTTCAATCTCCAAGTCTGTATTTTTTGTATCTTTCATAGATGATTACAATAGAAGGACATGGATATATTTCCTTAAAAGTAAGACACAATTCTTTAGTCGATTCAAGGAATGTAAAGCCCTTGTAGAGAATCAGACTAGTAAGAAGATTAAGTGTGTGAGAACTGACAATGGTGGTGAGTTTTTCTCAGCAGAGTTTGAACAGTTCTGTAAAGAACAAGGTATTGAGAGGCATAAGACAACTCCATATACCCCACAAAAAAATGGAGTTGTAGAGAGAATGAACAGGACACTGATGGAGAAGGCTAGGAGTATGCTTAGTGGAGCTGGTTTAGAACAAAAGTTTTGGGCTAAAGTTGTGGTCACTACTTGCTATCTAGTTAACAGATCTCCTACATCAACCCTTGTTGGTAAGACACCTGTGGAGGTGTGGTTTGGTAAGAAGCCTTCAATTAGACATCTTCGTGTTTTTGGTTGTGAAGCTTATGCACATGTTCCAATGGAGAAAAGATCTAAGTTGGAAAACAAAGTTGTTAAATGTATTTTCATCGGGTATAGTGCTGGTGTGAAAGGATACAAGCTTTGGGATCCTGTGAGTAGTAAGGTGTTGTATAGTAGAAATGTTATTTTTAGAGAGCTAACATCTTCTCCTATTGTGCTACAACCAGATGAAAAAGAAAAGGAAAAAGATGTTGTTCAATTGCCTCCTACCCCTGAGAAGACTGAACAAAGAGACCATGTTGGGTCTAATGATGAAGAGAGCTCTAGCAGCTCTGATAGTTCAGAAGACGAGGAAGAAAAACCTCAACCTCAACCTTTGAGGAGATCCACGAGAGAAAGAAAGAAACTAGAAAGGTTTGGTTATTCTATGTTAGATTCCAATTGTGCTTTTTCTTTGATTACTAACACTGATGAGCCTAGATCTGTGAAAGAGGCTTTGGGCATGGAAGATGTAGGTTCCTGGATTGAGGCTATGGATGATGAGATGGCTTCATTAGAGAAAAAAAAAAGTTGGGACCTTGTACCTTTTCCTAAAGGGAGAAAATCAATTGGCTGTAAATGGGTCTTCAAGAAGAAATTCTATGCAGATGGCAGTGTTGAAAGGTACAAAGCTAGATTGGTTGCAAAGGGGTATTCACAGGTAGAGGGAATAGATTATGGTGAAATATTCTCTCCTGTTGCAAAGTTGACATCCATTAGATTTCTAGTATCTCTTGCTACATCATATGATTTAGAGATAGAACAGATGGATGTGAAGACAACTTTCCTCCATGGTGATTTGGAGGAAGAGATTTATATGTCACAGCCTGAGCACTACATTGTTAAAGGTAAAGCATCCTTTGTTTGCAGATTAAAGAAATATCTATATGGTTTGAAGAAATCTCCTAGGATGTGGTACCTTAAGTTTGATGCCTTTGTATTGTCAATTGGATTTGTAAGATCGAAATCAGATCATTGTGTTTATTTCAGAGTTGAAAATGATTGCCTTCTTATTGTTGCATTATATGTTGATGATATGTTGCTGTTTGGGAAGGGTAAGGGTATGATTTCTGATTTTAAATCTCAGTTGTCAGCACAGTTTGAGATGAAAAATCTTGGGGCAGCTAGGTACATCTTGGGTATGGAAATCAGTAGAGACAGGTCTAACAGAAAACTTTGGTTGAGTCAGAGTAAGTATGTGAAGTCTATGTTGGACAAGTTCAGCATGGCAGATTGTAGACCACTATGTGTTCCTATTCCTATGGGAACAAATTTATCTGTAGATGATTGTCCAAAATCTCCTACTGAGGTGGAGGACATGAGTAGAGTACCTTATGCTAGTGCAGTTGGCAGTCTTATGTATGCTATGGTCTGTACTAGACCAGACATTGCCCAAGCAGTGGGAATCCTAAGTCGATTTATGGCTAATCCTGGATGGATACATTGGGATGCAGTTAAGCGAGTATTCAGATATTTGAGGGGTACATTAGATTACTCCATATGTTATCATGGTAACTCTTTTAGATCTTCGCATTCAGTTTGTATTCATGGGTTTGTGGATTCAGATTGGGCAGGTGATATTGATCGTAGGAGATCCACCAGTGGTTATGTGTTCACTATGTTTGGTGGTGCCATCAGTTGGATGAGCAAGCGACAACCTATGGTTTCTTTGTCCACTAGAGAATCTAAGTACATGGCTGCTACTCATGCTTGTAAGGAAGCCATTTGGCTTAAGAGATTGTGTTCTGATGTTGGTGTTGATGCAGAACAGATTACTATTTGGTGTGATAGTCAAAGTGCTATTTGCCTTGCAAAGAATCCAACTTTCCATGCCAGAATGAAGCACATTGATGTGCAGTATCACTTTGTGAGAGATATGGTGGAAGATGGAAAGGTAAATTTGGAAAAGGTAGATATTGTGAAGAATGTTGCAGATGCATTAACGAAACCAGTGGGCACTGTGAAGTTCAGATGGTGTTCGGAGTCTATGGGCCTTTCGGCCTATAGCAATTAGTTACTGTTATGTTCTTGTTGCTCTTACAAGGTGTTCGACAAGTGGGAGAATGTTAGGAATAAGGTGTCTCAACCTTGTATAATTCCTATTCTTATTATTTGTTTTGTAAAATGTATTTCTTGCAAATAATGTTGATGTGTCAACATCTTGAATTGTGTGTAAGGAGATCACAACTAAAACGGTTATGACAGATTCCTATGACACATAAGAGCTATGTTAGGAAGATTCAATGACAGGTGAAGACATGTGGAAACTAAGATATTTGAGTACTGTACACTTTAAAAAAAATTTGGGGTTCCTATTTTCTCGAAGAATGGTAAAACCCTAATACGATTTACCTTTGGGAGTAGCCCTAAAATGAAGTGCATGTTATAAGCATTTTTAGGGTTACGAAGGATGCGATGCGAAAAAGGTGTATTGTTGGTACTACATGTAGCTACTATAGTCTTCTGTTGTTGATGTTGAGCTTGCACTGCAAGTGTACTGTAATCTTTTGCTGAAGATAATACATTGTGCAGGTTCTGAAGGGGTGGGGTTGTTTTACAGAAAGGTTTTTCCCCACCGAAAAATCCTTGTGTTATGGTTTCCTTTCTCTATCTATTTTTTGTATGCATGGCTGGCTGCAATATTTTTGTTTACATGATATTGAATCTGTAAGTGTAGAAGATTTTAATAGGATTTGCATCATACTTTCCTTATGAGATTAGTGTAGGAAGCTGTTTCCGCACCTGAGTTTCCTTACAATCCACACATCATACATCCATCAAATGAAAATGGAACAACTACAATGAGATCATTAAAGATACATTATCCATGATATAATTACATCAGAAAAATCATCTAGAGATGATCATACAGTCTATCAAAAAGATTTCATAAATCCTTGACAAGTGTCCTTCTGTATGATCTAGTCTCCAAAGCCATTGGGCATTGTCAAACTACTGTATGAGATGGGAGTGTGGCCTAGGTGCTTTTACCATAGTAACCATGGAGTGTTTAGCTCCCCCAGGGTCCTTCCTGACACAAAGAATGCACCGACCCTGGAACAAGAAGCCTAGCAACTCGAAACAAGAGGATTGGATGGATTTGGTGCATTTGTGAATCATAATACTTCCACAAATGTCTAATAGCCTAATCAAAGAATGTGGCAAGTAAAAGAAAAGGAAAAAATACTCTACATAACTACCCATATGAAGAGAAGATAGTTGAAACATATCTACCCATATGTAATAAGGTAAAGCATATCTACTCATATGAAGTAATAGATGTAAGCACATCTACACATGCATTACAAGAATATTGGCATATCATATACAGTAAAGTAAAAAATGGCTTGGCCAAGAACTTAATGTTGGAATTTATTGAAAGAAGAAACAAAATGTAATGTATTCATTCGATCAGATCTGGTGGGTAGAGAGAAATAAAAACATCATATATCCATCTCTAACCCTCCCTCTAAGAAACATTGCACCCAACCATGAAGGAATCTAAAATTTCACCTGGGACAGTAATTAAATGTTTAGGAGTACATAAATCTTTTGACACTTTTGCTAATTCAAGAAGTATGTAATTCGGCCTATTACCCATCTACCTATGAGTAGTTCAACCTAATAGTCATCTACTACCATTGGCATTAAATAAGTCTTGGTAAGATAAATAAATCCTAAAAGACATGTAGGTCTATTCTACTAAAGTACAAGAGTTCCACAAAAGTCATCATTCTTGTTTAAACAAAAGAATATGAAATCTTGTTTTAGTTTTATTATAATCAATACCTATGTTCTGATTGTTCACTCTATTTTATCCATCCAATAAGAACCTATGTACATCAAAAGAATGTTATAAGAATCTTTGACAATGTCTTATTTAATAGATCATTTATGCACTATAGTTTCCAAAACATTATCATAGAACTTCTCATAACAATTTCCAAGCTTTTAGTTCCACATGGTTTACAATTGTAAATTCCAATAAGCTTACAGTTTATCATCTACAACATTAATGTCTATGTTTCTTACTCAAAGTTAAATAAATCATTCCAATTACATATTACCTCTATTAGTTTCTCTAGAATAGCCTATAACATATCAATTGAAGGTAACTGTAAATACTTATTTGTTTTTCTTATTTACTACTCATTTAGAAAGTAGTTGATCTTTTGAAAAAATTGTTAGTTTTGTTGGGTGTTTACCATTTTCAAGTATCAATGGTTGCTCCACTCACTATGTTCCTATGGTTGAAATGAAAGTTTTTGACTAAATCATGCATTCATATAATTTAGAATTGTTTTTATGAAGCAAGGAGAAGTTATGCGGACATTGTTGAAATTTGGATTTCACTCTATTACAATCATATTTGAATTCATAATGAGAGATTAAAATTCATTCCAAATGTATAGGAGAACTATAAATCAAGATTTCTAATATGTATACCCTTGCGTAAATTGGGAGGAATTCATTGTTTAAAAGGAAGAGATAAGCCTTGTCTATAGTCACCAGTGCCCCTTTCTTGCTCATATGGCTCAATCTTGGTCCTAATCTACTTTCACCAAAACTAATTCTCAGTCAGTTGAATGTTTTTGAAATTAAAAGCAACCAAAAACAAGGGGTTAGTGATGCAAAGATAAATTCAATAGAATCAATATCAAAAGCAACTAGCACCAACAAGAGATATATAATAAAATTCTTCTTAATTAATTCATCAAATGAATAGTATATACATTTTCCCTCCTATAGATTTCTTCTCCCCTTAATTTCATATCCCAAAAACTTGCCCTCGACCTAAATCTAAACCTAGAACTCTATTTATACTTGCTAAGATAGTCTACGAAACATTCTAGTGTATTACAAAATAGGAAGAATAGCTGATAGAACACTCTAGATCAATATAGAATGGGGAAGAATGACCCCACAATGATCTATACAAATCCCAATAAAAGATCTTATCATAATAACAAAATCAGGATGAATTCCTCAAGTCATCTTGTGCAAAATTGCATCCAAAATATTTTATGTGGGTGCTCCTGCACCATACTCACAGGGATAATAGAATCCAAGTCCCTTGGATTGGCCTTCCTCATTCATGCTTTCCAATTCTTTGGTATTTGTTGTTTGTACTCTTGACTAGTATCTAAATCAACTGTCATATGTGCATAAACTTTTGTCATATTCAAATAGAACTCCTGGAAACCTACAATGAAAGGATTAGATGGAACCTCATTAAATATGACTTCACCAATTTGGGTTACTATAGGAACTATTGCATCCTTTGCTATGATGTCTTTATGCTGCAATATCTCCATGCGTGGAGACAAATTCATCGCTATTGGAGTCTCCTCTATCCTCTTAGCTTCATCACAAGTATTCTTCCTTGTTGCTAGTATCCTTTTGATAGGCTAGACCACCTTCTTTCTTAACTTCAAATGCCATTTCCTGGTTGCATTAAGGACCATCACATCTAGCTCTTTCTAAATCATTTCATCACAATGCTCATCAACCATTTCAACCTCTTTTCTATCTTCAAGAACTTATGTATCATACGTTTCATCAAAAACATGTTGTTGCTCACCTTGTAGATCTACATCACTATGTTCATTTGGTATGTCAACATCAATTGGTTCATCTGATATATCAGCATCAATATGATTAGGTTGTTATTTCAACGGACAACTTTTCTCTTCCAATGTCTCAGTATAGGCTTCTATAATCTTAATTGGTTGATGCTCTAGATCTGTATTTTCTTTTTCCATATTTTTCTACAGTTACTCTTTTATTCGCACTAAATTTTGTTCATGCTTTCTCAGTTCCTGTATTAGGAATTTCATTTTTTCTTTTATCTCTTGATCTATTCTGGCTTCCTCTTCTCTTTTCTTCATTTTCTCTTCTGCTCTTTTCCTTGCTTCTTCCTTCTTCTTGTTTTGAAAATCCCAATATGAAACCCATGCATCGAATAGTATATTCTGATCATGAGGTAAATATCCTCTTGTAACCATTGTCTCCTATCTAGGTTCTCTCCACTCAACCTAGTCTTGTGACCACACTTACAGGTTCTTTCCTCAACCTGTCACAAAATCCAATTCACCTTAGAAGCTAAAAGCTTTCCCCAAGCTTTTCCCAAGCACCTTAGAAGCTTTCCCCAAGCTCTAATACAAAAAATGATGCAGAGATAAATTCAACGAAATAAATATCAAGAGGAACTAGCACCAACAAGAGATATACAATAAAATTCTTCTTAATTAATTCATCAAATGAACAGTATATACATTTTCTCTCCTACAGATTTCTTCTCCCCGTAATTTCATATCCCAAAAACTTTCCCTCAACCTAAACCTAAACCAAAAACTCTATTTATACTTGCTAAGACAGTCTATGGAACATTCTAGATTATTACAAAATAGGAAGAATAACTAACAAAATACTCTAGATCAATATAGAATGGGGACGAATGACCCCACAATGATCTGTATGAATCCCAAAAAAATATCTTAACGTAATGACAAAATTGGGATGAATTCCTCAAGTCAGCTTGTGCAAAAATTACATCCAAAATATTTTATGTGGGTGCTCTTGCACCAGTCAGCCCTTACAACCAAAATGTTGGTAACTAGCACATCACCAGTAGGAACTAATAGAGAACATTACTGAAATGAAAGCAAACTAAGAAGTAATTTAACCATAATATTTCTACCTAAACATCTAACCAACATACTACTATGAATAGAAACAACTAAACTATAGTAGAAGTCCATAGAGCTAAGTATACTACTAAAGTTCACCAAAAAATTGTTGGCACAGTCAGGCCAACCCAAGTTTGAGTAACAACTAGATACTAGCAAACTAAGTAACAACATAATAACATAAAACAACTAGGATCCAATGATCCTTTAAAACCATAGACTTATTTCTCAAATTTTTCCTTTCCCTTCCTAACCAAAAGAACCTGGGCCCAATCATCAGCAAGAAACTTAAAGAGAAGCTTATGATCCTCCATGTCCATCCCTATTTCTTCTTTCTCATGTGCTAGCAATTAGAGGGTGGTAGCAGCAACATGAATGACATTTAGAAAAAATTTAGAGAAGGTAGAGAATCCTTCCTCTAAAACATTAACCCTTTGATTTAGCTAGGCAGTCACCTCCTTTTACTTCTTGACCTTCTCTTTTTTTTTAGTTCCCACCTTCTTAGCTTCCTCTTTAGCTTTTTCCACTTGGTTATCATCCTACAAGACCTTTGGGTTAGTAAAAACCTTGGCTTTTTCCTTGACCAGGGAGGAAATGGTAATGGGGGAGGTTTCAACTTTGTTACTATCTTCATGGAAGGTAATGGATTGTAGGGTGAAGCTAGCAGAAACATGGGTAGTCTCCACAGTACTGGCATTTCCAGCTAACACTTGAGTGTTCCCTATAGACATCTGGGCATTATCAACAAAATTGTTGGCAGAATTCTCACTCTTTTCTACCTCCTCTTTCCCTTTTTCTCTCTTGCAGTTAGATTTATTCTCCTCCTCCCTCTCCCTTTCATTGTTCTTAGAGCTCTCCTCCTCCACCTCTTCAACCCAGAATCTATTAGATTTTTGTTTATGCCTTGCCTGGGATTTGGAAAGTCTACTTGACCTTCTCCTACCCTTTCTGCATCTCTCCTCCTCCGAGTCCTCCTCTTCCACCTCCATTGGCTTTTCTACTTTAATCTTTTTACTACCCTTATGTTCAACAACCACTTCAGCTTTCTTCTTTTTCTTATTTTCATGATTAGGGGAAGGCTGTGGGGTATGAATTCTGGTACCAGTACTGGTGCTTGGGGGGGGGGAGGGGACTCTGGTTATTAACCACCACCACCCTAGGGGGGCAAAGGGAAAGATGGAATTGGTATAGGCAAAAAATTAGGCCTTGGTCAATAATGGTAAAGTTATGCCCCTATTCCTCTTCTCCCTAACATCATTGACCATATCCTCTAGAGAATGTAGTAGAAAAAATGAGATAGAAATAAAATCCCTATTTCTAAAATGATTCAAGAGGAGAAAGTGGTAATAGTAGTAAACACCACACCTGCCCTCCAACATAATGTATTTCATGAGCACCAGGAAAACATCATCCCACGGAGCTAGTGGTCTATCCCTCTTAAATCCTCCTGTGTAATGCACCAACTCTTTATCCTCTATGAAAAAATTGCTCATACTGGCCTCATCTGCCATTTTTGTGACCTTTCTCCATTTTCTTCCTTTCATAGATAGCCTAGTGGCCATAGCAATTACTTCCTCATGTACTTGGAAAGTAATGCCATTTATGGTTACCTTACGGTTGTTCCACCCATTGACGAATTGGAGGGTACAATTCTCATCATACCCTACCATTTCCTACATGTAAGGTAGAAATCCCCCTTGTTTTAATAGGAACTAGGTCGTCATCCTATCTTTGAACATTTCTTCCTCGCTTTCTTCCAATTCCTTCACCTCAGTGATGCGCACCTAAACCTCCTTTTCTCCAATATCACTGCTAATATTTTTAGCTTTGTACCTCTCTGCAAAGAGCGAAATAGTTATACAAGCCCATTTTTGAGACACTTCAAAATCCCATGTGAATTCATTATGAGAATCATGCATGTTTAACATCATAATTTTTACACCCCCAAAATCTCTAACACTCTGAATAATGATATTATTTGTACTTTCAAAGAGGAAGTAATTTGAATTCCATAGTAAGTTATCATAATGGCGAAATGACACTCTGCTTAATTCACATCCATTCATTTACCATTTTGTATGGCCATGTCTTCTCCTCATTTCCCTAAAACTTTTATTAAATTTAGCGAATTTCAACTTTCTAAGGAAGAAATTGCCAAATATGGCCCCGACCTTAAATTTTGTAGTCATAATTAATTAATACTCCCCACTCTTTCCTTGTGAAGCAAGGACATAATGTCCTCATTTGGATTTTCCATATTTCTCCAGCATGTGACTGTCGTTAATTCAAAACCCATGGCCATAGCCGCATCAACCACCTTATTTCCTTCTCTATAGATGTGTTGCAGGTGCACCTATTCCATCCCTTCTAAAATGTGCCTAATTCCCATGATGATAGTTTGAATATTCCATCTCGGTTGGGACACTCCCTTTACCAAATCAATAATTAATTTGGAGTCCCCTTCTATAGTTATTTCCTTAACTTGCATTTCACCAATTAGCTAAAGACCCTAAAGTAGAGCCATAGCTTCAGCCAAATTATTATTTCCACTGCCCACCTTCCCAGAGTAGATTAACAACACTTCACCATTCCCATTTCTCAGCACTCCACCCGCCACTCCTATACCCCCTCTAGCAACCCCATCAAAGTTTAGTTTGAATTATGTTAGGGTTGGTGGTTTCCATCTCATTTGTTGTCTCTTTAACACTTTTGAGTTATCAAAAAGATAAAAGTCCTCTTGAACACTCCATTTTCAGCAATCTGGCCTTCTTGCCTGCCTGGGTCTTCCTTTGATAACTTACATTTGGCTACCCTTAAATTTTCCTTCAGTAATTTCTCCATGATTCCCATAACCACCTCCCCAAATTTTTCCACCTCCCTAAATATTTTGTTGTTTCTCTCTTTCCATAAAAGCCAACAAATATATGGTGGAACAATTCTCCATAGAAAAACCAATTTTGGGCGGTAGAAGGGACAACTCCAATTCTCCACAATTTGACAGATGTTGTCCTTCAGAACCCAATTTAGACCAAATTTCTCCCACACCATAGCCCAAATCTTCAAGGTGTACTAACATTCAAGGAATAGGCGAGAGATACTCTCTTCCTTTTCTTTGCAGAGATAACATTGGTTTGTGATAGAAAACCCCCTTCTTTTTAGATTGTCAAGAGTTAAAATTTTACCATGTTGAACAATCCACCATAAAAATAAAAAAAATTAGGGAGAAGATTACTAATCCAAACTTTACCCCATAATGGTGGGCAGAAGTCCTTACTAAAGAGATGTTTGTAAGCCGATTTGACTATAAATTGGTCACTAGAAGTTAAGTCACAAACTTTAGTATCCTCCTAGATCAGAATTGGGGGTCTTTGTACTCCTAATATCATTTCCAATTCCTTAATAAGCTGAATACCCTCCTGGGTGTAAGTGTTTTTACATAGTTTCTTCCACTTCCTCCCTTGATCAATATAGTCCTCCACCTTCCTTCCCATTTCTTCTTTTAGTAACTCCATTAGTCTTTTAAATTTGTTGTAAACTAGCGATTTCACCCCCATCTAATTATCCTCCTAGAATCTGATACTACGCCCATTCCCCACAATCCACCTTGTCCCTTCCCTTAGTAAGCTTCTACTCCTGACAATATTCATCTAGATTTTGGAGCCTCCCAGAAGATCATTATTGAAGAGATTCCAAGTAAAAGGAGAATTTGACAAATATTTAGCTTTCATTATATTACCCCAGTCTGTATTATCTTCTCCTAGTCTCTAGCCTATCTTCATAAGGAGTGCTTTATTCAGATCCTGAAGTCTTCTAATTCCCAATCCCCCTTTCTCCTTTTGCTTACAAACCTCATCCAAGTTAACTAGACTCAATTTTTTCTTCTCCTCTGTCCTTGATCAAAGGAAATTCCTTTGTATTCTCTCAATTCTATCTGCCATATTTTGGTTAATTTTAAAAAGGGACAAGAAGTAAATTGGAATGCCCTGTAGAGCTGTTGAGAGCAATTGTAATTTACTAGCATTGCTTAAAAATTTTCCTTTCCATTCTGCTAGCTTCTTTTGAATTCTTTTCACTATAGTATTCCAAAAGTCATTAGTCACCTCCTTAGTGGTTAATGGTAGGCCAAGATAAGTATACGGGAGGTTGGCAAACTGACCACCTAGAATTTTTCTTATCTTCCTTTGTAATGAGGCATTAGTATTAAAAAAATAGATCTTACTTTTATAGTAATTAACTTGCTGGCCTAAACTTTCTTCATAATTACGAAGGATAGTCTTCTAGGTTTCAGCTTCCATAACTGAAGATTCTCCAAAGAGTTAAGTATCATCAACAAATTGCTGCATCACTTTAGTATCAGTTGTAGTAGCAAGCTTAATCCCTTTAACACATCATGTATTAACTAGTTTGGTGAAAGACCTCCTCAATACCTCAGCAACCATAATAAAAAGGTAGGTCGATAGTGGATCACCTTGTCTTAGTCCTTTCTCTGCTCCAAAATTTCCCTAGGGGGAGCCATTTAAAAGAACAAAAAATTGAACCGATCCTACCATCGTCTTAATTAGGTTTATAACTTTGTCATTGAACCTCACTCTTTCGAGCACATCATAGAGGAAGCCCCACTTCACCTTATCATAGGCCTTGGAGATATCTAACTTGAAGGCCATTCTAGGTCTTTTGTGGTTATCGTTGCATCTAGGATTTGTCTTCTCGAAACAAATCCCTTCTATGGAGTACCAATATTTTTTTTCTAGAAATGGTTTTATCCTATTGACTAGAACTTTGGCACAGATCTTATATACTATATTGCACAGACTTATAGGCCTAAAATTCATTAGGCTCATGGGTGTCAGAGTTTTGGGGACTAAAGCAATACCAGTCTTATTAATCCTTTTTAGCATCTTCTCAGTTTTAAAGAAATCTCTAGTAGCCCAGACCAGTTCACTTTTAACAATCTCTCAGAAGTGTTGGAAGAAAGCTGGAGGGAAACCATTTGGACCTGGGGCCTTATAAGCTTTCATGAAAAATACAGCACATTTCACTTCCCCCTCTATGATGTTTCCTAGAATGTGGTTGTTTTCCACCGTACCTAGCACCTGTGGGATCGTATTAATCAAACTTCTTCTGAAAACCTGATTTCCTACATTATTATCCTTGATGTAAGCCTTGCTAAAATATTCCACCGCATGTCTTCCCATCTTCTCTTGGTCCTTATGTACCCTACCTCCTTCCCCTTCCAATCTGTTGATTGTGTTTCTTCTTTTATGATTGGAGGCTGACCTATGAAAGAAAGTAGTGTTTTTGTCCCCCTCAGTTAGCCATTGGACTCTTGATCTTTGTTTCCAAAAAATTTCCTCCCTTAACATAATATCCTTCCATTTTTTTCTATATTCCTCTTCCTTAGTTGCACTTTCAAGGTTATTTCCTTCAGTGATTTTCCCTTGGAGCTTTTTTAGTTTTTCCTCCACTTCTCTTTTAATTTTGAACAAGTCTCCAAAAGAACTCTTAGCCTAGCCCTTAACATTTCTCCTTATATTATCAAGCTTTTGAATCAGTCTATACATAGTAGTGCCATCTAACCTTATATTCCACCATTCCTGAATTCTATCTTTAAATTCTGGGTGAGATTGCCACATTATTTCATACTTGAAAGGTTTCGGTCCACCCTTTAAACCATCCTCCCACTAAAAGATTAAAGGGGAATGATCTAAAGCAGTTCTAGTAAGGCTCTCCAGTAAGGAATTACTCAGTCTATTCTAGTTCCCTATCACCATCAACCTATCCAATCTCACTTGGACAAGATCATTCCCTTTTATATTATTGGTCTAAGTAAACGGGTTCCCTCTCAAATCCACATCAATAAAATCCATTCTACTCATAAAGTCATTAAGGTCTTGCAAACTTTCAGGGCAGTCCCTGTTTCCCCCTAGTTTCTCTTAATGATAAAGGGGGGTATTAAAATCTCTCATACACATTAATTGCTAATCTTTCATATTTTCTAGAATCCTAACCAACTTGTCATATGTTTCCTTTCTCCTTACCTTACTATTAGAAACATATATATTTATAAGTCCCCAATATTGACTACTAGTTTGGAATTTTGTAATTATGAAATTTCCACATACCATAGCTCAGTTTCCTTGGAGGTAGAGACATTTGTATAAGACACAATTTCTTTTCCTAATGCAGTTTTACACATTTTTACCAAAGAAGCAACATTTTTCTTGCACAAACCATTGCTAGAGCTTATAGTTTTAAAGGTAAATAACTATGCCTAACATGCCTTATGAGATAATTCGAATCTCTGAAGAATTTGGTAGCCTTTCTACCACTCGATTTTGTGCATAGTGTGATTCTAAGTTTGAATGTGTTATGTGACTTAAGTAGGTTCCCAACATTTGATTTATTCATGACCTTATTGGATTTCCTAATTAATCCCAAACATTAAACACATAATCAACATCATTTACTAGTGTTTCAACTAGATAGAGTAGTTAATGAAAGGTTACTATTTGGTTCAAAAAAATAAAATAAAACTTGAAGAATGGAAAAGCACCTAGTCAATAAATGTCGCAGTCCCCACTCTCAATCTGATCTATCCAAAGTAAATCCACCATTTCCCAAAATACACAACTAATTGTGTTTTTATTCTTGGAAATCCTAGCTGGCCTAGTTTTGGACAATTTTTTCCCAAATTGGCTTTCTACCTACTGTCGATTTGTACCCCAAAACAAAATTATATATATATATATATACCTCCTCTTACAAGATAAAACAAATGAATACTTTCTAATACATGTTCTTGTATAAGTTCATTTAGGAATTTAAGATGTGCATTTCATCTTCATTGTCATGTAACAATTATCCATTAGTAAATGCAAATAATATGCCAATTATTTACTTAAACCAAAATAATCTATATCATTTCAATTGTAGTTTAACCATTCAATATATGGGTTAGGATTCAAACTCAAAACTCAAAATTAACACTTTAATTCTAAGTGATGTGTGGGCTGCAAAAACCTATAGACGACCATCCCCTTCCAAGAGGCTAACCCTCTCTACCTCAACCACACTCTCATTGTTGTTGAAGTTTTATCCAATCAAACACTTGCAACAAACAACACGTCACTAACCATAAGATAATATGATTAGATACAAAAACCATTAAATATAATCAACCACATAGCATAATCATATGAGAAATGAAATGTAACATCCCATAAGATACATCTATGGATCAGATTAATTATTGATTCACCTTAATTAATGCATTTAACACAATTGAGAAAAGTATCTTAAATATTTTATTAATCAATGTTCCAACAAAAAGGTTGACCAGTCAAGGTTGACTTGATTGCCACATAAGCAAACAAATAGGCATGTCGGACGTGACAATTAGAGGCACACATGATGCTGCAAGGTGCAGAATATGATGAGCTCCACTCTTCATACAATAATAAGACCAGTGGGCTTAAACATCATACACTAAGCTTAATTCCTAAACCAAAAATGTTAATAACAAGACTACATGAAACAATTATATATATACTATTCAGACTTCAACTCGAGTGCAGTTTCTGCCACCTTTAAATACTGCATGTGCATAGGGTTTTTAGGACTCGCATTTTCATCAGTTTTTATGGTGTCATTTTATCACTGGTTAACCCATTACAATCTTCAGAAATGATCATACCGAGTCATCCTGTAGAAATATACTAATTCCCATGTTGGTGAGGAGGCTTTAATTAAGAAGGCTAATTGTCCACAGCATCGTAGTTAGTTTATTCAGAGAATGTCATGGCATATCTGTCAATGTATATTTCATGACATCCACGAGCATTACCCTCATTAATGATCCATTCATTGCCTCTCCTGCAGCTGATTCTCAACACCCTGAATCTGCCAAGGCTAGATTATCCAATAAGTGAAAATAATTCACTGCATGGTCGCCAACATGTTGCGAACAAAATGGATAAGGTTAGAATTACTGATGTTCAGAATTACCAGTAATCTCCGCAAGAACAATTTCCATCCCTAAAAACGTGGAATCGCTTTGCATCCCTTACTATAATTTCTCGTTTGACAATCTTGGAGATGAACTTAGTTGCAATATGGCAATCACCACATACACGAAGATTTTTGGTGATCCGGATTGGCGTTCCTGGGCATGTTTTGATTAGACCAAATGCAATGGCCAACTTCTCACTGTGCCTGCCAAGTAAGTCTTCTTTCACCTCTTCCTCCACATCATGCAACACAAAGTTTGTATTAGGAACATACCCTGCTTCCTTCATACGTACAGCCAAATGCTCCAGCATTGCATCAATTTTGTCAATATCAGGATGTGATCTGTCACCCACCAGGAATGAATGGACTTTGTTATTTATCTCAATCAAACTGCATCCTGGATTCTTCTTCACCATCCTTTCTTTCATCAATGCTCTTACCTTTACTACCTGATCCCATCTGCCGCCAGCGGCATAGATATTGGACAGCAGTACATAACGCCCAGCATTTTGGGGATCTAATTCCAGAACACGTTCTGCTACCTTTTCTGCAAGCTCAATATTACCATGAATGCCACAAGCAGCAAGCAAAGAACCCCAAACTGGAATGCCTGGTTTGAATGGTATATTTTCAATGAAGTTTTCTGCCTCATCCAGATGCCCTGCACGTCCAAGAAGATCAACCATGCACGCATAATGCTCCTCTCTCGGCGGAATGCAATAATGTTCAATCATGTAGTTGAAATAATGCCAGCCCTTATCGACCAGTCCCCCATGACTGCATGCGGACAACACACAAACAAAAGTAATATAGTCTGGCTTTAAACCCACCTGTTCCATTCTAGCAAAAAGTTCAAGAGCTTTGTCACCATGTCCATGCATTCCATAACCATCAATCATTGCACTCCATGAGACTACATTTCTTGTAGACATCTTATCAAACACTTGGTATGCAATCTCTACACTTCCACATTTGGCATACAAATCTATGAGCCCAGTCCCAACAATAACATCCGAATCAAATCCCCTTTGCATTACATAACCATGGATTGATTTTGCCTGTTGCATGGCTGCCAAATCTGCTAAAGCCTTAAGCACACTCGGCATTGTGACTCTGGTAGGCTTCAAACCCTCTGTTTGCATTCTATTAAAAAGCAGTAAGGCCTCGCTGTACTCTTCATTATTGACGTATCCACCAATGACCGTATTCCATGAAACCACATCCCTGTTAGGCATTCTTTCAAAGATCTCCCTCGCAACCTCCATGCTCCCACATTTCGCATACATAGCCACCAGCGAATTCCCAACATAAATATCCAGCCCTAGCCCGCTCCTAACCACACACTCATGAATTCTCTTTCCCTCTGCAAGATCCGACAGCTCGGCACATGCCTTAAACGCAAAATTAAAGCTGAAAGTATCAGGCTTAATACCAGATTCCTCCTGCATTCTATAGAAAAACACAACCGCCTCCTCGAAAGGCCCGTGCGTGGCATACCCAGCAATCATGGTATTCCACAACACCACGTCTCTCTTCCGCATTTTGTCAAACACTTGCCGGGCAAATCCCATTTCACCACACCTGCAGTATAATCCCACAAGCCCATTCCCCACATAAAGATCAGTCTCACATCCCACTCTCACTATCTCATCATGGATCTTTCTACCTTCTTCCAGAGCCTGAAGAGCACAGCAAGCTTTTAAAACAAAATTAAATGTGTAAGTGTCTGCCTGTCGACCTGCTATTTTCATTTGGTAATACAACCTAATGGCTTCTACGTATGGGTTATTAGTAGCATAGCCTCTGATCATTTCGTTCCATAAAAATGCATTTTTTGATCCTGAGATTTTATCAAAAACTATTTGAGCATGCTCCATACTACCAAGCTCGACATACATGCTAACAAGTTTTGATAGAAGTTTCGTGTCTTTGTTGTCAAAAGATCCAATTTTGACCAGGTGCGCCTGGGTTTGGTTTAGTTGTTTAAAACTTTTACATGACTGTATAATTTGCTTGAATCCACCTGTAGTTTGTTTCAGTGTATTCATGACGAATATAGATCACTCTGCATTTCGGCAACATGGCCAGTCTGTAACAACAGACGAATGAGTTCCGATTCCAATTAGACAATTGTCTCGTCTATTTCGTTTTCCCCTTTTTCTTCGGAAATTGCGTGAGTTGAGCCCGAAAAGTTGCATGCTCTTGGGTTCCATTCGATCATTTTGGTGGAGTCAGGCTTTTAGTCAAATCCAAATTGTTTTCTAATTTATTTGTGGATATGAAATTATTATTAAATATTATTAATTTTGGTGGATGAGTTCTTTATTTGAATAATATTTAATTTTTAATAGTTGTTATATAACCTTCAACTTAATTAAGCATTCTTATCATTTTATAATTTTATCATTTCTTATAAATTCTTCATTTGATAATAATTAGTACTTGTATTCAAAGGAGGGATAATGATTACATCAATAATATCTTTGAAGGTACAAATAAAATAAATAGTTATAATAATTTATAGTGTGTCATGTTATAAACCAATTGAGATTCCCCTCATAAATTTCTTATGATCATTATACATTGTAGTTTTTTTACAATATAAGAAAATAAATAATTTATAAAAATGGATTATATTCAATAATACAAGGGTTAGGGATGGGTTACAGAGTCAGGGCCAATACAATTATCATAGTTAGGATTGTATATAGAATCATAAACTTGATTACAACTTAGTCCTAGTATAATACACATTAAATCTAACAATAATACTAACCATAATCCTAACACAAATTAAACTTGAACCCTAACACTATATCTAACCTTAATTGTGGTCTTAGGAACACTAACTCTAGTCCTTATTGATCCATGTTGTTAGTTGTAAACCTAATTTAGTTATACGTAAACCTAATTTAGTTATAACCATAACCTCAAGCTTTATCCTAAAATGATATTCATGTACTGTAATCTTGACACTAACTCTAGCCCTTATTGAGAGCCCAATTACATAATTAAAATCTTCAAAATGGCAATTCTAGTATTACTTAAATCATAAAGCTAACGCTTATCCTAATTCAATTATTACCCTAACCTCAAGCATTATTCTAGAATGGGAATCCTATACTTGGATCTTGACCCTATCTCTAACTCTAATTGAGCCCTAGTTGAACCTTAATGCTAACTCCAATCCTGATCCATCACTAACCCTAACCACATGTTCTATTATAGAACAACAAATATGTGTTTTCTAACACTAACTGGAATTCCTCATTAGAACCAATACTAACCTTAACCTAAGTTTGCTTTAGAAAGGAAACTTTAATTTTAACCAACTCTTAGCCCTAATCTTAAACTAGCCTTAACCCTAACTCTAACTACAAGCAAAAGATGTCTTATATTATTTGATTTTGGCATATGTATCTAATATTTACATAAGATTAAGAACTATAATTTATTTCATAAAAGATAATATTCCACATATAATAATTTTATAAATATTCTAATAATATTTTATAGCAATTTTTTAAAATCATGTTAGTTTTTGATAGTTTTAAAAATTCTAATAGTTTGTTTTAATTATATAATATAATTAAATAAACATATAAAGACAAGAATAGTATATTGGTTGTTGCTAGAGGGGGTAAAGTGGTCACAAGAGGTGTGATTAGAGATTTTTTTTAAAAGTGACTTGATAACTATCTATATTGGAAACTTAAATGACTGCACTAGCAACTAGACAAAGGGAATGGCCTTTATGGGGTCTTAAAATAACCTTATTAATTGGTGTTAAAGCTATTCTAATTGAAGGGGACTCCAGGCTTATAATTGGAGAAACCAAAGGTACTATACTAGTTTATTGGATGATGGAAGGGATTCTTTAGGATCTTAGAGCTTTATTGATTGGGTTTGATGAATTTACTACATATTACACATTCATATTAAGGTGATGTTGTTGCTAACACAATGACTGTCATCGGGCTAGATTTAGATGGCTTAAGATGTCAAAGGGAGGAGAACTCATTTCCTTCTCGCATGAAGACCTTTTCAAGGGAAGAAAAAACCCTTTGATTATGCATGGAAGTCAATAAACTTTTTCTTTGTGCCCTTTTGTGGAATATATGTGTCTTACTCTACAAACTAGTAGGGATATTGATTTGAAAATGTATATGTTTCTACCTCAAGTTTTTAATTACATGAAGGAGTATAGCTTGGTGTTCTTTCCTCGCCTATGTGTCCCCTTACTCTCTAGTGATGGCTTGACATGAATGCCTATAGATTTTATTAATTTTAATGGCCCCTTCCTTTGTTATTATGACATAAATTCCTATTTTTGTTTAATGGATATTTGAACATCACACAATCTACTTAATATTTCCTTAATTTCCATTTTGATGATGGAATACTGGCACATGAGAGATGTCATTTATGGGTTCGAAGCAAAGAGTGACACAAATTATTATGAAAGTATTGTTTAGGGGGAAAAGGGAGACACTTTAATATGACTGTAGATCTCTTATTTTTTGGGCCATTAAGCCATTCAAATATGTATGTGAGAGAAAGAGGGAAATCTTCAAATATATTTCCACTTATATTTCAAATTAGATTAGATAGAACCCAAAGTAAGAAGGACACCAATACTAAATTCAAATTATAAAGGGGAATTCAAATTAGATTAGATAATGTTCATGTAAAATTGAACCAAATACTTAAATAATTTAAATCTAGGTGCTATGTGTATGTAATCAACCAATTAATATATATATCTAAGATAAAGATATGAAAGGAGATAAAATAGAAAAGACTCTCCTTGAAATACATAGAGGAAGATGTTCATTTTAGCTTTGAAAATTGTGAATCCAAGCCTATTTCTAAATATCTGACTGCGGAGTCCCAAATGAATCAATGAAAGGAACAAAGCCCATAAATCATTTGCCAAGAGAGTATAAAGGACTAGGTCAATTTGAGGAAGGGTGTCTTTCCACAAAGTTGACATAGTCTGACGACACTATAACAAATTTGAATCAACTTCTCTAGGATGCTTCCAAGGAGTTGTTTCCAGATTTGTCATCACAATTTTGCTATCCTATTTCTACACACATAAAAACTTGGTTTTGGGGTTTTTTTGGGGAAAGGCTTACCTTGGTTAGACCCTAGATTGAGGAATCAACCTTGAAATGTAAATGTAAAAGTATGTAAAGGAAATGTGATAAATTTAAATATTCACCTTTCTTGTAAAATCCCTTTTCAATAAGGATTTGTCATTATGTATGTTGTAGATCTCGAATTTGATATGAAAGATGTATGATATCTCCAAAATTACAATGGATCACACCATAACCACATTATGGAGCCATGGATGTAAATGTGCACAAATTAAAAAGATAATGAATGATTTAATGTGATCTCCTCCATTGATGGCCAACAAAATTCTAGATCTTGAAGAGGTGTTGGTAAACAGATTTGTCACAGAAGAATTGCCCAACGGAGTGTGTGGCAAACCGTTCACAACAGTTGGATAGGCCCTTGATATCCGGCCTTCCTCTGCGTTTAGAGGGGCAGCTCCCTCGTATGATATAATTTTGAAGCTTTTCAAATAGATATAAAATTAAAATGAAAGGGGAGAAAGCTCATGATGACGAATGCACCACACGACTTCAAAGCTTTCTCAAACTACTAACTTAAAATTGCTAATAACAATGATCAAGATCTACGCTTGAAAAACTATTACTAGCACAATGCTGATCCACAGATTCATAAACATCTACACCATACCATGAGAATGCTCACTACAAAGAGAATCAACATTTGAAACAATTTAGATTTAGAATCAGAGAACTCAAATTGCACGTTCCTTTACTTTCTTGCACCAAGAACTTAAGAGGAATTTCTAATTATAAAGACAAATCTGTACATACTTTCCAAATATCATCTTCTAATCAAAATTTCTGCATAGTGTTCCCCTTTTCTAAAGCCTAAAAAGTCCCCCTTTTAAGAAGCCAAAAGGTGTCCTTATATAGACACAAAGGTTAATAACTACCTCTTCGTGGTTAATAACCACCTCCAAAATACGTGATTTTGCGAGGTTAATTAACCTCAATGAAATTAACCTTTAATGACAAAGCTCACTAATTGAAATGTATGGCTTGGAACATGTCTTCAGAAGATTGAATCATTGACTTGATGCTTGGATATATCCGCTGGCATTTATTGAGATATTTCATCTTGTGAACAGATGCCAACTGGATAGTTGATTAGATATCAAATTGCCAAAAAAAAAAAAAAAAAAAAAGGTAGTACATCGAAGTCCTATTGCACATTGACCAAGTGTTGTCGATTCACTAATCAAGCTTGTTCCTGTTGCAGACAAAGGGCAACTTTAGCTACTGCTATTTCTACCTATCTCTATCTACGACGGTGTATAACACTCAATGCCCGAGCCATGATGTAACAAGGCAAGATAAATCCGGCAGCTCGCAGAAGGAAAAGAGTGAAAAAGGTCAAACCATCCTCATCTCCTCCAAAATTTTTTATAGCAAGTGCATGTCGTAAAAGCAGAAGAGCCACGAGAATCAAAGCTGCAGATTGGAGACATGATGCACCACTTGAGTTCACTAATGAGTATTCACCATACTCGCTTTCAAAGAAGTGTCTCTCTGCTGCAACCATAGCAAGAAGGCGAGGATCACGCAGGTCCAATTCTGCTTCAGATACTTCCCAACTTGACCTGATATCGATGGGAATGTCATCAAAATAAGATGGCTGAGAAGCAATATAACCGGGCTTGTATTACTGATGGCATATCTCACAGGTAATGTCTCCTTTCTCATTGCACCAACGTTGCACACATTTGTGATGTACATACTTCAAACTCCCAAAACAGGCACACGGAGATTCCATGTTTCTATCATCATCCTCGTCCTGGCAGATATGACACTCAACCATAGTGCATGGACCGTCTCCATAGTTGAGGGTGGGAGAGTCAGGAATCATCTCTGAGGACTCGGCATCAAGAGAAGAAACCTCTTTACAAGCCTCAGGAGGAGAATCTAGTGCAAACACCCCGTTTTGCCGGAAGGGAACCTGACCAGGTTGTGATGGCCTCTAGGCCTCGGTTGTAGCTGATTCCAAGGTGGAAGCGGTTATCAAACTGTCCACACACAAGATAAAATAATCTCCCATGGACTGATCCCTATTCACCACATCCAAGTGGCTCTAATCATTCACATCGTCCAATATGACAAGGGCACAGACTCCTCGCAAATGGTTTTCCATCACAACTTTACCCTTGGTAACACTTGAAACTTCTCCATGGTACTTTCCCAGTCTTCCCAGAATTGACTATTGCAAGTCTAGAAGTGTACCATTTTTCTGTGTAAAGAAATATGCTTTGAAGGTACCATGAATTCAATTGTAAACAGCTTGGCCAAGGTGGCTTTCCTAAGGTCGGCTATGCCGTAGACTCACACCCTCACTGTGCTATGCCATGAACTCAGGTTTAATTGGTTGCGTAGGTCGTAGATATGTGTTTGAAGTCCTACAAGATGGACTTGTATATCTAGCGGAATACAATTTTATGAATAGCCATAACCTGTTTCGAAGCTTCCTATTCCTGTTACACATATATCATAGCAAAGTTGATATATACATGCTGTTGTATGTAATTTTTACATTGATTGGTGAAGAGAATTCGATTAGAGTAATCATAGCCAAAATGATGGGCATCATCTGTTATATAACTGATAGAGCTCAAATTCTTCCCAGTACTCTTGATAGGTGTGTGCCGAAGTTTCTCAGTGCAATATGATTTGTCAAAAACACCTCCCACTTTTGCTCCATGCTCCTCAGATTTACAATAGTGATTACATTGATGAAAATCCTCCCTTTCTTCTATAAGCGGCAATGATCGCATTCCATGAAAGAACGTCTCACTCAGTCATTTTCTCAAACACTTCGCGTGCATCTATTAGACTTCTGAAATTTTTTGTGTTCAGATGTCTTAATTTCCTTTTCATTGATGTGAGTGTGCATTTGCTTGCCTTTGAAAGCGCATGCTTGGAGATGCAGGTTAATGGTTAAGATCTTGAGCTCATCTTAACCTCTTTTGAGAAGTTAATTTTGGAGGCTTACATTAACCTTTTGAGAGGTTAAGAAAAACATGCTTTTGGTGGTTAAAATTAACCTTTTATTTGGAGGTTAAGAAAAACACGTTTTTGATGGTTAACATTAACCTTTTAAGAAGTTAAAGGTTAAGAAGTACGTGTTTTTGGCGGCAATCATTAACCTTTTATATCTTGAGGCTCAGAAGCTGGACTTAAAAAATTTCAAGTGCTGTGCAGAGCTGGGAACGAGCCGGGAACATGAAGATTTAGAAACTCACAGAAACTTGGAGATTAAATGGTCAATTTAAAGCTTAAAATTAGACAATTTAATAAAATTAACCAAGGCCTATAAAATTGAAAGAATTTTATAGCCGGGCAACAGCTGGCTCTAACTGGGGACAAGGACTGACAAGGATGAAGCTCGAATCTAGAATGAATAAAATAGTGCCTTATCCATAGGGCTATAAAATAGAGTCATCTAAGGGACCAATTTGCAAAAGGGAGGAAACTAGCGCCAAAAACCAGACAACTGAAAGAAAACTAGGCACAACAAAACTCCTAATTAGACTATATACAAGGTAGGTTTCCCTACTTACAGTGACTCAAGGTATAATCATACAAATCCATTCACTGGCTGGGGAAAATAAATACCATGGTGTACCACCATATGAAAATTCTTAAGCTTCCATGAGTTCGAATGTAAGTGTGCTCCTTGAATTCTAACTCTGAGATTCCTAACATCCCTCATATCTCTGGATGAAAGAGCATATCCAAATAACCAGGCTTCATCAAAAATCTCAAACTTTGAAATCAACTCTGCTTCCTGTTGCATGTCATTGATAACTTCATTTTCAAAGAGTTGAAGTATAAGATTCTCAAGTTTCTGAATGCATTTCTGATCTTTTCCTATGCTCTGCGAACCCTCTTCTTTTTCCATTACCATGATCTTGGTTGAATCTTTCGTAAAATTATTCCAACTTAGATGCACATCTGTATTATATTGAATCTTCTCATGATCCATTTCTTCTTCCTTATCTTCCAAAAGATCATCTTGAAGTCTTAGGTACTCTGAAGTTATACTGATATTATGGTCAACATGGTTGGTCATCACTTCAATTTCCCTTCCATTAATATCAAAATCCTCCTTCTGAAGATCCTTCTGGTGATTAAGACTCAAAGATATCAAACCTCGTATTGTATTTCTTTCATATAATCTATTATGTGAAGCAACTTGAGGAGGTATAGCCATCAAACCATGTCTTCGAATACCAACTTGAGAATCATCAACGGAAATGCCTTTCTCTATGAATAAAGGATTTGAGTAAACATTTTCTTCATAGAGAAATTTACTATCCAAAGATTTTGAGCACAATCTTGGAGTAAATACATCACAAGATATTTCTTCACGGGATTCCTCCATGAGATCCGCTACTAGCTCATTACTTTCTTCATCATGATTATTCATCTCATAGAAGTTCTTTGGCATAGAATTTCCTATTTGATGAAAAGACACAAAAAGAGGATTTCCTTGAACTTTGAATGATCCATAGGATTTCAATTGTATTTTCGTTGGAATAGAGGAACTTGTCTTCATGTCCATGTAGCTTTCATCTTCAATACATTCGATGATATCTATCCCCTTTTGAATCATCATTTCTTGTACAAGACATCCTTTATGAAATGTAGAAGTTGGCATGCATGATAAAGAATTAAGATTGCATGGTTCATCTTCTTCTCCTAGAAGCTGATTTTTAACGTTTCCATCAACTGATAGTTTAATCACAAGTTCATCAATATCATCAAATGTAAAGGTCTCCATTTCCTCAGGGAAAGCAGATATTTGTAGAAGTTCATGGCTGCTTTTATCTCCATCAATGGTAGTGGTTTTTGATTCTTCCATGACATCTAAAGTATTGATATCATCAATAGATTCATCATCACGAATGGTCATTGAAGGATGATTTGGAAGATTTTCTCCACATAGGAAGTCATCATCTAAAGCATCCAGGCACCATGTTGGAATAAAAGCAGTGTGAAATTCACTTTGATCCACATTTTCGTCATCTTCAATCATTTGTTGTGTAGTTTCTCGAGGTTTTGATATTTCTCTTTCTTTTTCATTAGGATGGAGATGATTGAATAATTTCTCTTGGGTTTGAAAATGTTCACAATGATGCCTTGATACATTACTAGACTCTTTTACTTCTATAGGCACCATCTCTCGATCATCTCCTTGATTAAGCATTGAACCTTTGTCTTCTTTCATGCAAGTAGATTTAGATGAATCCTTTCTAACATTTGGATCAGGTGATGTTCTGTTATCAAGAAAATAATTCTTGCATGGGTCTTCTTTCTCAAGTTCTCGCAACACCTGAGGTAAAGAAGGATGTACTTTGTCAGGATCTAGGCGTGCATTGCCATAGAAACCTTTTAAGAATTCCACTTGATTGGGATCAATAGAAATATGATTTTGATGAGAAATAGGTGCAAGCATTGGGATACCTTTTTGACCACCACTATCCATCTTTGATTGACATGAATCACTTTCCTTATCAAGCTCTTCTTTATAATTACATGTAGAACTTGTTTCTAAGGACGATTTGGGCTTGTGAGAGAAAAATTGATAATCTTTACCATCTTCTTGTTCAATCTTTTGCAATGTCTGGAGCAAAGATGGATGAGTCTCGCCTGGATCTAGTTTCCGTCCACCATAGAAACTCTTCAAAAAGCTAGCTTGTGTAGGATCATCAAAAATCCGATTTTGTTCAGGCGAAGGCGCATGAGAGATACTTTTATTATTCTTCATCACTGATTTAGATGAAAGACATTTTTCAGTAAAGCCTTCTTTATCTTTATATGTTGAATTTCTCTCCAAGAAGGATTCTTGATAATGAGAAAGAAACCCATATTCTTTTCTATCATCTTCTTCGATCTTTTGAAAAACTTGAAGTAAGTGGGGATGAACCATTTTAGGATCTAACCTCCTACCGCCATAGAAATTCTTCAAGAATTCAACTTGCAGAGGTTCATCGGGAATCTGTTTCTTAGGATATAAAAAGTATTCATCATCACTGTCACTATCACTATCGCTTTCAACTTTTCCCTTGTACCAAACCATGTTTTAAATTCGAACCTCAGATAGAGTCGCCAATATTCAATCTTCTAAATAGATTCGCCAACCTTCATTCAAGGGAAGGTACCTTCATCAGCCGAGTTACTGATTGTTATTTACTTGAGTTTGGATGTGACCAAGATTTTGCTTGTTCCCTTCTTGGAATGACTACTACTCTTTCAACAACGTTGTGACCAATACGAGCTCTTCACAAGATTTTCCCAAATTCTTCTTCTTTTTCGAGAACTTGATTCACCAGATGGTATTGTTGAGCACTTCGTCTACACCTCCAGGCTAGAGTGTTCAAGTCTGAGATGATATCTTCCTGGGTGTCTTGAAAGCCAAGGTTTGGTTGGAGAACAGGAAAAATGTTCTCATGTGGAAGCACCATTGTACTTCATCGTAGGCGACTGTCAATCTTTCTGTTCAGTCTCCCCAGCAGAGTCGCCAAAAATCTGTTGGTAAACAGATTTGTCACAGAAGAATTGCCCAACGGAGTGTGTGGCAAACTGTTCACAACAGTTGGATAGGCCCTTGATATTCGGCCTTCCTCTGCGTTTAGAGGGGCAGCTCCCTCGTATGATATAATTTTGAAGCTTTTCAAATAGATATAAAATTAAAATGAAAGGGGAGAAAGCTCATGATGATGAATGCACCACACGACTTCAAAGCTTTCTCAAACTACTAACTTAAAATTGCTAATAACAATGATCAAGATCTACGCTTGAAAAACTATTACTAGCACAATGCTGATCCACAGATTCATAAACATCTACACCATACCGTGAGAATGCTCAGTACAAAGAGAATCAACATTTGAAACAATTTAGATTTAGAATCAGAGAACTCAAATTGTACGTTCCTTTACTTTCTTGCACCAAGAACTTAAGAGGAATTTCTAATTATAAAGACAAATCTGTACATACTTTCCAAATATCATCTTCTAATCAAAATTTCTTCATAGTGTTCCTCTTTTCTAAAGCCTAAAAATTCCCCCTTTTACAAAGCCAAAAGGTGTCCTTATATAGACACAGAGGTTAATAACTACCTCTTCGTGGTTAATAACCACCTCCAAAATACGTGATTTTGCGAGGTTAATTAACCTCAATGAAATTAACCTTAAATGACAAAGATCACTAATTGAAATGTATGGCTTGGAACATGTCTTCAGAAGATTGAATCATTGAATTGATGCTTGGATATATCCGCTGGCATTTATTGAGATATTTCATCTTGTGAACAGATGCCAACTGGATAGTTGATTAGATATCAAATTGCCAAAAAAAAAAAAAAAAAAAAAGGTAGTACATCGAAGTCCTATTGCACATTGACCAAGTGTTGTCAATTCACTAATCAAGCTTGTTCCTGTTGCAGACAAAGGGCAACTTTAGCTACTGCTATTGCTACCTATCTCTATCTACAACGGTGTATAACACTCAATGCCCGAGCCATGATGTAACAAGGCAAGATAAATCCGATAGCTCGCAGAAGGAAAAGAGTGAAAAAGGTCGAACCATCCTCATCTCCTCCAAAATTTGTTATAGCAAGTGCATGTCGTAAAAGCAGAAGAGCCATGAGAATCAAAGCTGCAGATTGGAGACATGATGCACCACTTGAGTTCACTAATGAGTATTCACCATACTCGCTTTCAAAGAAGTGTCTCTCTGCTGCAACCATAGCAAGAAGGCGAGGATCACGCAGGTCCAATTCTGCTTCAGATACTTCCCAACTTGACTTGATATCGATGGGAATGTCATCGAAATAAGATGGCTGAGAAGCAATATAACCGGGCTTGTATTACTGATGGCATATCTCACAGGTAATGTCTCCTTTCTCATTGCACCAACGTTGCACACATTTGCGATGTACATACTTCAAACTCCCAAAACAGGCACACGGAGATTCCATGTTTCTATCATCATCCTCGTCCTGGCAGATATGACACTCAACCATAGTGCATGGACCGTCTCCATAGTTGAGGGTGGGAGAGTCAGGAATCATCTCTGAGGACTCGGCATCAAGAGAAGAAACCTCTTTACAAGCCTCAGGAGGAGAATCTAGTGCAAACACCCCATTTTGCCGGAAGGGAACCTGACTAGGTTGTGATGGCCTCTGGGCCTCGGTTGTAGCTGATTCCAAGGTGGAAGTGGTTATCAAACTGTCCACACACAAGATAAAATAATCTCCCATGGACCGATCCCTATTCACCACATCCAAGTGGCTCTAATCGTTCACATCGTCCAATATGACAAGGGCACAGACTCCTCGCAAATGGTTTTCCATCACAACTTTACCCTTGGTAACACTCGAAACTTCTCCATGGTACTTTCCCAGTCTTCCCAGAATTGACTATTGCAAGTCTAGAAGTGTACCATTTTTCTGTGTAAAGAAATATGCTTTGAAGGTACCATGAATTCAATTGTAAACAGCTTGGCCAAGGTGGCTTTCCTAAGGCCGGCTATGCCACAGACTCACACCCTCACTGTGCTATGCCACGAACTCAGGTTTAATTGGTTGCATAGGTCATAGATATGTGTTTCAAGTCCTACAAGATGGACGGGTATATCCAGCGGAATACAATTTTATGAATAGCCATAACCTGTTTCGAAGCTTCCTATTCCTGTTACACATATATCATAGCAAAGTTGATATATACATGCTGTTGTATGTAATTTTTACATTGATTGGTGAAGAGAATTCGATTAGAGTAATCATAGCCAAAATGATGGGCATCATCTGTTATATAACTGATAGAGCTCAAATTCTTCCCAGTACTCTTGATAGGTGTGTGCCGAAGTTTCTCAGTGCAATATGATTTGTCAAAAACACCTCCCACTTTTGCTCCATGCTCCTCAGATTTACAATAGTGATTACATTGATGAAAATCCTCCCTTTCTTCTATAAGCGGCAATGATCGCATTCCATGAAAGAACGTCTCACTCAGTCATTTTCTCAAACACTTCGCGTGCATCTATTAGACTTCTGAAATTTTTTGTGTTCAGATGTCTTAATTTCCTTTTCATTGATGTGAGTGTGCATTTGCTTGCCTTTGAAAGTGCATGCTTGGAGATGCAGGTTAATGGTTAAGATCTTGAGCTCATCTTAACCTCTTTTAAGAAGTTAATTTTGGAGGCTTACATTAACCTTTATAGAGGTTAAGAAAAACATGTTTTTGGTGGTTAAAATTAACCTTTTATTTGGAGGTTAAGAAAAACACGTTTTTGATGGTTAACATTAACCTTTTAAGAAGTTAAAGGTTAAGAAGTACGTGTTTTTGGTGGCAATCATTAACCTTTTATATCTTGAGGCTCAGAAGCTAGATTTTAAAAACTTCAAGTGCTGTGCAGAGCTGGGAACGAGCCGGGAACATGAAGATTTAGAAACTCACAGAAACTTGGAGATTAAATGGTCAATTTAAAGCTTAAAATTAGATAATTTAATAAAATTAACCAAAGCTTATAAAATTGAAAGAATTTTATAGCCGGGCAACAAGAGGAAATGCTAACAAAAGATCCTTGAATGCTTGAAGAAATTTTCTTGCTTGAATGCTTGGATGCCTTGAGCTCTAGAATACCCTGAGTACTTGATGATCTATGAATGGTTGATGAGATGAGATATGAAAATGAAGCCCCCAAGCCTCCTTTTATACTAGTTTTTTTGTGGGAACAATTAAAGGCCAACTTAAGGTTGATTTTAAATGGAGAGTTAACTACAAGCCAACTGTTAAGTGGAGAGTTAACTGTAGGCTAACTATTAAGTGAAGAGTTAATTGCACGCTGACAGAGGAGCATAATTAATCAACTGGTAAACTTGAGACATTACAGGCCCCAAAACTTACAATTTTCAAGGATAATGTCAACTTGGGTCAATCTAGTCAACCTAGGTGACCCTAGCCCAGGAGATAGAGGAAAATGACCTAAAAAAGGATTGGGTCAACCCTGATCAACCTAGTCTTGGACCAAGTCAACTTGTGTCAACTTAGAGAAAGAGAATTGAAACAAAAGCCCTTGGAAAGGCCAAGAAGGATGTGAAGATGACACTGGAAGATGTGGTGTAGAACAAGAGAAAAAGAACATCTAATAGAGATTCATCCATGTGGTTCAGGAAGTCAGCAAAGGACATCTACTAAAAGGCCTTAAAAAGGAAAGTGCAACCATTGAATGAAGGTACAAGTACCAATTATATTCACTCTTTTTTTTAATGTGCATTTCTTCTTTGTGTAATTTAATACAATATTGTTTCATCTTTATAACACTTTAGCTCTGGTTTATGATGTCATGGGATGCATTAGAGTTTGTGTGAAACTAGATAAATATGGTTATTTTAAGAATAATCCCATAGTATAACACATTTGTAAAGAAGGGAGAGTTCACATTTTATAGAATACATGAAAATGTATGATGTGTTGGATTGTGGTGTTGATGTTATCATTATTATTTTCATTAATGGTTATCATTGATGTAAACATATCTTTTGCTTAGATGCGGTTTAATTACTTTGGTAATACAATGCAAGTGTAATCTAGATGATGTTCTATAAATATTTCTCTTTAATAGTGTTCGTGTTGATCCCATTTATCTTGCAACATAATGTGGTTCATGTCATTAGGTCTAGTGTTCTTTAGAGGATGGTTGTTGATATTTCATTCAATTTTTTGTATTATGTTATAGATTCTATTTGTTGGCTCCAAAGATCCTTGTGGTTGTATAACATGATATTATGTGTCAGGCATTTTGTATTGAGTGAGGTGGTCCCATTTCTTACCATCATGGAAATGCTTCTATGTGACCTATTTCAAGTTGTATTAGGCCAACCTAGTTGTTGGCATGACATGGTGTAATAGAGTGCTTATTCTATTTCATGAAGTAGGAAAACAATATGCAAAGTTGATCTAGAGTGTCTAAGGACATCAAATTGGAAAAAAAATTAGTTTTAAGGGATTTTTTCTAGGTTCTAGTAAATTTCACTTTTGGAGGTCTTTTGATCAAAATTTGAAGCTAAGACTTTCATCGGTCTTTAAAATTGGGCTGCCAAATGCATGCAATTTTAGGGACTCAAACTAAAATTTTAAGTTTTTCTTTCCATTGGTGCAAAAGCGTTTAAATTTTGAGAACTAAATCAAAAGTTATGACCCCACCAAGCTGGGGTAGATAAATTCATAATTTCTTTAAAAATGTATAATTTATTTTATTTTATTATTCTTATGGATATCATGACTTCTAATGTTCTATGATTGTATATATCTTTATAATTTTAAATAAGAATATGACTTTTGGATTGCATACAACACTTTTGAGTTTGCAAGTTTTCCAAATTTAACATAGATATCACAAGCTTTTTATTCAAACATGATATTGTTGTTTCAACCCATTTTTAAATTTATGTCAATGGTATTAGAGAAGGGACACTCTTGTATGCCAGTTCACATAAGATCTTCCTATTAGAGACTAGTATTAAACACACAAGATTTGTCTAATACCCTCCTTTGAGACATGTGTAATCAAAGATGTCAAAGGATTCATCAGATGTTGTTAAGAAAATGGTGGAAGAGGCTCCAACCAAGCAACACGAAGAGATCATGAGTCATTTTTCACACATTTCAAAAAACCAAAAACCCTCTGGGTTATTTCATAGAAATGCCCCTTTCAAAGTACAAGTAAATTTTGATATCCAAAATTTCAAAGGAAAAGTTGATGTTCATGTTATCGATAATTGGTTATAAAAAATGGATTGATACTTCTCTATAATTCATTTCTCTAATGTATAAAAGATAACATTTTCTCTCTTAAATTATGAAAGCCATGTGAAACTTGGGAAACTAAGATGGAGAGTAAAGATATGAAATCACTTGTTGGGGAAGCACTTGTAATAATCTCTAATAACAAGCCCAAATAGGGAGAAGTCATGGAAAAGGTATGTATAGAATCATGGTGGGCCAAGCTAATGTAAATTGTATTACTTCTTAAGCCCCTTTATTCACTAAGAACTCACCTAGGATTCTCTTCTAGCCTATTAGGGTTCCCCTTTGTCACACTAACCTCAATAGGATTTCTATATTATCCTCTAATCTTCCCTATTTGGCTTCACCAATGTTTTTACAACTTGCATCTACCATGGAGACACTCCAACTTGTTCTCCAAACTTGAAATTTCACCAAGAATGGTCTTTTTACCTTCAAAAAAGAAGTGAGCAATTTTAGACTTCCCTTATTCTCCTTGTCTCAAAATCCATAGGTTTCACTATTGATTCCTTCAAATTTGGCAAAATGGTCCTAATTTAGGGCTAGTTGAATTAGGCCTCCAAACTTTATTTTTGGACTATAACTCCAAGTTTCACTTGATAGGGTGGAAACCTAATCTCCAATATGGATAACCTTTTGGAAGTACTTCAAGATTTTAAAGGTCTCTAATTCTCAACTTGGTCGTACACCATAATGCTAAATTTATGCCTACATTTAAGGGTCCCATAGGTTCCATATCAAAACCTACTAGGGTCTAATGAAATCCTTAGAAAATATTATCTTGGAGACTTCTCCTTCCACACATAGATTTCTCATATATCCCAACTCCTTTTTCAACTCCTAGATTGAAATTTCTATCTCATTCAATCTATCAAAACCAACTAGCAAGCACTATGATTTCCTAGCCATACATTGAAAGCTTGCCTAGGGCATCACTTGAAAAATAGAAAACAAGATTGTCCAAACTTCTCCTTTCTTATGTACACTATACAAGGACTACACTTCCACATCCCTCAAGACCATGTTGATTCCAATATGAGGGTTCATGGGGGAGTCATTTTCCCAAAATTGACAAAATAGGGACAACACACTGTAAGTAAATGAAATCCTACCAAATTATAATCTAAATAAAAGTGCACTATAATAACATAAACTACAAGGATCTAAGTGTGTTTTCACTAGCATTAGATTTGTGTGTATTGAAAGCTGGTGGGTTCATCTTTTTCAATAAATCCAACACTTGACCCACTGTGGCTTCCTTAGACTTCTTACCTACAGGAGATTTATCATTTTCCTTCTTATTGTTCTTAGGGTTGAACAATTTTGGGTCATCTCTCCTTCCTAGCTTACCATATGCTTTTCTATTGTTCTCAATATTCACATCTATCTTGTAAGCATCCCTTGACATTTTAGGATCTTTTTCTCTCAAATGATAAGTCATTTTACTATCAAAGGCATTGAAGTATGTAGTAAGACATACATCTTCATTTAATCTCATCACCTAGAATAACTTATACATCCCCTTCTGAAACCTTACATTGAAATCAAAGGTAGATCCATTAGGGTTCTTTTTTATGTTGTTAAAATCATTCAACATGAAGCCAACATTAGTGTTATCTCCATATTGTTCTTTGATTAACTTTTCCGAATCACTCCATGAACCAATGCTATCATCTGGTAGTCTTCTAAACTAGTCCCTTTCATGTTCAGTTAATGAGTGCAAAAAAACTTCATCACTACATCCTCATGTTCTACTTCAAAATCATTTAGCATGTCTATGAAAATTCTCAAATCTTCCTCACCAATAACAACATTATTTCCTAAAAACTTCACAACCTTGTCTCTAAGGTCAATCGATATTGAATGTGGGAAACCAAAAATACCTAAGAATGACATTTGTCTATATTTCTCCATGTATATAGGTTTCTTCTAAAAACCAACAACATTTGATGTGCTTGCTGCATTGGTCTAGTTATGGACAATACTTTGAAACTAGTGTATTTGAACATAAGGGATTTGAGTACTAGTAGTGGATGATGAAGCAAGGGTAGATTGGGACATATTTTGGCTAGGGAGTGCTAGTCCACAAGTGGGTATAGAGGTTGTGGCTTGGGTGGAAAAATTAGGCCATGAGGCTAAGGCAAAATTATATTTAATGAATAAAATCTTCCTTATACTTTCTATTGTCTGGGCCTCCTTTTCAATTTTCGCAAGCTCCTTTGCTAGATCCTCCTTCTCCCTTTTGGCCTTTTCTAAATCCATATCTAAATTAGACATAGGAGGGTTTGTAGGCTTATTTGGTATAGCTTGAGGTTCATTTATCTAGATCCCTATGACCTTAGCTTTTCCTTTATCTGTTGGTTTCACAATAGGCTCTACATGGTCTAGTTGAACAAGATTATAGGGTTGAACTTGAGATATAACAGGTTCTTGCCTTTGGCTTATGAGTTTTTCTTATTCTAAAACCTTGGATTTCAAACTATCGACATCTCCAAAGACATCGACATGAAGAACTAAAGTCCTTTCTTCTAATTTTTTGTTATGTTCTTTTAGGGCAGCCATCCTTCTAAGCAAATTATCTCTCTCAATGAGAGCATTCATTGTGGCTTGTTCTCTTTCCTTCTCCAAACAAGCACATTTGGCCTCTTCTTTTGCAACCCATTTCTTTAGGACTCCTATTTTTGAGTATACTTCTTTTGGATCTACACAAGTTGCTTCTGAATTAGCAGGAACACCAAGATCTATAAGGTTTGTCTCTACATATGTAGCTATTCTAGGATTAAAAGGGTCTTCCATAACATTCTTATATGCTAGCCTATGATTCATTTCATCTATCACATCTAGTCTACACAATGCATCTCCCATTGAGGAAACATTCATGTCTTTGTAACCTTGGTCTTCTTGTAATGGGTTACTAAACATCCCTCCTAAGAGTCTTGTGGTTTTTGATTTAGAGCTTAATGACAAAGATTCTCTCCCTACCATAGGTTGGTATTAAGAGTTTACTAATACACTACCCCTTGGTTTCTAAGTAGGATTTAAATCCATTTTCTTCTTGTTTTGGTTCTTCCTACCATCTTGGGGTAAATCAGTAGACAATGGTACTTTTGGATTGGCTCTTATATAAGCTAGTGTAATTTTCCTCTTGTCTGCCATTTATGGAGAATTAATTATCAATAAGCGCTAGCTTCAAAAACTTGACTAAATTGCCACCCTATTCTAGGGAAAATATAACATGAAATATATTTTGACTCAGGGAAAATATCATAAGATAATATGAATAAGGTTTGACACACAAAGAAACCAATCAAAAATAACATGGGACTACAACTCTTACTTAATAGATAAGACACTTTTATAAGGGCACTATATGTCAATTTGCACCTATGGTACTAGGGACTTTCTCCTCTTTTAAATTCTCAAGTTTTGTCACTAGAAAAGTCCAATATAACCACGAGAAATTTTTAAAAGAAACTAACAAACATGTATACAAATAAGACCAAAAACTGTAGTATTTTTCACACACAAGCATGTGTTGAACAACTCCCTAGCAGAGTCACCATTTTGTTGGTGTTTTTAGACTACAAAGAAACAAAATACTTGATACCAAGATGATGAAGAAAAACTTATTCTAAAGGTTAGCTATTTGCTATGTTCAACTAAGGGATTCTCAAATATGGACCCATCTTCAACAAAATCACCAGGATTTTCTACTCTTTAGGCTTTGCAAAACCAAGGTGGGTACACCTTAGGGATAAAAAGATTCAAAACTTGATACTATTTTCACACTTCATTCATCTATTAGCATTCTATTACAATACTCATCCCTTATAGTAGATGTTTGGTCATAATTCTTCTCGGATTTACATGTAATTTTGGGTAACAATAGCTAACTAAAACATAGAGATTAGATGCAATCAAGTACTTACCAGCTATGATACTCTTCATACATTTAAAGTAAAATTGATTTTATTTTAAAATTTCTCTTGATGATTATACATGATCTCTTAATATGAAAACTGGAATAATTGATTAGTGCCTCATCCATTGGAAATCGAGAGTCTACCCAACCTCTTGACCTAATTGATTACATTTCAATCAATATTATCGACAATTCTCCCTAAAACTCATTCTTATGCATATCCTTATTACTACCTAGAAATCCTATCATATCATTGAAGCATTTACTCAATTTATTGAATCAAAAGCAATAGTGGATTGACATACAACCTATCCTAGTTGCATTAAATTGAACAATATTTTCCCATACAATCTCAAAATAGCTAGTCATTAATAATGGAGACCAGAATCAGAGAAAAGTGATATAGTGATAGTTCATCTTTGTATTAATTCTCTTTGAAAATTATATAACATTGGAATAATACTCAAAATGACTCAAGATAGGAAAACATTATCTTTGAATGCTAGTTATTCTCAAACTTGAAGAGAAAATACATCACAAAATTTGCATCAAGGAAAATGGACCGAAATAAAACTAGCAAAAAACTAGAAATTGCACAAATGTTCGAACCATTTCTCTAGCCTTGGAATCTTATTTATATAGTATGTGATGCAACAAGCTTTAGGCCTAGAGAGTACTGATAGTTTTCCTTAAGACAGAAAGATATTTACAAAAGTTACTATCATAAAAGACAAAAAATGGTGCAACAAAATGATTTGTATTATGAGCATTCCTTTTGTGGGGACCACTTCTGATGCACTTCTTTGTTGAGGAGTTTGTGATTGGCTTTTTCATAATTGTCAACATGTGACCATTGGACTTTATTGTGATGGACCTTGTTCTGATATTTGAAAGATGAGCTAAACCAAAGATTCCCCATCCATGTCATCTTGCACTAACAAATTGATAGTCACATTTGATTCTACCATGACCAAATGAATCAGTACATCCCTTATAAATAAAAAATGCAACTATCTATAATGAAAACATGTACTAACTATTATCAACTACAAGAGGATATTAGACTGTACTTACTGTTTTGCACAATTTTCCCACTAAAACTTGAAATTTTCTCTATTGCATGAAATTCTCCATTCAACAAACTTTTTCTTGGTTGGATTAAAACAAGATATAGGTCATGACATTTTACCTTTTACCTTCTTTCATCTTTGATCGATCATTTAATGACCATGATTGTTGGCCTTCCAAAAATTACAAAAAATGTTGCTTGACAACTTTACAACTTTTATTGTCTCACAACTCTAAATACCTCCAAATATATACAAATGCATGCTAAAACATATAATAGACTTCTACAAAACATGAAAATGCATAAATTTGGTCAAATCCCAACATTGACCAATGTTGACTGACCCATATCTTACACATAGGTCTTATTACAACATGAACAAGAATTGCTTAAATGAACTTTAGAGATGCTTGAAACCTAAAATAATGTTTTTGTGTCAACTTAGACACTTATTATCATCCTAGCATGTCAAAATTGTGGATTTACCTGACTGGTTAGGACCTTGGGCCCTTGCACTAGTAACAAAGTTAGATATATTGGGATATTAAATTGTTAATAATATTGAGAAGTTGCCATCAATGCTAAAGAGGGAGATTGTTGGAAACTTATAATTGGAACAATTTTTGTTTTTCCATTGATGTCAAATATATTGATAAGACATATTGCTACCTAATCTAGATGTCACATCTATTTGATTGATGAAGAGGATTTGAGAAATTCTTCATAACAATAGCACCTAGAGGAAAGGTTGAGTTATGGAAAGGAAGCTACAATGGAAATTTGATTAGTTAGACTTCGATAAAAAAAAGTGATTATGTATATATATATAAAGTTAAGCTAATTCAAGAAATAAATTAAAATGTTAAGAGTTTTCAATGACTCTAGTGTTAACCGAGCCATAGTTAGTACCGAGCAAATCTAGTGTTGACCGAGCATCAATATCGACCAAACAAGATAGTTGATGTCAAGCCAAATGTTTTATAGCAATTGAGTAATTCAGTGATGACCAAGTGTCAATAACTTCATTATTTTTGAGTAACATTGTTGAGACCGAATTTGAGGAAATTGTGAATTCTAGCTAACTCAGTTGATTTCTTGGGAGATGTAAATTGTGTTGAAGATAAAATTGATGAGTTGGATCATTAAATGCAAGGTGAGGATTACGTAAAGACCTAATAAGATGGATTCTATAGAAGTTTCTAGAGGATGATCAAGAAGGAGAATAGATACAATGAATCATGTTGAACCTAATCGTAAACCCTAAGATCTATGATGATCATGGAAAATGATAAAGCAAGAATTACCTATTAAAAAAGGTACAAAGTCAAACACAAATGTATGAGAGAGGCGCATACAAAGAAAGGTGGATCATATTCGCACAAGGGTGAACACCAATGTGTGAGAGTGAATACAAAGCTAAAGGAGATTGTTTGCACTGATGTTAAATTGATAATGATAAGGAAATCTAAGAAGATGACTTAAGTTTTGTTGAAAGAAGATTTGATTTCTTGAAGGGTTGCCAAGAAAATCAAGAATAGAGATTACAATGGAGAGCTTATTAGTGAATCAACACATGGACCAAACAGTGATTTAAACTTGCAAAGTGAGTTGTAATCATACAAATCAAAACCTATTATTTTCTTTCTAATCATTGTAAATAGTCTGTATTGAAATCCTTTTAATAGAGGTTGACCTAATAGTCATTTGAAAGACTTAACAACCTTTGTAAATCCTTTAACAAGGTGACATTCTAAATGGAATGATTAAAGTCCTCTGACAAGGCCACTCTTAATAAGGTGATTAAATACTCTAACTAGGTCATGTTTAATAGTGTGTATTGTAAACCTTTAACATGGTTGGCTCCTACAAGAGCTCACTTCAAAAGAGTGAAAAAGTGGCAACATGTTGCTGGTGGTTTTTCCCAAATTGGGTTTCCACATAAAATCCTAGTATCAAATTTGTGTTGAATTCTTTATATGTTTTACATTTGATAAAATTTACATTCAGCTAAGTATGTTATATTTAGGACAATAATTTTGTTTATTGGTACAGTAGAGACCAAGCAACAACATGATAAGCACAACAAAGAATGTTTTATGTTTAATTGTTCAAATGGTACTTATGGATCTTGAGTAATTGATTCACCCCCCCCTCTCCTCTTAGTTATTGTAAACACTTCTAACAGAAGAATCCCTTGATTCCTTTTCATTTGTGGTATAATCTTTTGGGTTGAAACATAAATTATGTATAATGTGGATGTTGCAGTCACATCTCTTTGGATCCTTGGTGTAGCCACATTTATCTTTTGTGTATATAGGGTTGGCAGTTTGAGTGTTTGTCAAACTTGGTCCAAAAAATGATTGATATATCTCTGCATTAATGTTTTTTGAGGGGCTTGGAGAGAAGGCTTATAATGTTTGTGCAATGGTATGCTTCATAATTGAGTCTACAAGTTATAAATGAGTTTTTATCAAAATGGTTGTGCAATCTTGGATATATATATATATATATATATATATATATATATATATATATATATATATATATATATATATATATATATATATATATATATATATATGGAAATAATGAACTATATGGGTAAGGAATATCTCTATGTGATATACATAGTAGTGATCGATTTCTTTGTTGTTTCATTGTGACCAAAGTTGGTTTTCAAGGTTATATGTGGCTATTTGGCTAATAAGACTTATTCTCTTGATTGTGTCAAGATACTAGCTGCATTGGGTGACATGTTGGATTGGTTTAAGGTCTCACCTTTCTATATGATGATTGATTAGTTTCATTTTAAGAATTATTTTGGGTTGACTAATTGTATGTTACACATAACCTTTGTTCCTAACTTGAGTGATGAGTTGCAAGTATGTGTGATGTTTGGGATAAATTTGGATATTGTGTTATGATGTTTTAGGTCCTCGCTATCTTCTAGGGAGGGGCAATTTCACCAAATTATGTTTTTTTTTTGTCAAATCTTAATCAAAGCCCACAATAGTCATGAAAACCCCTAAAACTTTGCAAGGGTTATAACAAGAGGAAACACATAACTTTGTTCATGGGTTCCATCATGAATGCTTAAATACTTGAGTGTTTGACCTCTCCTTAAATGCCTTGAAGATGCTTGATTGCTTTCTCAATTGAATGTTTTTAAATATGAATTAATTTGCTTGATGAGAGATGTTTAAATGATTGAATGTGGCTTGCTTTTATACTCAATCTAACAAAATGTGTTGATGATTTTGAAGAAGGTTGACATTGGAAACACTTTCCTACTCAACAAATTAATAGTTACATTAGAGGTTCAAATTTTGGGCCCAAAATAATTGCACACTGGCACCTAGTACCATACTCGTAAAGGAACATTGGTACTACAATTTAGGCTAGAATTTTGGATTGTGTTATCAGGATTGTGCAAGGCTTTCATATTTGGATATAGAATAAATACAATCAATCATGTATGACATGAGGAAAGACCACCAATGTGGGCCCCAAAGAATATGAAATTGTATGATGATACAAAATTACAAAACCAACTTGTTGTAAGGATTTCCCAAGCCCCCTTTGCATATTTAGTTGTTGTTATTCCAAGAAAGATTGCTTTTGACAAAATTGCCTTATCAAATTCAATGCTTTTACATCTTTTCTTCTTGTCTTGTTTATTTGGGTCTTTGGGGTATTTGGGAGGGTACTAAGTTAATTTAATTACATCTGTGAATTTAGTGAGTGCTAGCTCTTGTAAATCAGTGACAACAATAACAATTTTCATCTTCTTTGCTCATACATCATAATTTTGTTTATTAATACTACTGGAAACTTTTACTATTTTCACTGACCATATTCCCCATACAATAAAAATTCAATATTTAAAAAAAAAAAGAAAAAAAAAAAAATTGTACAACTCGCTTAAGATTTAGAGTCTTTCAGTTGGTAAACTATATCTTTGACTGGAAACCCCAAATATAATAAAATCAATACTTTAATGCCAAATTGATGGGATAAATCTCAAAACACCACACAAAGTTACTCATTTTGTTGTATAACAATTGGAATACACAAAAAACAAAGTATAGTGATGGTTGAAGACATAATATTAGTTTCTATTGAATAAAATGATATTTGCAAAATATTCTAATCTAGTATTGCAAACCAATCATCTACAAAAATATGCAAATGCAACCTATCATAAACTTTTGAAATTGCTTTCTCTTCTGCTTGTTCGGAGCTATATGTTGGCTTCTTCCTTAGTTTAGAATTCCCCATTGCCTCTCTACACACTGTTCACAAGCTTTGTTGTTGCTGCACATTCTCTTTTGTGCTCAAAAGTGTTGTTCACGTTCGTTCTGGACATGGCTAATTCCATCTAAACTGTATAGTTGACCAATTTTCACCATTTGATCTTCATGATTTGCATAGTTTGTAGTAAAAAACAATAAAAAAAATTGGAAAAAAAAATCACTTCGTTTTCATGAATCTAGAAAAAAAAAAGGTGGCTTTGTTTTGTTTTTAGTGCATTTTGGATGGAGATTAGCCTATTCTATATACACTATTTTTTGCAAGAACATTCTTTACTACATTTTCTATTGGCTCTTTTCAATTTGACAATAGATCACGGAATGTAATTCAAGGCTCCATGGTTTTTAAGTCTATTTGGAAGGCTTAGGAGTTGGTGAGGGGCTTTATTTATAATTCTAACTTCGATAGCAATAATTCTATCCACGGTGAACGCTCTATCTGGTGGAATCTAAACATAATGGCAAGCCTCTTGCCATGACTCAAGGGTGTTATGCTAAACATTGGAACAATCATGGTATCAAGAGCTTTATTGATATTTTGGAGAATGACAACCTTGCCAATTGGCAAGATATTAGGCTTAAGTTCAATCTTCTTGACTCTCATAAATGTACCTATAATATGATATCTAATGCTTGTCGCCCTCTCAATCTTCCTCGTAGATGTGATGTGGATTCCCATAGATTCTTATATTTCCGTTGGGATGATGGATCCCTCTTACATAAAGTCAAAGCTAAAGATATATATAAGGTGCTTAATAAAGATCACTCTATTTTATCACCCCTGAATACCACCTGGTATATGAATTTGGACTCTCTTGAATGGCACAAAATCCTTGACAGATTCTAGAAGTCTCGTATTCCTCCCAAACTCTTACATTTTAAATGGAAACTTCTTCTTCATAGACTTCCTATTAAAAATCAAACTGGTGATACTGACTCTTGTTCTATTTGTAGGGTTCCTGAAAATTTAAGACATATTTTCTTTACTTATCATTTTGCTAGGATTATATGGAAATTTTTTGGAATATCTATAACTGATCATGTCTCTATGCTAGATACTATTCTTGGAAACATATCCGGTCTTAAGAAGGATGCTAACTTTTTTTGGAATATTCTCTCTTCTCATATTCTTTGGTTTATTTGGAAAAGTAAAAATGAGGACAAATTTCAATATGTTGGTAGATTCCTTACTTTGTTTCATTTGAAACTCATACGCTTTAAGATTGTCTCGCGGGTGTGTTGCATTATGAAACTTGAAAAAGACAAACTGAAAAGATTTCTCCGTGATGGGCACGCTACGATGTTCATCTACGGAATGAAGCATGGGCTGGAATGGGCCAGCATTACTGATGACCAGGCTGCTTTTGAAGAAGCCCTTAAGCGGCTGATTAAGGAGATGCGAGATACTAGAGGCCCTTTTTCTGATAGACTTGAGTTTTTTACTCATATTCTTGAACGGAAGAAAGTTGTTTGGGTGGAAGGAGAGTTAGGATGGACAACATGGATTGATGATCATGATGATACTTTGGATTAGCTTATCTAATTTCCTTTTTTGTAATCTCACTGAAACTGTTACATATTGTGCTAGTTGATTGATCATGGATTACCGATTGAACTAGGAGGTTGAGGTTCGCCTCCCCTCTCTTGATTTTGTACCTATCTTTCTGAACTATCAATTATTTAATTTTAAAAAAAATTCTCAATACATCTAAAATACAATTGAATTCATTTATTCCCCTCACTTTAATCTTTAATCTTTAATAAATAGGTTACTAAAAACAATTCTAGAAATGATAAATTCTAACCATCAACACCTATTGACTATAAAAAAAACTAATGTGCCAAATTGATTAGATAACTATTTTTTTAAAAATCGTTAAAGCCCTCAATCTATTAGATTACAACTTGGTTTGATAAGAATTGATCTCTACCAGTCAATCCAGTCTGGAAATGCAAATTAACAAAACAGGATTAGTGCAGTTGAAAACCCATCGCAAATAGCCATACATGTACTCTTTTCTCATTATTATCCATTTATAATGTCTTCATATGCCCTGCAGGAGCTGAGAGACCCTACAGAAGGTGAGAGAGTACGAGGTGACCCACACATAGGACTTACCAATTTTTAGCATTCACATGTTGTGTCAGGCCACCATTCCTTCTCCTTTATTGCTGACGGACATATTTCTCCTATTTATTCTGTATGCTGACTGCAACGTGTACAAGAAAATGGTTCCAAGGGAGGACCCACTTATTTATAAGACAACTTATTGAGCATGGAAGTCATTATTGTGGTACTGAAATTGCCATATTAGTTGACACTTGGTTCCTTCACCGTGTATTTCTGCCCACAATCCTACACCTAGAAAAGCAGATTTATCAGTCAAGCTCTTGTCTGCTTTCATTTTTTTAAATTTTCTCACAGGAATTGATATCCACAGGTGGGTCTCATGCAAGGATGGATTAAAGCATTTTCATCGTATATATATATATATACACACACACCCATTTAATTAAATGTGATTTCTGTAATTTCTCAAGTGAGACAAAGTTGGTTAAACATCTCATGTCAAATGTTGTGTCACATAATCTATAATTACTGATTTTTTTTAATGACACTTACGGATTTGATTTCACCTGTCACCTTTTGTCAAATTCTTTTCACTTTGTGCTCTTTAACGCATTATTATAACAATGACATGAACCGAATCTCACCGCCCTTCCATAAAATTCCTAATGGTGAAAAGCTTTTTCAAAATAGCATTACTGTTGATGTTTGTATTTATTGGAAAGAGTTGTATACTTATATTAGACAGCTGTGCTATAGTTCTACAAATGGACGCTGGCAAAGTATGGACAAATATTTAATATCGACAACAGCATCTAGTCCATAAATACCAACTTCGATATGATAAATCTGAATCCCAGCAAGCACAGGGCAAGAGACCCAGAATAGTAGCTGTCAGTAATACTAATGGCATCAACATTGATTGGAAAAGGGATAGCATATCCCAACTTAAGAACAGGAAAACTATAGAATTCTAAAGCCTCATACAAAGAATAATAATTTCAACACTATATCCTGTTAAACGCTGATTACATCAAGGATCATGATCTAATTCTACTTGATAGAGTATAATCTTATAGAAATCAACAGTTAGATTAGATGGTGGAGTTGTTGAAATCATGGATAGTCGTTGTAAATTTGAACTCCTATTTAAAGATTATATTTTGATAAGATATTTGAACTATAAAAATAGAAGTATAAGATCGATCTTAATGACTGTTGATTCTCTACAAAGAGAAGGAGATTTAAAAACTGATTATGTATCAGTATTATTATAAGAATGATTAGTTTGGATGGTTGAATCGTTGAAATCATAAAGAGTGGGTGCAAGTACCATATTTCAATGAAAAGACAATCAAAGTAGAAGTAATGGAAATTAATATTTATAGTAAAGGGTGGACTTCAATATCAATTCATATCAACCTATCACTCCACAGTATGGCTAACTAGGCGTGAAAGTAACCAGCTTGCACTGTGTAAGCTCACCAAGGAAGAGTGGCCGACAGAGCAATATGAAAATAAATCTAAAAACATTAGAAGAAGTAAATTTTAATAAGAGTGGCAGACAGCAAAATGAAAATAAATCTAAAAGAATTAGAAGTTATATTTTAATGTCTATGAGGTTAAAGATAGTCTATGGGACATACTGATTTTCGACCGTCTTGTACAACTTGGTGATGAATGCTCTTAGCTGCTCAGTGGTCCCTTTGTTGAATAGATTTATCTAAGAATTTACTGTCAAGATGGTAGAAAAACTGTTTCTGTCGTCCACATCGCACTCTAAAGTGAAATATTTTTGATGTAATTCAATAGGAAAGCTTACGTCTGTTTCTTATCATAGCCAGGCTCAATTATAAGATTAAATGGAAAATTTAAGTGTTATTGAAATATTAAAAAAATATGCATAATGATATGGTCATATAAAAGTTTTATGTGGCATCATCTATGGTATATCAATCTTGCCAAAATGGTACATTAGACTTAGGAACTCTTTAGTGAAAGCCATACTCTCACACAACGTTTTGGTCATGCCCATGTACCCTTTCATAGCATTGTGATGTAAACGGCAAAATTTAATGCTCTGTGTGTTTCCATTGAATATTGTCACACCATACATTTGTCTGGTTATAACATTCACATTATTTGCTTGGTTCAATTAAGTGAAATAACTGACGCTGCACTGCTTTACTTCTCTGTTCTTTTTTCAATTGTTATCATGCAATGGAATATATCTGCAACAAGGATACCTTTAAAACATATTGTTTTGGCTAATAGTTCATTGTTTATGAGCAAATCAAGAGAGTGTTATAAGAACAATTGCATTGACTTGTTCCTGAACATATGTATGAAAACAATTCTATAATCTTAGCATGAAACGTTTGTTCCCCAATACAATGGCATCTGTTGAACTCCAGTACAATTAATAATAATAAGAAACATCTATCATAGAAGCAATCGATATATTCGCTTTCTTTTTATTAATATAACAGAGCTTTGCTTATGTGGCTTTTGCTATTTACTGGGCTCTTTGACATTGAAATATAGTAACAATGCTTCTGTGTGATCCATTGAATATATACACCATATTAAAGAGAACAATGGTTAATATTGTTCTCACTGATTACTATAATTTGACAATAAAAATCTCATAATTCGCTAGAATGTGATCATGTCTTTCATGACCTTCCTTTGCCAAAGATTGACCAACGCTAGAAACTTATAATATATACCAAATCATTTATTTGAATTTCGTGTCCTCTGAAGGGGCCATAATCTGAAGCTTGCAGGTAACTTATGCTCTTGGGCAAAGTATGATTACTTTGAAATCCCCACCATTAAAATTCTTGCAACCGCAGAAAATTTTATGAAATCTCAAAACCTAAAGTCTCTGCCACCAAATCATAACAAACATGCATAACTTCATTAATTTGATGCATTAAGAAATCATTCAAAACCCGTTAAGATTTGTAACACTTCGTAAAACATTGAGAAACTCTCCCAAGTCCTAGCCATAAAAAACGTAATTTTTAAACAGTTAGAATACTTATAAAATTCAGTAATGACACACCTCCTTATTCCATGCAAAGATTAATTCATACTTCCTCAACCAGCTCCTTAACCCACGCAAGATCTGGCTGATCAGCAGCAGCACAAAAACTGTACTCCTGCTTTGGTTGGTCTTTTCGAAATTTGTTGAAGATCTTAGCCCTGAGCTCCTTTGCCGTGTCTAACCCCATGAATCCACAATTAACCCCAATTTCCAATGACCTCTCTAAGCTGCACTGATCCCCACCAACATGGTTTTGCAGAGAGGACTTATTATCAACACTGTAATTGGATTCATCACCATGACTCAAATCAACATTCCTCAAAGCAGCAATGACATCTCCAAGGTCACAAGAACAATCCATCTTAAGACCCTGCAAAGACCCAGATGAAATAGAGGTAGCACTTGGAGAGGGACAAGAAATGTAAGGTGAAGAATCAGAAATCATCCTTGGAACACCTCTTGGACTGCTCTCATGTTGAAAACCTAAGCCATATGTCTGAGGTGCAAAGCCAATATTACTACATGCATACCTAATACTCCTTGGACTATGACAATTGTTGTTATACATGGTCTTTGATTGTGTAGAATGCTGTGTGTTTCTCATCTTGCATGGACTTCTAGGGTCTGAAGTGCAACGAAGTTCTCCGTCATTGTGTGCGAAAAAGCAGACTCTTCTACTACAGTAAATACCATCCTTGCACCTTTGTGTTCTGTATCTCTGAGGATGAAGCCATGTCTCAAACAACCCATGAGCAAATTCACAAGTCATACCCTTTCTACAGAACCCCTTCTTGTAGTCAGGGCAAGTTTCTCCACAATAGAGACTAGGGTCTCTTCTTCTTGCCCTTTCTCCTCTATGAGCAAATGGGCATTCTGTCCAATCATGGCTGCTCTCCTTAGCGCATATTAGGACCTTGAATTTGTACATTCTAAATTCATCTGAGCTTTCATCATACAACCCATTCTCTTGATCCTCAATAACACCCCATTGCATGCTGCAATTAGGCTCACAACAGTCAAAAATCAATGGCATCATGCCGTTGCCAAACCCCCAAAACATCCCATCAGCTTTCATATTTCCATTGTGATCATGATCACCGTCAATCCCAGATGGCATGAGAAGGCCATTGGTGGGAAGATGGAAAGAAACAGGAGATGAAGTATTGAAGTTCATGTCCATGAAAGTTGACTGGTGATCTGAAATGCAATAAAAGCTTCGGCTTCTATGTTGGCCGTGTGTTATATATGTACAGAATCAATGAAGATAATTACACACTCCATGGTAGTGGGTTATTAACCCACAGATGTGAACTATCGTACTGCATCAAAAATAAATTGTACTGCAGAATACTTGTGCGAGGGAGGCGATTGGGAATAAACTTGCTCAAGTAACATCATTTCTCCTGAAGACCTTCGTCTTATGCTCATACATGCCATGAGAATTAAGATGAAAAAAGATGCTGATTTGAACTTTGAAGGTATGACTTCTTTTGGAGGACTTTCTAATATGAGGTACTAACTGTCCACTCGTTCTACAACTGTTTCCAAAGAGTAACATGATGTATGTTGCCTATGTTGTTTTGGTAAAAAGTACAAAGTAAAGATCAAAATTGCAATTTATAAAAAAGGTTTTTTAAATAGTGGGTTTTGGAAATTATTATAAATGTAATATTATTGTATATACGCTAGTGGTTAAATTGGTATATATGATTGAATTCTATTGGTTTCTATATCAAACTTTCACAGTGTAAAAAATTAATTAAATTTTTTGTATCTGCTATTAAATTAAAGGATAATTTTTTATGTTAATGTTTTCTAACATTGTGGCATTAGTAGTGTGTTATTTCTTGTGTAGTTACTTCACAATATTATTTGAAAAGAATTTTGCATGTAAATGTTCTAAATATTACAAATTTGGGTGAAATGTCATTCTGCATGCATCCTTCAAGGGTTTTATTACCAAGTTGATTTCACTATGAAAAGCTTAAATTGTTGACTCTTGTTTAACAAGGACCCATTTTTAGACACATGTGACATCACAAAGACCTTCCTAAAATCTAATTGATCTTATTCAACCCATTTCTAATATTAGAGATGTTTCATTTTCTTTAAAAATCTCTTCATTAAGAAGTTAATCCAGAATATTTTTGTTGAGACCATACAAGACTTTTAAAGCTTAATGTTTGGGAGCCTCTTCAAGAGGCTCAAGTCTTGTTAGAGTTAGATGTCTTCGAATAACTAGATGTTAGTTTGTGGTGAGGTTTCTCCCTTTTAAGCTTAAAGATAAACAAGTAAAATATTATTTTAAAATAAATATAATATTAATGACACATATATGTAATAGAAGTAATATAAATAAACAAGTTTAAATTATATTATAATAATTAAAATTTAATAATAATATATTTTTGAAATTAATTTGTTATTATTAAACTACTTTATTATTGTATAGTTTAAATAAAATACCAATGATTAATAATAGTAAAAAAGATAACTATTTTAAAATAATATTATATTATTTATTGTAAAAATATTGGTATTAAATTTTTTTGATCATGTGTATTTTAAAAATATATAAGTGTGAATTAACATTATCAAATAATGCTCCACAGTTTACTATATAAAATTAAAAAAATATGTAAGTGTGAATCAACAAAAAGCATAGTTTACCATATAAAATCAAATCCAATAATGCTCCTCCCTCATGTTGGCTCCTGATTTAACACTAATTTTAACTTCTAGGAAGCTCAAACAAAATGCATCTAAAGGCAACTAATTACTATGATGGATACACTTTCTTTAGAACCCAGGGCAACTATAAGGCTAAACTCCTCCTTCTCTTCAAGCTCTGCAAAACCTAGGTGGGTAGACCTTAGATTTTTTTATGTCACTAATGCAAAAACCATAAATCTAAATCTATATTAAGTAGATGAAACCCCAATTTCTTCTATACTCATGCAATGACAAAGGCATGAAATAGATAATAACATGACCTATGAGATTGACAAGATAAGTGTGGGAATCCACTTTAGCTCTATAACATGAAAGGAAAAATGATTTGATTAAAGATTGATTTCAGCATAACCCACATATGAAACAACAAGAAACATGAAGATCCAATGATTAATCAGTGCCCTATCCATTGGGTATTCCACAAATCCCAACATACATCAAAATGTTTGGATCTATGCATTCACTTTGTGAATCAGACATCAATGTTCATAATGAATTTTATACTTATCAGAATCCTTCCATGCAATTTGCAACCATGTCAAGATACATCAAGCATTTACTTGATTCTTTAAATCAATGGAAAAACACATCAAGACATACAACTTAAAATAAGCCACAATTGAGATCTATGATCTTTGCTCACACATCCCAAAAGATTGTAGACAATAGAGATAGGAGACAAGAACTAGAATGAAAGTACTTTCATTTGTTGCTTTGTATTCATTTCCTTGAGACAAATACATTCAAGATGTATGAAGATAACTTATAAAACACACAAAAGACTAGAACTATCACTATGACTTCATTATTGTTGTTCATACAAAGAGAATGTTGAAAGAATGGTGGAATCACAGCTATAGAAACTTTTCTGAAAGACTGGAACCAACCTTGTACAATGAAAAGAGAAGGGAATATGTAAAAGAAGCAAGAAGAGTCATATTTGATCTAATCATTGCCACTTATCTTCTTGATTCTTCATCATCTACTAAAGAAAAACCTTTCTCTTGTCTCCTCAATTGAAACCCAAATCTAATCTTCATCATTGTTGCAACAAACTAAAAATATCTAATCAAAATGATGGAAACCCCTCTTGGATGAAAGATTGAATCTGCTACTAAAATCACTGCTAAAACCTCACCAAACTAATTAGAAGGAAAATTAACATTGTTGAAGTAAACTTCACCAAGTTTGGCCCATACCTAGATGGTGGATTTGCAAGAAAGAATCTTTGACTATCATCACTAAACCACAAAAATCCAAGAGGAAAAATTAGTTGGATAAAACCTACTCAAGAAAATCCTTGAATAACTTCTTTGTTGAAAATAGATTGATACAAATATGACAAATGATTTTCAATCATTGTTTTATCATTGATGTCAAACTTGCTACTTGATGGTAAGACAATTGCTTATATGATTTAAGTACAATCATTTGTTTGATTGATGAAGATGATTTGATCAAATGAGGTAACAATAACACATATCTAGGAAGGGTTGAGTTATGATATGGAAAAGAAGTAGAAGGATCAGTTAAGACAATGGTATTATAGTGCATTGATAATCTACTTAAGGTTGCAAAGGATGGATACACTAATTAAGTTCAGAAGAACAAGTCAAACAAAGTTTTTCTGCCAGCTTAACAATCTGCACAGTAGGTGCCGAGCAAAGTTAGTGTAAACTGAGTAGAAAACCAGTTCGAGTTGAGCAAAGTCAATTTCAATGTAAGCCAAGTGAGAAAGTGTAAGCTGAGTAAAGTTTAGTTGATGCTGAGTAACAATAAACTTTAATTCATGCTGAGTGATTTGATAGAGGATGTCAAGCAACGCAATATGTGCCAAGCACTAGAAGCCAGTTAATGTCAAGTGTCAACATTATGAGAAAGATCAAGAATTCAATGAATTTGAGCTGACAAGTTTAATTTCTCTAATTGTGTGAACTGTGTGGAAGATAAGTTTGATGAGCTGATGACACAAAATTCAAGATGAACTATTTTGAAGCAAATTCAAAGAGGATTAAAGGAGAAGTTCCTAGAAAGGGATGAAATGAAATGATGGAAAGTTCCTAGCTAATCTAACCTAACACTAAAATGACGATGGAGGATGAATGACAAAAGATCTTAATTCTCTATTTATAGAGATGGTTGGTCAAAAGAAAAGGTTGTCAAGTGTGAGAACCTAAGGAAGACAAGGAGTCTAGGGTATTGCTTCATTCAGTGACCTAAGAGAAGAGATTGCATTCGCAAGTAAAGTAAGAAGGTTTAAGGGTATGGATACTTGAAGGGTGAACAAGCTATCAGAGTTGAAGTGTTTGAAAGTCAAGCAAAATGGAGGATTGAAATAGAGATCTATAATCTACATGTGTGTTGTAAGTTGTTAGCAAATCAAGCCTTACTGTTACTTTCTAGTCATTGTACCAATCTAGGGTAAATCCTTTGAATTAAAGATGACTTAATAGTCATTGTAAATCCTTTAACTAGGTGACATTCCAAGTGAATGATCTAAGGTTCTCTAATAAGGCTCACTCCTAACATGGTGATTGAAATCCTTTAACTAGGTCACATTTAATAGTGTGCATTGTAACCTTTAATAGTGTTGGTCTTTCACATGGTATCACTTCAGAAGAGTGAGAATGAGTAGCATGTTACTATGGTTTTTCCCAAATTGGATTTTCATGTAAAATCATTGTGTCAAATGTGTTATTGAATCTATTATGTTTCATGTTTATATTTTTGCAAAGTTGATTTGACAGTAACCTACAAGGTTAAGTATGCATGCATGATGAAAATGTTTTATGGATGTGGGTTCACTAAGTTGTGAAAAGTTTTAATTGTATACCTGGACCTTGGATAATTGATTCACTCCCCCCACCCTTAGTTATTCTAAAAAATTCCAACAATTGGTATCAGATCCATTTGCTTAAGAGGACTAGTCTGAAGGTACTAGAAGCAAAAAGATCAAGATGTCAAAAAGAGAGGTACCCAAGCTTAATAGAGATAACTTTCTCGCATGGAAAAGTTTGATGAAGCTACACCTAGGAGGTCTTGGAGATCATGCACAATCTACCATTGTTGTTGAGCATGTTGATCCTGTTGGAGTCTTAACTATTGAAGATCTAAAAAAGAAAAAAGAACATAATCGTGCAATGTTGGAGATTGCCTCATTTTGTTGGTCAAATTTTCCTTCTTGCCAGAATCACCACATTTGAATTCAAATGGTAAACGACCACTTCTCATTTTTAAATATTCAAATACCATGGAATATGAAATAATTAAATAAGGAACCTTTAATATTTCCATATCCTCTTAAGTTTTCTTTTGGGGCTCCCATAATTTTCTTCGCTATCAGATCTTGCACAAATCTATGGCAGGTGCTTTCTCGCTTCTTCAAAGTGAATGATCTTTAAATAAAGCAAGTAAGTTCCTCGCTACCATGTGGCATATGGGTCTCATTTCTGTGAGCCAAAGTTGAAGTAAGGTAGTATGTTAACATGCCAATATGAGTTGGAAAATGGCTAGGATTCTATTGGTAGTCACTTTCCCACATTCTATCCTTTGTCAAGCGTTTTGACAATCTAGGGAAGTGACATTGTGACATATGGACTGGTGGGTCTGTCCTTTCAGGTGGGCCACTAAGGTTAAAAGTGGTGCCAATTGGATGGCATCGTGCTAAGGTGGATGTTGAATAGTCTGTGGGCCCAAAAGTATTAATGGGTTAGGTGTAGTAATAAAAAAGATTTTCATTGATCGTTGATCTTCCATAGATTGACGATCATCATTTTCCCACATTACAAAATTGTGAGAACTTTAGACATTATGGGGAAGCGCCCAAAGGACACATGTCTTTGTGGGCTTGAGGAGATAACATTGTAGTTAAAATTGGAAATTGGGTTGACATTTTTTGTTAACCGTTGTGGTTAAGTTTGTAGGTGGTGCGATTAGTTAAAAGTGATATGGTCAAATGTGTGTAGACTTTGCAGGGTGGCAAAAAGAAATAAGACTATTGGCAAACATGGCCCATCTTGGTTGCAAGACTCAATTGATCTATTGACTTTGCTGGTTTGTCAATCCAACTATGGGAAAGAGATGTTTTTCTTGCATGATCTGATCTTCATGATCGATTCCAACCACTCTCTAATGAATGCCATGCCTAGTGAATGAAGGAAAACACTCCACCACCTCTGGTTTTATCCATCTACTTGGTTAGAGTGACTTAATGGTGCCATTCTATCTTCTCAAGATTCTATTTTGGCAAAATATTAGATTGCATTCTATGCCAAGATCGGATTTTTTCTAGAACTGTATGATTATTCTTGAAGCATTTAAGATAGTAGTTGTGGAGTAACTTAGTTAGGAAAATCTCAGTTATGCCTGAGCTATAAAGGCGATTTTTTTTAATCTTTGCAAGGTCGATCTTTCTCTAATTCTCTAGTATTGCTTTCATGCATATTACTATAATTTCTCATGCCTATAAACCATTATAATCCCCCTGCTAAGTCTCTTTTAGCCATTAGCACACCGTGCAAAGTTCTTTGCCTCTAGTTAATGCCTTTGTCTATGTTCTGCAATTTTCATGATTGTATCTACTTTGACATTTGAATGATATTAAGTGAAGTTCTTCCTATAACATTATTTTCTTGTCTGATCTACATGTGGTTGTTGAATTAAGCAAGGTCTAAATCTATATTCTTTAAGGTTATAATGAGTTAACTGTATATTTATGGGTAGAGATAAGTTCAAACACTCTATTTTGGTGCATTACCCCCTTAGGTTAGAGTAGGTAGATTTTATTTCATGTATTCCTTCTCCCTTTTCCTCTCCAAGAGTAGTTAGGTGTTGATCTCAATTTGATTTTACCAAGTGAGTGTCAACACACTTAAGCCATTTACTCAGTTCATGCCAAACTAGTAATACATGCTGAGCACAACATGTAAATATTAGACCATGTCGAGTTGCAATGAGTGCCAAGTCACTCAGGTGTTGAGTAGATAGACTATGCCTAGTGATTTAGGAGCTGAGTAAACAATGGATGTCGAATAATGCATGTGTTGAGTCATAGTATACATAATAGTGCATGTCAACCATTAGAGACTTCATATATTGAATGACACAATTTTGACATATTTATTTGTAATGGCACAAACAACTATGTAAACCACTTTTGAGCCGACTTAAGATTATATTTTGATATTATGGAGATAAGGACAAATCTATATTTGGATTCCCCATGCAATTACATGCAACCAATCATAAAATGAGAAGGATTAAGTAGAAAAATGGATGAATCTTAGTCGTAGATTCATACCTAATCCTAAGCCACCTAAGTCTTCTTAAGGAAGATGAAGCCCTAAACTCTTTATGGGTGAGTGATTGAATTGAAGAAGCAAACAAGATAGTTTTTATTCAAAGCATTCAAGGTGACTTAGAAGGGAGAGTGAATTGCAAAATTAGTTAGAGAAGAACAGACGATAGTAGAAACAACATTGAGAGATCTGATCATGAAGGATCAATAAGACATTGTGTAGAGGTAATCTATTATCAAACAAGCAAGTGTTAATCATGGGATCTATGAGACTAATGCAGTTGACTCATCTTTATTTAAATCATCTTTCATAGAAACATAAACAACTTCATCATCATGATCATTTGATTCATCATTAGATTCTTCTTTAGCAATGTAACAGGCTCTCTTTCCCTTGTCTTTATAGCCTTTATTACTCTCATCTTTTCTACTTCTAAATTTATTCGCATTTCTATTGTTTTTCTTCTTAGGACACCTTGTTGCAATGTGACCAACTTCATTACAATTAAAACATATGATAGGTAACTTACCTTTGTATTTTCTTTTGCCTCTGTGAAATATCCTAGCCAACAGTGCTTCCAATTCTTCTAGATCTTCATCATCTATGTCATTGTCACTAGCAACATTCTTGACCTTTTGCTCTCCTTTAGGTTCTTTCAATGTCAGCTTAGTTTTGAAAGAAGAATCAATATTCTTAGATTTGAAATTATCAAAAGTTGAAAGTTCTAAAGTAGTGAGTCTACCAACCAGTCCTTCAAGGGTTAGATCACTACCAAGGGTACACCTCAATTCTTGTATAATAGAGAATTTAATAGCATAGATAGGTAGTAGGGTTCTCAACACTTTTTTTATCACAATATCATCTTCAATAATTCCATTTTCTCCTCTAATTGCATTTACCACATTTTTTATTCTTGCACAATACTAAACTATAGTCTCACCTTCTTGCATTCTCGTTTCATCAAACTTTCCTCTTAGGCTTTCTACTTTGGCTTTCAACACATTCTTGTCTCCTCCATAGATCTTCTATAGGGAATCCCACATTCCTTTGGAAGTGGTACATGTTTTGATGTCTTGAAACTCAGAATAGCTTAGGGAAAATGTAATCTCCAACATTGCTTGATTATGTTCTTTCTTTTGTTTGAGTTGTTTAGCAGTTAGGGCTCGAACTACTTCAACATGTTCAGTGATGATAGTTCTATGTGCATAATCTCCAAGTACTCCTAGATGTAGCTTCATTAAACTTTTCCATGTAGGAAAGTTTTCCTTTTTTTAACTTGTGCACCTCTTTTCTGTACATCTTGATCTTTATCTTCAAGTACCTTCGAATTGTTTCCTTCACAAGTATTAAACACTCTAATACCAATTGTTGGAATACTTTAGAATAACTAAGAGGGGGTGAATCAATTATCCAAGATCCAAATATATAGATAAAACCTTTTAGTACTTAACAAATACATGTGCATGCATTGATTATCTAATATCTCAAACCATATTATATTAATATTGTCCTAGGTCAAATGAACTTTGCAAAAATGTGAACATGAAATACCACAAAATCATTCACACAATTTGGCACAAAGATTTTATGTGAAAACCCAATTTGGGAAAAACCACCAGTAACATGGTACCAATTTTCACTCTTATGAAGTGAGAGTTGTAAGGATCCAACCCTGTTAAAGGTTACAAAGTAGATTGTTAAATGTGACCTTGATTAAAGGATTTCAGTCACCTTGTTAGGAGTGAGCCTTGTTAGAAGAATTTAGAAAATTCCACTATAATGCCACCCTATTAAAGGATTTACTTATAACTATTAGGTCAACCTTAATCCAAAGGATTTATCCAAATTGATATAGTTTTTAGAAAGTAACATTAGGATTTGATTAGATAACAAAACAACTCACTTGTAGATTACAAATCTCTTATTTAGTTCTCCATTCAACTTGGCATTTGATCTCCTTCATCTATGACTACTTGTTCACCCTTCAAGCCTTCACCTCCTTAAGCCTTCATGCTTAGTATGCCAATTGTAGGTTCATTCCATCAACCACCAAATGATAAAACACCTCAAGACTCCTTGTCTCTCTCTCATTTGTACTATGACACTTTGCTTCTGGCATGTTATCTCTTTATATACAGAATTTAGATCTTTTGTCGCTTCACCACAATTGCCCATCTTAGGGTTAGGTCAAATTCATCGAATCTACCCTCTTTTCCATTTTTTTCCCTCTAGAAACTTCCCTTACAATCCTCTTCAAATTCATCTCAAAATATCTTATCTTGAATTCTATGCCACCATCTCATCATACTTATCTTCTACATGCTTTACACAATTCAGAAAATCAACTTTGTTGGCTCAAATTCATCAAATCTTCAATCAAACTCATTTTATTGGCACTCAATAATAACATGTTATTGTCTCGGCAATAACTATCTTTTGATGCTCAGTCAACACTAGGTTTCTCAGCAAACACTAGGTTTCTCAGCAAACACTAAGTGTTATTGGTGCTCGAAACATCTTAAACCTCCTTCACTCGTCTCATACTAGATTTCTCTTTACTCAATACATACTGAATTTTCTCGATCACAACTAACTTTCTACTTGGCCTACACTAACTTGCTTGGCTTTCATTATTTTCTTAGTCAGGCTTGGAAGACACATTTCTATGCTTAGCCTTCTTCTTATCTTTTCTCAAGTATCCTTTCATTGTATCCTTAAGTAGATAAACTATACACTATATCATAAAAGTCTTACTTGGTGTTAGTGTTTCTTTTATACACCATATAACTCAACCTTTCTCTAGGTACTCTTGTTATCCTTTCTTTTCAATTCATCTTCATCAATAAATCAAATGATAGCATTCAGACCAAATTAGCAATTATCTCACCAATAAGTAGCAGGTTTGACATCATTGACAAAATAATGATTATTCCATGACAGGTTTCATCAATCTCCTTATTTCTATACTTCAAAAATCTTCTTTATTTCAACAAAAAAAATTGTTGAAGCTAACCCATATGCCATAGTGGATGTTGTAAAGGTATTTTCTCATGATGGCGAAGAGAGATTATTCCATTCACAAATGTGGGTAGGAGGAAAAGAATTGCATTTTATTTTTGAAAGTAGTAGTCAAAATAATTTGATATCTATTGAGACTATAAAAAGATTGAATCCGGAGACAACATCACATCTGCAACCATATTCTATGGGGTACATGAGCCAAGGGTGAGATATTCAAGTAAACAAGAAATGTCATCTTTTTATTCCATAAAACTATTGCAAGCATGAATGCTGATGATATTCCTATTAGGGAGTATTGTAGATATGTTACTATGATGATATGTTACATTCATGACTGAGTTTGTTATTGATGTCAATATAGCAATTTTCTATGGTATCTGATAGAAGAACAACAAAAAGATCAAGTTGGTATGGATGGCTATTTGAGTATTATAATTATTTGAGGTTATGGGAGATACTTCTCAATATTTGGTATATACAATTAACTTCAGAAGAAGAAATGATAAGTCTAGAAGAAGTTATGTAAGTTTTGGTGATGTATGTTCTAAGATAGAGTTTACAAATGCATGTTTTAGTAAACTTATTATATCTCTTAGTAGAGTTGATATTCTAAGGATCAAGGTTGAGGACATGAAGAAGACATGTTGATGATGATGTGGCTAAGTTCACTCATCATAATATTGCATGTATGGAAATTTATTCAAGTTTCAAGGTGGAAGATTAATGTTATCGCTAAGTTTAACATATTCTTAATGTGGTCCTATAATAATTAATTGAGAAGGTCTAACAACCAACTTGGGGAATTTTTTTATGGACTTAGTATAAAGCAAGGACATTTTTCTTTATCAAGGATGATATATGAATGACATGAATTGTATTGATGCGAAGTAATTATAAGAAGAGAGAGAGTTGAATGTGAAATTGAGCATAGCAATGCAGAAGTGAAGGAAACTTCATTGCTAAGGTTTTACTATGTGATATGAGGTTTGATATTTGGATATGAGGTTTGTGACCTAGTCTAGAAGGTCTGACAGTGATTGGTTTGGTTGATAGAATAAAGGAAAGAAGAACATAATTGTAAACTACATATTTGAGTAGTAAGCTCTTCTTGTAGTTTAAATTGCATATTTGGGCAGTGGGCTCATCTTGCATACATTATACTACAACTCCTAATAGGGTTGGCATAACTCCTAATAGAGTTGGAATCTCCTAATAGGGACTCTATGTACTAAATTTTGTAATAGATTCCTAACATGGTCCATCCTCTAACAAGGAATATTTATATTAGTACATCATCTTGTTGACATCATTCCCACCGTGGTTTTCCCTCTGAGCAAGGGTTTCCCTAGTCAACATATCTAGTGTAATTTTTTATATGCATCTTATTATGGTTGTTGTTTACTTTGATTGAATGATCAAGTTTATTTAAAGAAGATAAATGTGTTGACATATCAATCAAGTTTGTTATTAGTGACATACACTTATTGAGATTGTAAATAGCTACCGAGCTTATTGTACATATAATAGTGTTTGCCAAGAATTTCAGTTGTAACTGAGTTCTACAATTGCTACCAAGTCCTTTGGAAAAATTCTAGTGTTTACCAAATAGTTACAATTATAGCGAAGATCAGCAATATAAAGCGTGCATCTTAGTGTATGCTGAGTTTACCAATGCAAATTGAGTTGTGTAGTGCTTACCGAGTTCGCAATTTATGTGATGCAAGTCTAGTGTTAACTAAGCTACTCAGTGTTAACAAAGTGACTCAGTTTATACCAAGATTGAGGTGATAGTGTTTATAGATTCATACAATGTAAACCAAGAGAATCAGTTTATATGACGAGTTTCATAATATCTACCAAGTCATCAATGCAGACTAAGTTCAAGAATACTTGAAAGTGATTAGTATGGACCAAGCTTCTATGTCTATTGAGTGCATGATGATGACGAGAATTGATAGTGGATGTTTAGTATCAAAACTTCACCAAGTCAGTCTTCAAAGCCTGAGTGTCTACATTTGAGCTAACTTTGTAATATTTGTGTAAACTTGTATAGTGGCTTACTTTGTAATTTGTATAATTGGATTGGTATATATGTAGTGTATTGTATCACATCCAATGTGAGTAGAAATGATGAATATGTAATATAATCTTAAGACAAGAGTAGAAAGTGTGAATTACAAAGGCTACAATAGTATAGGGAGCAACAAAGATTCATCTATCATAGCAAGGTGATTTGTACACTTAAAAGAATCTCATTCAACAAACCAAGTTGCAGATCATAGATTAGCTACTGTTTCATCCTAATAGGTAGATTAGTCAAATCCTTTAACAAAGTAGATGTAACAGTCTTTTGTAAATCTCTTTACCAATTGCATACTTCATTATATGTTTGTAAATCCTTTAACAAGGTGGACCTAAAAATCCTTATTGCTGCTATCAGGGTAGATCATTAGAAGTGATTAATGTAAGCCTTAATAGGCCAACTTTATACTATAGTACTAAAGCTTGTGGGTATCATCCCCACCCTATTTTTACTTTCTACTTGGAAGGTTTTTGGGTCACCAAATATTTGTGTCAAAGTGTTATAAATGCTTTCATGTTTTTAGTTTCTTAAGCAAACAATTAGATCATATTATATGTGAAGGATTAAATGATAATTGGACTATTAGATTAAGAGTTAAAATTGTAAAAGTTTTAAAAGTTATTGATTCACCCTTCCTCTCTCAGTAACTTAGCATAGTTAAGAATATTTCCAATAATTGGTATCAGAGCATTGTGGTTCTCAGAAGAAAGTTTAATAGGTTGAGCAAAGATCAAAAGCCATAGAGATATTCAAACTTGACAAAGCTATTGACAATGAAAAGCTAGATTTGGAAATAGCTATTGCCCAACTCAAGAAAAAAAAGGAGCAACTCTGTCAATCCTTGAAAAGAAGAAAAGAACTTGCAATTCAAATGAATGATCATCTCTACATTGAAGAAAAGGTTGAAGATCTTCATTCAAGTAATCAAGATGAAGCCAATGAAGTAATAAAAAAAATCCTAGAAAAGAATGGTTCCCTACAAGAAGAAGTAAGAAAAATAAGAAAAGAACAAGAAATTCAGTCAGTAAGGCTATGTGAAGTCATGGAGCAGAAGAAAAAGATAAAAGAAGAGATAGAAGGAAAGAAAAATGAAATCTAGGACCAATCCCTTCAACAACTAGACCTTATTGATCAGCTCTCTAATGCAAATGAAGAAATCATAAGCTTAAGATCTGAAAATGAAAGATTGTGAAATGATCTAAAATCTAAAAGGCAAATCAATGAAAGAATGATGAAATCCCAAGAAGACATAAATCAATTGAATGAGAAAAATCTCTATAGAAAAAAAGGAAAAGAAAGAATTGGATATACAGAAGAAGGAGAATCATCCAAGCAAGAAGCTCAAAAGAATCAAAGACCTATCAGCAATCACTATGGTAAGATAGGTCATACATCAAACAAATGTTGGAGCAATTGAAAAGAAAAATTCAATGGAAAGTGCTACAATTGTAATTAGCATGGTCATAAGGCTAATGAATGCAAAGAGAAACCAAGATTTGAAGGCAAATGCCACAAATGCAAGAATAAATTTGAGATGAGTATTTTTGGAAAGATCAAATATTTCTTGGGATTGTAGATTGTACAAAAAAAAGATGAAATTTTTATATCACAAGCTAAGTATTTTAAAGATTTGTTTAAAAGAATTAGATTGGAGGATTGCAAGACTGTTGGAACATCTGTGGAAATTAGATGTAAGTTATCAAGAAAATATGAATCCCCTAGTGTAGAATAAATAAAGTATAGATCTATGATTGGTGGATTGTAGTATTTGACACATATTGGACTTGATATAGCTAATACAATTTGAATTGTGGCAAGATTTCAAGCAGATCCTAAAGAGACACACCTTGCAATACTAAAAATAATTTTCACATACTTGAAAGGAACTCCTAATTATGGTTTATGGTATGATAGATCACACGATTTCAAATTGTATGCATATAATAATGTTGATTGGGCAAGAAGTATAGATGATATAAAGAGAACCAGTGGTAGAGCATTATTCTTGGAAGGAAGATTGATTTTTTGGCTAAGCATTAAATTGGATTACATTTCACAGAGCACAATAGAGGTAGAATATGTAGTAGAAAAAAATAATTATAATAAGATAATTTTGATGAAGACAATGTTGAAGGATATTGGAATTGAGTTTATTATGTTGGAATTTTTTAGAATAATTGAGAGGGGGTGAATCAATTTTCCAAGGTCCAAATATACAAATAAATTTTTTCACATCTCAGTGAACCCATAAAACATTTCCATCATGCATGCAGCTATAAGATTATGAAATCACTTAAACTTGTCGGTTACTATCAAATCAACTTTGGAGAAATGTAAACATGATACATAACATATTCAATAACACATTTGACACAATGATTTAACATGGAAACCCAATTTGGGGAAACCACCACAAATATGCTACTTATTCTCACTCTTCTAAAGTGATTCCCTATGAAAGGCCAACCTTGCTAAAGGTTACAATACACACTATTAAATGTGACCTGGTTAAAGGATTTCAATTACCCTATTAGGAGTGAGCCTTGTTAGAGGACTTCAAATAATTCACTTGGAATGTCACTTGGTTAAAGGATTTAAAAATGACTGTTAGGTCAACCTTAATCCAAAGAATTTACCCTAGACTAATACAATGATTATAAAATAATAGTAAGGCTTGATCTGATAATAACTTACAACACACTTGCAGATTAAAGATCTATGTTTCAGTCCTCCACTTGTCCACCCTTAAAGCATTCATATTCTTAAGTCTTCTTCCTTTGCTTGTCAATGTAGTCTCTTCACTTAGGTCACTGAATGAAGCAATACCCTAGACTTCTTGTCTTCCTTAGGTTCTCACACATGACAACCCTTGCTTCTGACTAGCCATCTCTATAAATAGAGAATTAAGATCTTTTGTTGTTCATCCTATGTTTTCCATTTTAGGGTTAGGTCAAATTAGGTAGGATTCAATGAATCTAAACCTTATTTCATTTCATTCCCTTCTAGAAACTTCTCCTTCAATCCTCTTTGAATTTTCCTCAAAATGGTTGACCATGAATTCTGTGCCACCAGCTCATCAATCTTATCTTCCACATGGTTCACACAATCCAAGAAATCAAACTTTTTGGCTCAAATTCTCAATCTTTCTTATATTGTTGACACTCAACATTAACTTGATTTTGATGCTCAACACATACTGCATTGCTTGATATCCTCTATCAAATCACTTGGCACAAACTAAAGTTTACTGGTGCTCAACATCAACTAAACTTTACTTAGCTTACACTAAAATTGACTTTTCTTAGCTCCAACTAATTTTTTTCTCAGCTTGCACTAACTTTTCTTGGCACCTACTATGCAAAATGTTAAGCTTGGTAGAGTAACTTCATTTAACTTGTTCTTCTGAACTTAATCAATGTAACTAACCTTATGTCGATTATCAATGCACTATAATATTACTATCTTAATTGATCCTTGTACTCCTTTAACTCAACCTTTCCTCTAGGTGCTATTGTTACCTCATTTGATCAAATCCTCTTCATCAATCAAATAAATTATAGTACTTAAATCATATAAGCAATTGTCTTACTAGCAACTTGTAGGTTTGAGATCAATGCCAAAACAATGATTGAAATAAATTTATCATACTTGTATCAATTTGTTTTCAACATATTATGCCTTTTATCATACATTGTGATAAAACAAGTATAGTGAGTACATCAAAGAGTCTAGTTTTACATTTTTTTTAAAAGCACATTTCAATTGAGTATCAATTTTTGAGAGAAAAGGTACTAGAGGAAGATATCATATTGGAATACATTAGCCCAAAAGAGTAGATGGCAGATATATTTAGAAAACCTTTAGCTAAGAATATATTTGAGTACTTGAGAGGTATGCTTGGGGTTATGCCCCAAACTACTTCAAAGTGGTTGATGTAGAGATTGCATTAGTCTAGTATGTAATAGAGCATTATTCTCTTGTCTAGACTAGATGCTTGATGCTTCTCCTATGGGGAGTATATGTGTTTGAGCTGAGTCATTAAGACTCTTAGTACAAATATTTAACATTGCCTTTGGACACTTGATCTTTTGCAATTTGGATTAGAAATTATTGAACTTTTAGAGTTGATATATTGATACCTTTGTCATTGATGTCAATGGGGGAGAGAATAATACATGAAAAACACTATTTTGGAACATTCTTTTGGGGGAGAGATGTGAATTATACATGATTATTTTTTATGTCAATAGAAGATTTTTGGAGAGAATATTGATATTTATGTATGGAAGAGATTAACACCTTCTTCGTGTATATTGATTATTTTATGTATTGTATGGTTTTGATTTGAACATGAAAAAATCTTTACAACTTGTCTATGATTGAGATGTGATAGGGAGGTAGGATGAACCAATCATAGATTCATACTGCTAGTCTTCTTCAAATACTTCTAGAGTGTCTTTACCACTCCACTTGTCACCTATAGGATCTTTACTATCTATTCATCCCATGGCCTCTCTATCCAACCCAACTACCAAGAAAGATTCACCAATCAAACCAAAACTTGATGCATTCTTACTTTTCTACCTATGGCCCTTAAACCACCTTAAAGGCTCTTACATCCAATTTTTTTCATATCTGTTGGCTTGGGTTTTCACCCTTTGTCATGTGTTACACCTCACAATAAAAACCCTAGGGTTATATTCCAAAATTTTTAAGTTTCTGTTCAAAACCCTAGTTAATTTCCTAAAGTCTCATAGACCCTTGATGTTGTTCCCTAACCCTCAAAGTAATTAAAATATAATTTCCAATTTTTTAATTAAGAAGGACACACTTATCCTAAGTTTTCTTTTTCATAAAGATTACTTTATAATTTTGTGCGAGATAAACCTTTTATTTGTTGGAAATGATTGAAAAGCTCATGAGGGAGATTGTTGGAAATCACTGAAGAGATCATACATAAAAAGTAATGGAACTGGTAAAGAATATTCTCAATCATTGTTTTGTCATTGATGTCAAATTTGCTACTTGCAGGAATGACAATTGCTTTAGTGATGTAATGTCCCCTCTTTAGTTCGACATGACATTGATCATGGATTTTGCCTATTCTAGACTCTCGTAGGCAAATGGTGTGGAGAGAGAGTCAATTCTGCGGATCAGATGGTCATATCTTGCTCTTGAAGAAGTGTTAAGAGGTTATATTTTATTATTATGTGTTATTGGGGCCTACATGTTATAATTTTAAGTTGAGTTGCACTTTTTATTTTATAAAATTAATTTATTATAAAAAGTGCATTATAATGAGATTTTATAAAGGATGTTTCTAGAAGTTCTAGCAACTTCTTAGAAAGGTGAATAAATAGAGGGCTGGGTCTCTCATTTTGGACATGCTTGGATTTGAGATTTCTTCTACTTCTTCCATTGTGGAGCAAATTTGTAGTCTCTTGGGTTTGCAAATTATTTGATCTTTGGGAACGAATCACTCCCTTGGATTGGCGACTTTGAGGGTGTGAAATATCACCTGAATTGTTGCTTTTGAAGAGTTGGTAATTCAGCCATCTCATTTGGACTTCATTGAGATTCAGTTATAAGGGTTTACTTTGGTTGGAATAAGGGTATCAGTTGTCCCTTAGCATTTGTGGATTGATTAACAGGGTTTGTAGACACAGTTGTGCATTATTTTCAGACTGCCAGTCCAGGGTTTGGACCCACATTTTTGCTCATAACTCCTAATTGGCTTGACGGATGAATTTCATATTTTAGGGGGTTATTCAACAAACCTAGGCACCTAGATTTATTGCTTTTGGAGTGACAAAAAATTTTGCAATATTTTTATCTAGCAGCCATACCAGGCCATACCTGTACGGCCCTGTGAGTTGGGCAGTAGCAGCAATTTTGTGAGTCTATTTGGGGTAGATTGTGAGGTCTTCGTGTGGCATTAATTCAGCATTCATGTCTGGCAAAATTGGAGCTATTCCAGGTGCTGTAAAAGTTTCGTCATTTGCATTCCAAATCTGAACTGGGTTATTGTTCATATCATAACATTGCATTGTCAAGAGCTTGATGTATTAGAAGTGCATAGTTGTGACAGTCTCTCATTGTAATCAGTTCTATTTGCTATCATAAAAGTCAGAATTGCATTGGACTTCATATTTGAGTTTCATATTGTCATCTATCTCTTAGATTGGTAGTGTTATAATCTAGAATTGTTGTTCATACATTATTGGCATCATATATTGAGGTTTCGTTGTACAACAATTAGTAATATTGCAGCCTTATTTGGTTACATGCCAACTGTTTGACAAAATTCCTAAGTCCAGTTTGAGGGTTTCAGTGGCCTTTATAGTAAGGGTCATTACAAGTGATCCAAATACTATCAATTGGTTGATTGACAAGGAGGAGGCAATAAATAAGATGTAACTAGAACACCTAGAGAAAGGTTGAAGTTATGATGTTGTAATGAAGTAGAAGGATCAACTAAGCCATTGATGAAAAAGTGTATTGATGACATAATCTAAGACACAGAGAATGGGCACACTAAAACATATCAAAGATGTAAGGTTTTAGCTAAGTAATTTGTAAAGCCTAACTAAGTTCATTAGAAAGAGAGTGCCGAGCAGATAAAAGTGCTGAGCAGATACAAGTGCCGAGAAGATACAAGTGCCAAGCAGAAACAAGTGCCGAGCAAATACAAGTACCGAGCAGATACAAGTGTTGAGCAGAAACAAGTTTCGAGCAAGAAACAAGTGTCGAGCAAATACAAGTGCCGAGTAACACAAAGGTGCCAAGCATCAGTAAACCAATAGTGTTGAGTTGCTACATTATTTCAAAAATTAAAGATTCATTTGAAACCCTAATCCATTTGAAACCCTAAAATTGGAGAGGGAGAATCAAGCGGCAAAGAAAATCTAGATTTCTATTTAAGGAGTCATAAGGTCACGAAGCAAAAAAAAAGGAGGAGGTAAAGCATAAAAGCATAAAGTGCTGAAGGAGGTGCTAAGAAGTAAGAAAGCATAGTTACTCTGCTTCAACAGATGACCACAAATATGGTTGCATCAGTATGATGAGTAAGAAGACTCAAGGAGGTGAAGCTTGAGATGACAAGCTGTCAGAGCTGAAGTGATCAAAGCCAACCAAAAGGACTGAACTGAAGTGTGATCTGAAATCTACAAAATATGTTGTAAGTTGTATTAGATCAACAAGCCATTATTGTTACTTTCTGGCAATTATAATAGATAGTTTAAATCCTATGGACTTAGGTTGGTTTAATAGCCATGTTGTAAATCCTTTAACAGGGTGACATTCCAAGTGAATGTTCTAGAGTCCTTTGATCAGGCCCATTCCTAACAGTATGGTGAAATCCTCTAACAAGGTCACATTTAACAGTGTGTTGTAAGCCTTTAATAGGGTATGCTTTTAACAAGACATCACTTTAGAAGAGTGAGAATTAAGTAGCATGTTACTAGTGGTTTTTCCCAAATTGGGTTTCCATGTAAATCACTGTGTCATGTGTTCATCTTGCATGTTTTATCCCTGCATATTGATTTACTATAATTTTATAGGATGATTGATTTAAGCTTGGATGGATGAAAACTTTATGGATTCACTATAATTTGTGAAAAAGTATTATTAGGGCATTTGGACCTTGGATAACGGATTCACCCCCCCCCAGACCCCCCCCCCCCCTCTCAGTTATTCTAAAGAATTCTAACAATTGGTATCAGAGCCAAACTGTTGATTCAGTTTAAAGGGACTATAAGCAGAAAAGATCAGAATGCCTAAGAGAGAAGTTCCCAAGTTCAACAAAGACAACTTTGTTGCATGGAAAAGTTTGATGAAGCTACATCTTGGATCCATAGGAGATCATGCCCAAAATTCAATTGTCACTGAACATGTTGATCCAACTGGTACTCTTACTGTAGAAGATTTGAAAAACAAACAGGAACATAATTAGACAATGCTGGAGATTGCTTCTGCACTCAACTATGTTGAATTTGATGATATCAAAGGATGTGACACTGCATTCAAAATGTGGAAAGCCCTATCAGACATCTATGGAGGAGATTAGAATTTCTAAAGAGCAAAAAGAGAAAGCCTCAGAGGAAAGTTTGATGATATGAAAATGGAGGAAAGTGAGAATGCTACTCAATATGGTGCTAGAATAAAGGAAGTGGTAAGTGAAATAAGATGTTTGAGTGGTAAATTGGATGAAGATACTATTAATAGTAAGTTTTTAAGAACCTTGCTCCCTATCTATGCTATTAGAGTAACAACAATACAAGAACTGAGATGTGTGCCAGGAAACAATCTAATTTTTGAAGGTATAGTGGGAAGATTGACTGCATTTGAGTTATCCAACTTTGATAACTACAGACCTGAGAATGTTGAGTCTACTTTTAAGGCCAAGCTATCACTGAAAGATGCTGGACAGGTGAAATAAAAGAAAGGAAGAAAAATGAAATATGTATCCAATGACAGTAGCACTAATGAGGAAGATGTGGAACAATTGGAAGTATTGCCAGCTAGAAGATTTCATAGAGGCAAAGGAAAATTCAAAGGTAAGATGTCTATCATTTGTTTCAATTGCAATGAAGTAGGACATATTGCTGCAAAGTGTACACAAAAAAAGGATTACAAGGAAGGCAAAAAGTACAAATATAGAAGAGAAGATTATAAGAAAGATTACAAAGACAAAGACAAGAAGTGTTATATTGCTGAAGAGAATTCTGATGATAATGATGATGAAGTTGTTTATGTAGCCATGAAGGATCAGTTTGATGAAGAAGAACCTATAGGACTGGTAACATGCATAAACAAAAATGACAGATGGATCATAGACAGTGGATGCTCACATCACATGATAGGAGACAAAAGTAAGTTTGTTAACTTTACTCAGTATGATGGAAATAGTGTTAGATTTGGTAATGATGCTCCATGTCAAATAAAAGGAAAAGACTCCATTAAGCTCACAGAATTAATTTCATGTGATAATGCATACTATGTTGAAGGATTAAACTACAATTTGTTGAGTGTCTCATAGTTAGGCAATGTAAGATGCAAAGTAGAAATTGGAAACAAAACTGCAAAAATCTATGGTACTGATGGTAAATTGATAGGAAAAGGAGATCAAACAAGAAGTAATATTTTTTATCTTGATATGGATAATGTTTCTTGTTTTGTTGCAAAATTTATGATGAATGGTTATGGCATAAAAGGCTATGTCATGTCAACTTTGACAATCTGGTCAATATCAGTAAAATGAAGAAAGTCAAAAGTTTACCAAAATTGAAGAAACCTGATAATATCATGTGCAAACAATGTCAGCTAGGAAAGATGACAAATTCAAGTTTCAAAAGTAAAAACCATACATCTAAAGAAGTACTTGAGTTAGTTCATACTGACTTATGTGGTCCAATGGAAGTACAAAGCTATAAAGGATATAAATACATAATGTTGTTTGTTGATGACTATTCCAAGATGATGACTGTTATGTTCTTAAAGCAAAAACCTGATGCTTTTCAAATGTTTAAGTGGTATGTGGCTAAAGTTGAAAAAGAAATAGGAAAAAGTTTGAAATCCTTGAGATCAGACAGAGGTGGTGAATTCACATCAAATGAATTTGAGATATTTTGTAATGACAAAGGAATCAAAAGACAAACGTCAGCTCCTAGAACTCCCCCACAGAATGGAATTGTTGAGAGAAGAAATATATCTGTGATTGACTGTGCCAGAACATTAATGATGGAAAAGACTGTTGCTCTAAAATACTAGAGAGAAGCTGTAAGTGTAGCTGTTCATACACTAAACTGAGTACAAGTTAAGAAAGGTACTAATAGAACACCTTTTGAATTATGGTATGGTCACTCACCCAATGTAAAACATTTCAAAGTATTTGGTTGCAAATTCTTTATCCTTAAAGATGCTAGAAATGAAAAATTTGATGCAAAAAGTGATGAAGGTATATTCCTTGGTTACTCCACTAGAAGTAAGGCATACAAGTGTTTGAATACTAACACTAACAAAATTGTGGAAAGTGCAAATACAAACTTTGATGAGCATACAGAAGTCCAAACTGAAGAACCAAAGAGAATGAACGAATACAAAACCTTTGTGTATTCTTATGAAGGAATTCCTATTGACCAGGATGCTATCAATCAAATTGGGATTCAACAACAAATTTTAGTTTCAGCCAAGTCACAACCAGTGAACGTCGAGTTACATTCAGAAGCCGAGTTACAGAATGAAAGAAATGCACAATCTAATCCTAAAGTTAGTACACATGAAAGAGATGAGGAACAATCTGACAACTCAGTGCATAGTGACCCTGAATTTGAAAGATCAAACATAGAAACAAGGATAGAACCAAGATTATCCAAATATGTAAAAAGACATCACCCTGCTAAATAGATAATTGGTGACAAAGATGCAAGACCAATGACAAGGAATATACTAAGACATGAATCATGTATGATCAGAAAATCTTAACCTAAGATAGTATATGATGCATTACAAGATGAATACTAGTATAAAGCTATGGAAGAAGAGATTGATCAAATAAAGAAGAACAAAACTTGGAGTTTGGTTCCAGAACCTGTTGACAAGAATTTGATTGGCACCAAGTGGGTATTCAGAAACAAGTTAGATGAGAATGGCGAGATTACTAGAAACAAAGCTAGACTAGTATGCAAGGGTTATGCTCAAGAAGAAGGATTAGATTATGGGGAAACATTCGCCCCTGTTGCTAGAATGGAAGGAGTAAGAACTTTACTTGCATATGCTACATATAAAGGTTTTGAAGTCTATCAAATGGATGTAAAGTCTACTTTTTAAAATGGTATACTAGAAGAAGAAGTCTATATTGAACAACCAGAGGGATTTGTTGATGAGAACAATAGGGATATGGTTTGTAAATTACATAAAGCACTCTATGGTCTGAAACAAGCACCCAAAGCATGGTATGAGAGACTTCACAAGTATCTAGTGCAAATAGGATTTGAAAGAACTGATGATAATAGCAACATGTACATCAAATCAAAAGAAGGTAAGGATATTATTGTATTTGAAATCTTTGTGGATGACATAGTTTTTGGAGGAAAGGAAGTGCTTTGCAAAGGCTTTGTTGACAAAATGAAACATAAGTTTGAAATGTCTATGTTTGGAGAGATCAAATTTTTTGGTGGATTGCAAGTACATCAAAATAAACATGGTATATTTGTGACATAATCAAAGTACATCAAAGAGATACTTAAAATGTTTGGATTGGAGGAGTCCAAACCAGTTAGCACACCAATGGCAACAGGAAATAAGCTATCCAAAATTGATGTATCAACTGAAGTCAATCAAACAATTGAAAAACTACAATATGTTGTACATAGTAGACCAGACATAACATCAGTAGTTGGAATAGTTGCTAGATTCTCTACTAATCCCAAAGAAAATCATCTCATAGTAGTAAAAAGAATAATGAGGTATCTCAAAGGAACTGATAAATTTGGTCTATATTACAAAAAAAATGAGAAGTTTGAGCTCAATGCATATACAGATGTAGATTGGGGAGGCAACATTGATGACAGAAAAAGCACAAGTGGAGTGTATTATTTTTAGGTAAAAGGCTAGTTACTTGGACTAGCAAGAAACAAACATGCACATCCTAGTCCACTACAAAATCAGAATATGTGGCAGCAGTAGTTAATTGCACAAACATTGTGTGGCTCACACATCTATTGAAAGGAATGAAAGAGGAGGTAACTAAACCTGTGATATTGTATTGTGATAACAAAAGTGCTATAAACATATCCAAAAATATAGTAATGCATGCAAAAACCAAGCATATTGCAATCAAGTATCATTATGTCAAAGAATTGGTAGAAGATAAACAAGTGAAGTTGGAGTACATTCACACAAAGGAACAAACTGCAGATATCTTCACCAAACCATTGCCCAAGGATGCTTATGAATATCTTAGAGGCAAGTTGAGGGTAATACCCCTAACTCAAGTAGTATAAAATAACAAGGAAGCTGTCTTACATCAATAGGAATAAATCATTGAAATATCTAAAGAATGGTGCAGAGGATGACATTAGGAGCAAAAACTCCAAATCAATCACAAGCATGGTGATAGAGGGAGAAGACATCATAGCCAAAGCTTATATTGTGTATATTAAAGATGCTACATCTTTGGCATTTATGTCAAAGAGGGAGAAATATGCAGAAAACTGATCAATACAAAGCAAGAGGGAGATATATAAGAAAGAGGGAGATATATGAGATCAGTAGTAAGGATGTAGCAATCAAGAAAGTAGTAGACAATGTATACAATCTTGGTGGTAACTAAGTTAATAAATTGATTAGTTTGGTTTGCCATCAATGCCAAAGAGGGAGATTGTTGGAAATGATTAAAAAGCTCATGAGGGAGATTGTTGGAAATGATTGAAGAGATCATACATAAAAAGTAATGGAACTAGTAAAGAATGCTTTTAATCATTGTTTTGTCATTGATGTCAAACTTGCTACTTGCAGGAATGACAATTGCTTTAGTGATCCAAATACTGTTAATTGGTTGATTGACAAGGAGGAGACAATCAATAAGATGTAACTAGAACACTTAGAGAAAGGTTAAAGTTATGATGTTGTAATGAAGTAAAAGGATCGGCTAAGCCATTGATGAAAAAGTGTATTGATGACATACTCTAAGACACAAAGAATGGGCACACTGAAACATATCAAAATGTAAGGTTTTAGCTAAGTCATTTGTAAAGCCTAACTAAGTTCATTAGAAAGAGAGTGCCGAGCAGATACAAGTGTCGAGCAGATACAAGTGCCAAGCACATGCAAGTGCCAAGCACATGCAAGTGCCAAGCACATGCAAGTGCCAAGCAGATAAAAGTGCCGAGCAGAAACAAGTGCCGAGCAAGAAACAAGTGCTGAGAAAATACAAGTGCCGAGTAACACAGAGGTGTCGAGCATTAGTAAACCAACAGTGCCAAGTTGCTGCATTATTTCAAAAATCGAAGATTCATCAGATCTAAGCTGACAAGGTTGTTATCTTGAATTCTGTGAATTAAATAGAAGATAAGAATGATGAGCTGGTGGCAAAGAACACCATGTAGAACATTTTTGGAGAATACAACTAGACTCTAGATGAAGTTTCTAGATAAGAGCATGATATGCGGTAGATACATTGTATCCTACCTAATCCATGTGAAACCCTAAAATTGGAGATGGAGAATCGAGTGGCAAAGACAATCCAAATTTCTATTTAAGGAGTCATAAGGTCATGAAGCAAAAAAAAAGGAGGAGGTCAAGCATGAAAGTGTAAAGTGCTGAAGGAGGTGCTAAGGAGTAAGAAAGCACAGTTACTCTACTTCAACAGATGACCACAGATATGGTGGCATTGGTACGATGACTAAGAAGACTCAAGGAGGTGAAGCTTGAGATGACAAGCTGTCAGAGCTGAAGTGATCAAAGCTAAGCAAAAGGACTGAATTGAAGTGTGATATGAAATCTACAAAATATGTTGTAAGTTGTATCAGATCAACAAGCCATTATTGTTACTTTCTAGCAATTGTAACAGATAGTTTAAATCCTATGGACTTAGGTTGGTTTAATAGCCATGTTGTAAATCCTTTAACAGGGTGACATTCCAAGTGAATGTTCTAAGGTCCTTTGATCAGGCCCATTCCTAATAGTATGGTGAAATCCTCTAACAAGGTCACATTTAACAGTGTGTTGTAAGCCTTTAACAGGGCATCACTTTAGAAGAGTGAGAATTAAGTAGCATGTTACTGGTGGTTTTTCTCAAATTGGGTTTTCACATAAATCACTGTGTCATGTGTTGATCTTGCATTTTTTATCCTTGCATATTGTTTACTGTAATTTTCTAGGATGATTGATTTAAGCTTGGATGGATGAAAAGTTTATGGATTCACTATAATTTGTGAAAAAGTATTATTAGGGCATTTGGACCTTGGATAACTGATTCACCCCCCCTCTCAATTATTCTAAAGAATTCTAACATTATTATTAGAGTTTTCCCTAACCGTGGTTATCTTTCTTAAGCATTTAATGAAGCATCTTAACTTTGATGGTTTGTTTTGGTTGATCGTCGATCTCTCCAAGATCGATGGTGAGCTCATGCCCACAATGTGAAGATGCATGGTTTTTAAGTGAAGCGGGCAAGTGCCTTTGTGCCACGTAGCACTTGCTAATGGTAGGTCTTGACTACACCACAAAAAACTAAAGTTCGTTAGAGTTTGTCAGTACTTTGTCAGACCTTTTTTAGAATTATAGAAGTGTTAATGCACATTCCATCTTCCTACAATATCATTGGTTGGCCCATGTAGTGGGGTAGTTTTTGCTATCATCATGTCAATAGAGTTGTCGATCTTTGGAAGTTCAATGGAAGACACATTATCGCTTAATAAAAGTGAAAGGATTTTAAACAAAGTGGGGAAGTGTCTTGGTGACACTTGTCTTGGATGACATCATGAAGGATGTTTCACAGAGTTAAAAGGATGCAAGTTAGAAACTGTTGATCTTGGTAAGATCAATGGATAATGCATACCCACAATATGAAAATGAATGGATTTTAAGTAATGTGGGCAAGTGCCTCTTTGATGCATGGCATGTGCTGATGTCACTAATCCACTTCTATTGAAATTAAACACTATAGTTTGTACTAGTGGTAGAGTTGTCAAACACATTGGCAGAAGTGTAATGCATTTATGGGTTGATGTGGTTGACTCAATAGTAAAAGGAATAATTTTTGTCTCACTGTTAATCTTGGATAGATCAATGGATGGTGCTTACCAGCAATACCAAGATGCTCAAAATTTAAGTAAAGTGGGGAAGCGCTAGCATGCCACATGGCATGGTAGGACCTATTGCTAAGAGATTTGTCAAGTCATGCTAGGCTAGAAAATAAAGGTGCCACTTGGACAACATTTTAAGAAATTGATTGCAAGGTTATGTTGATTTTCTGTGATTGCTGATCTTTTGAAGATCAACGATCAACACTTCACTGCATTACAAAGGTGATCATGTTTTAAGTAAAGTGGGGAAGCGCTAGCTTGATGCGTGGCAAGGATTTCAAAACTATAAAGCAACTTTTTTATTTTCAAATAAAGTCGTCTAATGTTGTGTGATAGACAGATGAATTTTAAATCTAAGGTGTGACATGGAAAGTAACAGTTAGAGACATTAATGTTATTCAAGCTGCGACCTTAAGGCTACAGTATAACTTTAAAATTCACCATTATTGAGTTACACAGTTGTAAAATTCTCATAGCACAAGGGTTTTCAAAGCTAGGGCATGAGATTATACAAGGTTTTTAGTGATTTACGGAGCAATTCACAGAGAAAAGAAAGTAGGAACTAGCAGGCAAGTGGTTTGTGACTCTTGAAAATTAAGAAATTGTAATTGTGTGAAGTTGAAAACTAAGATGCCTCCCCAAAAGGAATTTTCTAGTGAAAAGGATTATTTAAAAAGATTAGTTCATGATGATTTTCTTGAGCAAGTGCCCTCATCTATAAATGAATTGACAAGGGGTAAAGATTTCATCCCTAAAAACCCTAGGTTGGTGGTTAGTGAGGGTTTTTATGACAAGGCCAATTATCTAAGAAATGCAAAAGTTTCAGTGGGGGGTTTGGAACTATTCAAAAAATGGTTTGTAGAATGTAACTTGGACACCCCACTGAGCAATGTTTGGGAGTTTGAAATTGCGAAATTGGTCATTCCTAGGGTATTTTTTGATAGTGACCTGTTAATTGATATGGCTAAAAAATACAACCCTATTACCAGAATTATGAAAAATCATGTTGGAGATAATCTCTTTAGAGTTTCTCCCGAATTGATCAGAGAAGTGCTCAAACTCAACCCTAACCATACCATCCATGAACAAATTGACATGGAAGAATTCCATGCTAGGTATGATACACAGAGGGTATACTTGAGGGGAGAACTATTGCAAAAATATTTGTTCAAGATTGGGTCACTACCTCTGGTTACACCAAATATCCTAGAGCCTTTGATGAAGAAATATTTTAATCCTAGGGTATAGGCCTTGTATTTTTCTTTATGCAAAATATTTGGAATGGATGAACGAGACTATATTCAAGGCTTTATTGTCCTTATCATATCTCAGACCCTACAATTTGGAATGAGCTCAATTCTTGATTTTGCTACCTATTTTGTTGAGGAGATTCACAATGGTTTGATTGGGATGGATCAAGGTAAGGTAAACAGGCCTTTCTACTGGTATTCTCATTTGATATATATATATATATATATATATATATATATATATATATATATATATATATATAAGGGAGTAACTTTCTTCTCTAAGGAAAAGAAATTGGAACTAGAAGATGGAGAGAAGCTCCCACTTTAGTTATGGAGCATTGATATGACATGGGAAGTTACAGATGCTAGCTATGTTAGATTTGATAGGTATTTTGCCTCAAGGCTCATATTAATTTTGAGAGGAGACAGTCCTAGGATCCCACAACCTCTGTTGGAATTGATAAGACCCAAGGACCATGCTACGGGGTTGTTGGTCAATCATAATTGGGGGGATATCATCCCATACCCTATTTCCATTGTGATCAAAGTTTATGGATTTTTGGGAAAACCTCATGTATTACCCTATCATGTGTCTTTAAAGATAGGAATTGTAGAGTTATTATGGCAGATTGGGTCAGTATATGAAATGGATATACTAGGAAAAGGTAAAGCCACATTCTTCCCTATTGTTACTGTTGTGCATGATTTTGTTTTTGTTAAAAAGGGATGGAGAAATTTGAGCTTATTTTTGGATAAATATCAAATGGCCCAATCTCATGCCCTCTACATTGATCCAGAGGGATTTTATGACCTCCTTAGAGAGAGAACTAAAGCTAAGGCTATTATATAGACTATGTATTTCCTAGAGGTGTAATACCCCAAAATTGGCTCATTGCCATCTCAACCAATTCTGGTCTATTTCTAATCGATTCTAAAATCCTACGTCACTAGGTGATTCTCATTCTGCTACTTGCTACTTGACTTAATTGTCAAATGCAAAAAACCCTAATCTGCATTCATCATTTTTCCTATTTAATTCCTATAGTACTCACTCATATTAGCCACATTAAACCTATTTGATTTAAATTTAATTTAATCTAAAGTATTCATACTTTATTAAATTGAATTCTCCTAAGGCTAATGTACTACGGGGTTAAATTTATTTAATTTAATAAATATGCCTATTTTAATTAATTAAACAAAATTATTTAATTAAATGGAAAAGTTATTTCTAATAAATTAAACGAAGTTATTTAATTAAATAGGAAGTTATTCCTAATTAATTAAATGAAGTTATTTAATTAAATTGAAAAAGTGTCTCTAATTAATTAAATGATATTATTTAATTAATTTTTTTAAAAATATATTTATGAGAGCATATCTCATTTTATTAAATTAAATATTCTTCCTAATTCTCCTCTTCAGATCAAAATGGAAATTCCTAGATAACTATTGATCCAATTAGAAGTGACGTAGATCACTTGCTCTCACACTGAAGTCTATCTGAGCTGACTGACTCTTACACTCAGATCTAAGGCACTTAACTCCCTCTAATTTGGGAATCTTCCATCATAACTAAACTTTATCTTCAATCTTGTCTATCCATCTAAATTGATCTCAACCGTTGATGGATTCCTAGGTTCTATTTAAGAGACTCCTAATTCCTCATTAAAGAGGTTGGAATTGGAATAGTATTGAATTGTTGTCGAAGTAAATACTCATTTCTCTTTATAGCTTTCACATCGCTATTACTTTTAAATTCTCATTTAAAATAAGAATGCATACATTTAGCTTAATGTCTTTTATTTCTTAGATTAATTGCTTGCACTTCATCTAGATTACTTGCATATCATATGGGCTTAATTGCATTTAAATCCTTCGTTCTTAGAGGGTTTGGTTGCCTACACCTCGAATTTGAGGACATTAATTAGGAAAAATCCTTCTAGATAGAAGGTGACAAGTTGCTCTATTGGTTTTTCTTGGATGAACTATTCCATGTTTATTCCAGGATGATTCCATAGGTAAAGACTATGTCGAAGTGTTTGTGAGGTTCAAAGGCCCACATTTCACAGGTATAAGAGGATATCATTAGAAATTTGTTTTCATTACAAGAACAAGAGGTTAGAAAAGAAAATTGGATAGTTTTTAGAAAAGTTTTGGAATTTATTAATGATTTTGAGCCCGACTATAGCCCCTAGTAGACAAGAAATATTTGGGAGCCAAAATGAACATGTTGATGAACAATTTTTTTGTCATAATGCAAACTTTGAATGAGAAGAAGGGTATTTTAGCTAAAGCATATCCAAATAAATCTACTAAGGTGGAAAGAAGAATAAATATTAGAATGGTCATGACTCCAGGCTAGTATATACTATAGAGGAGGGTTGGATACTGTGTGTTTCAAAATATACAACACATTCCCCCTTACAAAAATCCTAGATTAGAGAGTCCATTTGACATAGGTGCCCCTAAGAGACAACAGTTAGAATAGGGATCCTCCTCTCAAGAAAGAGAGTATTCACCATCCTAGACCCCACTTAGAGAAGATGATGAAGTATCTCTGAGAGAGTAGCTAAGGAAAATTGGAGGGGAGGGAGACATAATTGTCACTACTACTAATATAGAAAGGGGAGTTCCTAAGGAGCCTCCTATGCCATCCTTTGACCTCACTATTGCTAATTACAGAGGTAAGGAGATAGATTCCATTATTGTACAAGCATCTCAAAAGTTTGTAGATGATGAAATTTTGTTAAATCTAGGGCTTTCACACAATTTTTATGCAAGCAAAACATTGGCAATTTTGAGGCAAAATGTAAAACAATAAAAGAAGAGAAACTAAATAAATTGGACTCTAAAATTGAGGAGGGGGTTGAAGCTAAAATTTTGGAGGATTTTACCCAATTAACACTTGAGGTTGGGAGATAGCTAGTTAGAGTTTCAGGAGTTTTGATTCTACCTGAGTGGGACATAGCTAATGCTATGATTTTTTATGCTATTAGAAAAGAAAACGATGTGAAATATAAAACTAAGGAAGAAATATTGCAAGCACATAGATGAATGAAGTTCAACAATGATCACCAAGCTCTAGTGATCTGGTCTATTGAAAAAAGAGATAAGACTAGAATACAAGCGATCTCAAGTGTTGAGCATACTAGTACTCTTATAGTATATAGAGCTAATGAAGTGGATAGTGAGGAAGCCACCTAGATGACTAAAGAAGTGGTGGATTTCACCTCAGTGGTTGTGGGGAAAGAAAATAATAAATTCCTAGAACTCAATGCAAAATTTGAAGAAATATTAAAGGCATATGAGGAAAGGGGAAACATGATACAGCTGTTGGAGACTCAAATATCCCAGTTGGATAAGTAGCTAGGAAAGAGGAAGGTGGGAGAATCAAGAAGGCCTCAAGTTACATACCCTCGCCCTCCTATTGAGCCATTCAAGTCTACTCCAATTGTTGAGTTTCCTGATACCCCACATAAACTTGAATTTTATACTATAGAAGAATTTGAAGAAGAAAAAAACTAAGTTATGGGAATTACAAGTGGAGTTAAATAATCAATACAAGGAAAAACTCAGAAAAACCATCTTATACTTAGGAGATAGAATTGACTAACCAACATTTTATGATCAACTATTTGGGATCCTTAATATGTGGGATGAAATAAAAGGTGTTGAAGAAATTTTGAAGCCCATTTTTAAAAAATGGAATGAGAGAGAGAAAGATATCACTCTAATGTGTCTTTCAGTTATCCAATTATCTTGTGAACAAATAGAGAAAACCTTTGATCTAACTAATAATTTGAAATATTTTGATGGTACAAGGGTTTCTATTCAAAAAATAATAATAATCTGTTTGTCAAAATATATAGGAGAAGAATTTGATCTTTTCCCCAGTGCACTCAAAAGGATTGATAAAGTCAAAGAAAAGGAAGAGTGGGGGAAGGAATTAGATGATTTGCTTTGTCATAGAATGAATGGTGTTATCAATGAAAAAGGACATGTGTTGTGGGCCATGACCAATGAGGAATATGTCAAAGCATAGCTATTTTACAATGCTATCAAAAAAGAAATTTTTTAAATAAATAAATTAGGAGGATTTGTAATTAAAAAACAACTTGAAATCCTAAATTTTGATTGGCCTGATGATGCTATTTTTGACAAATGGAGGGAAGACCTTGTGTCTCCAGAACAGATGGAAATAGAAGAAGGGGGTGAGGGCTAGGAAGAAGATCAAATAAATGACACCTAATTAGAAGAAGAAAAAATAGAACAATCACCCTTAGTAATAGAAATAGAACAACCAACCATAACTGCTAGCCTGGGGGACCAAATTGATGATGTGGCAGCTGAGGACTAAAAAATAACTTTTGTTTTAACAGTTCATGATGATGAAAGTGTAGAGCCTCCAGTTGAAGTGACCTTGTAGAAATTAGAGCTAGACACATCATTAGCACATTTGATGGCCACATATTCCAAGGATTCAGAATAATAAAAGGCTAAGCATTGAATTTTTGGTATTTAAAAGTGTAACAAAAAAGGGGCCAACCAAAGGAATATCATGATGAAATTTTTTTCTATTTCACAAAATTTTGTCTCATATGGTAGTAAAAAAATGTAAAAAATCTTGTTTCTAAAGGAGAGATGTCAATTCTCTACACCTAAAGCTTGTTGCATCTCACACTATATAAGTGAGATTGTAGGGCTAGAGAAAGGGTCTAAATTGTTGTATGATTTTAGTTTTTACTAAGTAGTCTAGTCTAGTCTATTGATGTAACCTTTGTGATGTATTTTCTCTACCAATATTTGAGAATACATCAATGTTATAGGATATTAATGTCTTTTCTTGAGTCACTCTAAGTTGTTTCAATTGTATACAATTTTCAAAGGAAAATAATAAAAAGATAAAATGTCCCCAAATATGTTCTTGTTGAATCTTGTCTCCTTTTTATTTCCTAGTTATTTTGATGTTGTATGAGCAAAGCTTGACCAACTAAATGAAATTATTTCAAATTGTATGTCAATATACTATTGCTTTTAATTCAATGAATTAAGTAAATGCTTCAGTGATATTGATAGGATTTCCATGGTAATAGGAAGGATGTCTGTAAGAATGATTTTGGGTGAGAATTTCTAATAACATTGATTGTAATGCAATCAATTAGATCTAGAAATTGAATGAACTCTGAGTCCCAATGGGTGAGGCATTGATCTATTGATTAGTCTGTAGATGAAAGATCATGAACAAGCATCAAGCCCAAATTCTAAATCAATTTCACTTTACTATTTGAAGAATATCAATGTTGGTTAGCACTTGTTTGCATTGAATCTATGAGTCTTAGTTAGATACTATTACTAGAAGTACTTGTAAACCTAAGAAGAATTGTGACCAAATCTGCTTTAAGGGATGTGTGTTGTGGTAAATTGTCATGGAATGAAAAAAATATGTATATGGTATTAGATTGAAAATCTTCCATCCCTTAGGTATACCCGCCTTGGTTTCACAAAGCCTAAAGAGTATAAAATCTATTTTATTTTTTTGAAGTTGGGTCTAGATATAAAACACATACATTTTTTTATGGGAAGTAGTTGATCCTTAGATTGTTATGCTATTTGTTATCCTAGTATTAAGTATTTTTTTTCTTAGTAGTTGAGAAACACCAACAATATCCTTACAAAGGTGTAAAGGTGTTTCCAAGTAGTTCAATTCAACCAACTAGGGGTGTTGGGAGTCCCACCTAGTTCACTCTTCATCTAATTTCACCAATTTTCATAAAACAGGCCTAAAAGGCTACTAGCCAATTAGGTCTCCTACTCCAAGAAAATAGGGATTTTCTCCCAATCCTTCCAAAGGAACCCTATGAATTTTTTTGGTATTCTTGGATAATATTCCAGACCCTCAAGGATTTTTGGGGTCTTGTGGTCAGTACCTTCTGTACAATATCCTAACTCAAGTTGAGTGAAATCAAGGGTTTTTTAGGTTCTCATTGGCTTCTTGGAAAGTTTTAGGCTAGTAACTAGATTGGTGTGACCAACCCCTCTCACCAAAGCTTGGAAAGACTCCTATCTTCAAATTCCTCGAGTAATTTTGACTCTATCTATGCACCTCTGCAAGTTATGTTATCTACAAATTAGTCTTCCCTAGTCAGACTCATCACAGGCTCACCTAGGGAAAGATATTAAAAATATCTCCTCTATATTGGAGGGCCCAATTTTTTGTGGTATATAATTACATCGAATCTACTCCTTTTTCCTAAGAGTTAATATAGAATGGATGGTGGGAAAGTGAGTTAGAACCTCATCTTTGCAAACTGCCTGGACAGAACTAGTGACAATGCCAAAACAAGACTATTTACAAAAGACAAGAAAATATGCATAAAATTCCAAATTAATGCCACACATAATCAAGAAAACATCTAAAATACTCCAAAAATATGTTACAATGCCAACTTCAATCCACTAAATACCCACTATCATGGAAATACACATAAAATACCCCAAAATCACTTCAAAACTTCAAAGTTCAAAACTTCTCTCTGTATAATGAGTGTCCAACCCTACACTTAGATCAGAGCATGTCTTATGTAGGGTGGTTAAGTATTTACTTATCCCTTAGGGATATTTTTCATCAAGTTAAAACATTTTGAAAATGTTGTTCAGGCAATATTTCAATGTTGTAAAGTTGCAAATTGCAACTTGTACATCTTTTTGGCAATTTCTTGCAAAAATAGCTAAATGAGTTCCAATGCTCATTAAAATTCACCAAAGACCTTAACCATGATTGTAACATGGTTCTAGCACATCCTAGACCCTAGTAACCTCATGCTGACATCATCCTCAGTTTTGTGCAAATCAGGGGCTTTTATCTCTTGTTGATCCCCAATTGCACCTACAAGTGTCCTAAGACTCTTCAAACAAAAACCTATTACACTCCTACCATGGTCAACATGACCTTAAAAAAATTACTTCCAAAATTTTCTAAAGAAAAACACACAAAAAAAAAACAAAAATTGAGTTGACTAAGCAATCCTTAGGTGCTCCTACACCATTCTCCCCCTTTGCACAACTTTCAAGGAACATGAGGAGAAATCAGAGACAAATCAATGCCTAAATTTTTGAAGTTATCTTCCTCTACCCATGCAGCTTCATATTTTGGTTTCTCTTTCCACTATATCAGATGCTCCATATATTTCTCGTGTCTAGCTAATTTCTGCACCCTAGATTTGATGACTCTTTTGGCTTGTAGCTCAACTTTGGGAGGTAAAAACTTTAGTACTCACATCCTCCAAAATCTCCTAGCTATTCTGATTCACATATATCAATGGTCCTTAATATTTGACCAAATAAGCCATATTGAATACTAGTGAAATACTTAAATCTATAGGAAATTCCACCTTATATGCATTCTATCCATATTTGGCTAACACTTTATAGGGTCTTACTCTCTTCATTTGTAACTAATTAAGTTGGTATTGCTTTCTACAACCTAGACTTGTTTAGGTGAACCATAACATAATCCTATACATCAAACTTTACATATTTGCTTGATGTATCCACTTTAGACTTCAACTTGTGAGTAGCCTCTATTGTAGTCTTCTTCACCTACTCTTGTATCTTCTTCATTGTTGGGGAGAAATCTTCTGCATGTCCACTTCTATACTCCATGGTTCCTAAGTCTTTGAGTTCACACACACCTCTTGGGTGCATACCATATACTATCTCAAAAGGACTCCTTCTTGTGGTCCTATTTACACTATAATTTTATGCATACTCATCCTATGGGATGATTAAGTCTCATGTTTGACCATATTCTTAGTTAGGCATCTGAAAAGGTTACTTAATACTCTATTGATCATCTCTGTTTGACCATTTGTTTGAGGATGGTAAGATGAACTAAAAGATACATTAGTACCCAATCTTCTCCATAGAGTCTTCCAAAAATGACTCTTAAATTTAACAGCTCTATCAAATACTATGCATAGGGGTAGCCCATTGATCCTTACAAACTCCTTGGAAAAGAGATGAGCAATGTAACTATCAGCATGGGTGGTCTTGCAAGAAATAAAATGACTCATTTTGCTAAATCTTTCTAGTACCACCACATAGACAGTATCCATCCTTGTCTTGGTCTTAGGAAGACCTACCACAAAATCCATGCTAATACACTCGCATGGTCTATTGGGAATAGGTAGTGGTTGGTACAAACCTTCATTACTAGCTCCCCCTTTGGCTTCCATACATACCACACATCATTCCACATATCTCCTAACATCTCTTGGAAATTTTGGCCAATAATAAAATCTATGAACCAAATCTATTGTCTTACTAATAGCAAAATGGCCACTAAGACTACCATTATGCTTCTCTTGAATGGGGTTATGTCTCATAGAACTTTAAGGAACACATAATTGACTCCTCTTAAACAAAATTCCATTTTATAATGTATATTATGAGAATTGACTATGAAAATGGTTTTTGAAATCAGAACATACCTTACATGCTTTAGAGAAGTCTTCATCATCCCTATAGAGGTCCTTAAAACTCTCTATGCCAATGCCTGAAGTTGTATTTCTTAGACTATCAACATACTTCTACTTAGTGCATCTTCCACTTTGTTCAACTATCATTTCTTGTAATTTATAGTAAATTTGAAATCTTGTAGATATTCCATCCATTTTAAATGTCTATTACTCAACTTCTCTTTTGTGTTGATGTAGCTGAGTGCCTAGTTATCTATAAACACCACAAAATCCTTAGGTAAAAGATAATTTCTTCACTTCCTAAGTGACTACACTAGAGAATATAACTCCAAATCATAAGGAGCTTACTTCTTCTTAGATTCATTGATATTTTCACAAAAGAAAGCTATAGGTTTTCCTTCTTGGCTGAGTACCCCTCCTACTACAATCCCACTTGCATCACACTCCATTGTGAACAATTTATTAGAACTAGGAAACAAGATGATAGGTTGAGTAGCCAATTATTGCTTCAACCTTTTAAAGTCTTTCTCTACTTCAAGAGTCCATTTGAAATTAGTCTTTAATCCACCCTTAATGGTGTCTAACACTGGTGCACACATACTGCTAAAGTTTCTTATGAACTTTCTATAGAATTAAGCTAACCCATGGAAACTCCTTACTTCTTTCCCTATGTTTGGTGTTGGCTAGTTAAAGATAGCCTCCACCTTTATTGGGTCCATCTTCAATGAACCTTAAAATAATACAAATCCCAAATACACAAGTTCTTGTTTGAGAAATTCACACTTTTCTAAATTGATAGAAAAATTATCTTCTGATAATCTCTTGAGCACAATCTCCACGTGTTTTAGATGTTCCTCCTTTTTTTTATAAAGATGAGTATATCATCTAGGTAGACTACTAAAAACATTCCAATGTAATCCTTAAGCACTTCATTCATTAGCCTCATGAATGTGCTAGGGGAATTTGTAAGCCTAAATGGCATAACTCTCCACTCATACAACCCTTTAGTGGTCTTGAATATTGTCTTCCAATCATCCTCTTCCTTTATCCTAATCTAATGGTAGCCACTCTTGAGGTCCAACTTGGTGAAATACTTAGATCCTCCTATACAATCCATGAAATCCTCAATCATAGGTATAGAAAACCTTTATTTGATTGTAACCCTATTTATAGCCCTAGAATTAGTACAAATCCTCCACTTGCTACCTTTCTTGGATGCCAATACAACTAGAGTTGCACAAGGGTTTATGCTCTTGTTTATCAATCCTTGGTCTAGCAAGTCTTGCACTTGTCTAGCCACTTCTTGGTTCTACTTTGGTGTGATCTTGTAGGCTGCCTTGTTGGGTAATGAAGCCCCTGGAATAAATTCTATTTGATGGATAATAGACCTTTTAGAAGGTAATTTTGTATGTATTCCATCACTAATTATGTCCTTGAACTTCTCAAGAAAGTCTTTTACTTCTTTTGGTATTGGTGTTTGCATAGTCTTCTCTCCTTCTTTGGATTGCACCACTATAGCATATCCTTTGTTGGTGTGAATAAGTTTTCTCTATTTACACTCTACTTAAGTTTACTTAGGTCAATGCATTATTTTATTATTTATTATTTTAACACCTAGGAGTTTGCATACTCTTATGAGTTGTCATGTTGACAAAATTGGAGTAAGCAACTCTAATTTAGCACATGGTGTCTACAACACTGGAGTTTGATGATTAATTGAGTTGTCATGTTGAAAACATAGTTATTTACACTCTTATTTTAGCACATGGTGCCTAAAACATAATTGTACATGCTACACCTTTGTAGGCTTATCCTCTCATCACTGCACTAACTCCTATTCTTAATGGAGGATAATTCACTTCCAGTGGACATGTGCTTGGTTGTAAGACTTATCAATGTGCTGACTCTTAGACATTCTAGAAGCATTCTAGAGGCCTTTATATTTAAGCACTCCTAGTGTGTACGTACATGACATTAAATCAATGTATTTTGATATTTTTATTTTGATAATACTTTGGTCTATTATGTGCTTGTGCTCGAGTTCCTTGATCTTGGGTGATTTTTCCCTAAGGTAAATTCTTACATGGTATCAGAGCTGAGAGAATTTATCTTCACATAGCTATTCGAGACCATTGTCTTGTTGGAGAACCTCAACCTAGATCCAAAGTATCATAGTCATTAGGAGCATCTAGAGCCAAAGTGAATGTCAACATTGCATCTGGAATGTTGATTCGGTAAAATTTGACTATAAATTTGCCTACCCTATGCCATAGTCAAATTTGAGGAATTTTTTTTTGCAAACTGGCACCCAAAGGCCCAATTTGCAAATCCAGTATGATAATTTATTACATATATTTAATTTATTTTTAGATCAGTATTATTTTCTTTGAAATTTCCATCAGATTTTTTCTACCATTTTCATGCAAATTTTTGAACAAAAAAATTAGGCCTACTAGGCATGTAGAGAAATTTTTTTGTAGGAAGTGGGAGGTGAAACCTAGCTCCCATAGGGAATATTCATAGGGAATATTCCTTTGTTTAATTGACATCACTTAATCCAGCTTCGGCTCACCTCAAACCCGACGGTCTATTTCCACAAATTCCCACTACACTTTTTGGCAACGAACTGCCCTTGTCAACACAGCGACTCAACTTCACTTTATTTTATGTGTGAGGCTTTGTGTTTATAAACACATTGGCATCACCTTTTTCATTGAATGTGGGATTAATCCCACTGCCAAAGAACCCACCCACCAGCTATCCTTTCAACTCTTGGCAGCATCTTTAGGTAGTGGTGGTTGTTTAATAGTCTTCAGCAACTGTCTTCAAATTCCAGCGCCCACCAAAAATAGTTCTAGTGTCAAACACTTGTCAACAGCCCTTTCGAAAAACAATTTGGCACCGTAGATTGCAGCCTTCAATAGCTAAAACCCTCCTTGGCCTGACAGTGACATCTCATCACTGGTTGGAAAATCCTCCACCTCCCACAAACTATTTTCGACAACAGAGACACTACCACATGGAATGACTACATGTCTGCACAGTGTAGGCTAGTCAACCAACCTACCCCCCATTCATCGACATCCACAAAGAGCATCAATAGTACCAGCCAACCATGTCTACTCTTGAAGATGTCACTTGCCACGTGTCATTCATACATCCCAGTCAGTAGTGACATCAGCAATCTGTACTACCATGTCAGCAAGGGGGACTTTTTTTTGCTAACATCAGCATTTTACTATGCTAAATTTGATGGTTGTTTGACTGTCATTTCTAGGAAAATTTGAACTACTGTGATGGTCATTTAATCATCAAATTTAACCTCATGGTTTCCTACCTAGACCTCTCTTCAGATGCAATTTTGATTTGATAGTCTGACTTAGGGAGGCCATATCTTAGTCATTCAGACTCCATATTAGGTGCAATTTATTTTGATTTTGGGTAGAATTTTATAAAAAAATTAGTGGCACTATTCTTTTTTGGTTTTGGTGCACAGATTTGTAGAAATTGCATCTTTTGGCGACTATACCTATCCAATCCTACATTTTAAAACTTCAAATGCTCTGCACGGGCTCATCTAAACACATTTTCAAGTTCCATTTTTTTTAAGTGCTTAATTTTTCATCTACTTTATGTATCTGCAATTAGATTATAGGGTTGTGTGGACAAAAATATCACTTTCTAAATTAGGTCATTTTTTGCATTGTATTGCTTTTATTACTTTTTAAAATTGTTGTACATCTAAGCTATAGTGCTTAGTGACAGATTTGAGGCTCAAAAGGTAGTTGTAAACAACAAAATCAAAAGTCCACTTTGTACATTTTGACAAGTGACCTGTTGTACATGCACTACATATAAAGTACCAAAAGCATCTTTTTTGGGGGGGGTCTTTTGATTTAGTGAATAGGGGGGGTGTCTATTGTGTTCTTGTGTGTTCTTTTTTATTTTCTACATCATGGGTTCACCTAAAGCTCCACTTATAACTTCACTCAATTATACTACATGAAAATGATTAATGGAAAAAGGTTTAAATCTATATGTTGATGGTACAATTACCAGACCCACTAATGCTACATCTCTAAATGATTGGCAAATTAAAGACAATCAAGCTTTAGGAATTATTAGGAGTTGTGTTCATAGAGATCTCTTCTTCCACATTTCCAGTTTTAAGGAAGCCAAGCCTACTTGGGACAAACTTGAAGGGTTGTATGGGAAGGTGGATGAGGAAAAGGGATGACCTACTTCTATTGGACCCTAATAATTTTGACACAATTCAAGATTATATCAACAAAGCCAATGAGCTAATAGCACTACTTAAAGATTGTGGTAATCCCATGAAGGATGATCAATTAATTCATCATTTTGAAGAGGCTACCTTCAAAGTATGCATCTTCGTATTGAGTTACAATACTCATAGGTTGACCATGGGAAGTGCCTTCACTAAGCCTACATTTGATGCATTTGTAGAAATTTTGATCTTGGAACAATCCAAGTTGATAGATATGGGACTTCTCAAGCCATCAAAGAGCAAAGCATTGGTGGCTACTAATGAGAACCAATCAAATAAAGGAGGGAAAAAATCTACCAATAGCAAGAAGCATTGGAAGAAAAAATCATAGAGACTCAACAATCTACCTCCTCACAGCAAGACAATTCTTCTTCCAAAAAGAAGGGAAACAATGACAAGAAAGAAAAACTATTTTGTTCATATTGCAAGAAATTAAATCATTATGTGCATCATTGCAAGACTAAAAGAATCAATGAGTTGGAAAACTTACTAAGGAAGAACAAAATCAATGTGCCAAATGCTTCCAAGGATTCAACTCCACCCACTTCAAAGGGAAAAGAGCAAGCACTTATGGCCAATTCTAGCTCTTCAGTGGAATGGATTCTTGACTCAGTTGCCTCATATTACATGGGTTCTTCAAAAGGATACTTTCTTTCATTGAAGAAATCTATGGTACTGCACATATTTGTAGGAGATGATACAAAAATAGAATTTGAAGGGAAAGGATAAGTTGAGATGGAAAATGGAGAGTTTAATGAAGTTCTATGCGTTCCTAACCTTAGCTCTAATCTCTTTTTCAATCTACCAAATCACTCACTATGGAGATGGCAATAAAGTTGAGTTCCTTCCTAATTTAGTAATGGTGTGCAATCTTAAAGATGATCCATTAGTTGCAGTGGGTAAAGTCGATCATCACAAAAGGCTTTATTCTTTCTCCCACTTTGTGTCTAAGTCTCCTTCACATGCCTTGTTGACTCAATCTCAATCACAAAGAAAATTATGGTATGAGCGGTATGGTCATCTTGCCTTTTGCTATCTTCATCAACTTTTCTCCAACAATATGGTCAAAGTTCTACCTACAATCAACTTTTCTATAGGTGAATTTTCAACATTTAGTTGATATGCATCTAGAGGAGAAGTTTGATAAAGGGTAGTCTTCAAGAGCATCATTTTTTCTTCAATTGGTTCACATGGTTCTAGTAGGTCCTTTTGCAATAACATTAGTTAGCAAGGGTTGCTACATTCTCACTTTCATTGATGAATTTTCATGCTACACATGGGTCTACTTTCTTGATAACAAGAATGAAGTGTTTGAAAAGTTTCTAGCCTTCAAGATTCATGTTGAGAAGTAATCAAGGAAATCCATCAAGGTTCTTCATATGGAAAATGAAAGCAAATATGGGAAGTTAAGACTTCAAAACCTTTTTAAACTTGAGGGTATTGATCTTTAGAATCTAGTAGCATTCAATCTACAAAAGCCAAGTGTTGCAGAAATGAGGTTTAGAACTCTTAAGGCTATGGCAAGTTGCATGATTCAAGCTAAGTCTCTTGATCCATCACTTGAAGTTGAAGCTATTAGCAGTGCCAATCACATATTTAATAGGTCTCCTCATAATGTCTTAGATGGAAAGACTCTTTTTGAGGCATGGTGCGGTAGAAAACTAGTTGTGAGACACTTTAGAGCCTTTGGTTGTCTAGCATGGGCAAACATATCTTCCAGAGAATGGCACCACCACCAAGGCCTTGTACTTTCATCAAATATGAAGACAGTGTTAAGGCATATACACTTATGGATCCTGAGACTCATGAGATCTTCATAGAGAGGAATTTTCACTTTGAGGAAAGTTCAGCTAACTTATCCTCTAATCCTCTCCATGCCTCATACATTGTGGAAATTGATAGTGACAGTAGTGATAGTGATTCAATAGATTTAGATATGTGGGATCCTATTGAGAAATGTATAACAAGGTCACTGTATCAGTACATTCCACATGCATAAATTGCTATAGTGATAGGTCCATGGAAAGCAGTATAGTTGGGTACACCTTGTCTTCCAACTCCAGCATCAGTGGATGACTACATAATAGTTATTTCATGTTTGTTTGTGGAGTCATAATAGCAGATTTAGGAGACATCATCAATGATATACATCTTCTCTTTGATGAAGAAATTCCTTCTTCAGTTGTTGTGAGGGCTCACTCTTAACCTCTTGTCCATTCTCTACATGATCAATCTTCTTAGGTTGATATGATTATGGATCCTTATGTACAGAAATTGTAGGATGTCTCTTTATCATTTGAGGAGATAGTTGGTTCTTTGGAATATGTTCTACATTCATCCTTGCTAGATATGACATTATTCTTTTTAGTAGTGTTGGAAGAGGTGACTGTCAGTATCGACACAGGGACAGTTGAGTAGGTTTTAGAGACTCCATTCATCTTTGAGATTCTTTCTACACATCAGGGAAGCATCTCATATGTACCTATGATATTGTTTCTTCCAAAGGGGAGGAACATTATTCAATAGTCCTAGATCAGCTTCTACATTGGAGTAGATATCACTAATCAGCATTCTAGTTTAGGGGGTGGAGCTACCTTGTCTCCTTTCTTCTTCTCTCTTTTGGGGGGGACCTTTTCCTCTTTTAGGATTGTGTTCTTCTCATACTTCTCTATTGTATATACTTGATGTATGTCATAATGGGGGGTCTTGATTACTCTATCCATCCATGCATCTTGTTGACTCATCTCTCTTTTTTGGGGAGGGTTTTTCCCACGAGGTTTTCCCTCTTTCTCTACTTTATGAGAGATTTCATTGCATTTTGTACATGGGTACCTAACATGGCCTAGTAGTCGAGACCCATCATGCATTTTCATCCTAGCTTTTCTAAGCTTAAGTGCATTCCCCTAAGTTGCACTTAAGGGGGGTGGGGGGAGGGGGGAGGGGTGTTGGTGTAAATAAGTAATCACTATTTAGACTTTACTTAAATTTACTTAGGTCACTACATTATTTTATTATTTATTAGTTTGACACCTAGGAGTTTGTGTACTCTTATGAGTTGTCATGTTGACAACATTATAAACTAACTCTAATTCAGCACATGGTGTCTACAACACTAGAGTTTTCATAATTAACTAAGTTGTCATGTTGACAACACAGTTATTCACACCCTTATTTTAGCACATGGTGTCTACAACATAATTTTACATGCTACACCTTTGTAGTCTTATCCTCTCATCACCGCAGTAACTCTTGTGCTTAATGGAGGATAATCCACTTTTGGTGGACATGTGCTTTGTTGTAAGACTTATTAGTGTGTTGACTCCTAGACATTCTAGAAGCATTCTAGAGGCCTTTATATTCAGGCACTCCTAGTGTGTATGTACATGACATTACATCAATTCGTTTTGATATTGTTATTCTGATCATACTTTGGTCTATTATGTGCTTATGCTTGAGTTCCTTGATCTTGGGTGATTTTTTGCTAAGGAAAATTCTAGCATCCTTCACCTCCTTGTTGAAGAGTATTAACAAACTCCTTGTCACTACTTAATAGGACACTAGGCATTTTTCACTATGTTTCCTCTTCCTCTATTAGTGATTGTATTTTGAAGTTCCTTCCATCCTTGAAAGAAATGGTGTT